>JAQQAC010004778.1:1153074-1331475 GCA_029783875.1 Phataginus tricuspis | reverse complement strand
AGTGCAGGGGCAGCCTCCCAGAGGGTCTGAAATCACGGCAAAGGGTGAGGCCAAAATCACAGGAACAGAGTGGAGTTGTAAACAGCCTGTGTGTCCCACGGAGGTGTACAGATTATTCTGAAAGACACGATGACAGCCCTCAGAGGCCAGTACCCCATCAGCAAGGTGCCTGTGAAGAAGAGGCTAGGAGGAGGGAGGCTGGGCCCTCGGGAAGCACGCCTCCCGTGCTCATTCTAGGCTCTGCTCGCCTTCCCTGAGCTACTTCCTGAGAAGCTGATGCCGTTTTAACCCCAAACTGGATTTTTTTAGATTAGTTGTAGAGACCAGTATTTAGATGAATCTGTAGAATTTCTATTAGTTTAAATTTGAGAATTGGTCAGACTTGGAAAAAAATCCACCCAATATTTATATTTCTTAAATCTTTATTTAATAGTTGTGACATTGTCACAGTTATTATGGGACATTATTTAAACAGGGCTCAGGCAGCTAGGTCTTGTTCATGGAAGTGTTGTGTCAGGGCTGTCAGAATGCCATCAGCTCTCAGGAGGAGTGTGCTGTGAGCAGGAGGGGAATGGGAAGCCAGACAGGCCTGGACCCGAGTCCCTGCTCTGCTGACTTTGTGAGGCTTCGGCCAGTCATTTGACCTCAGTCTGCATACAGTAGAACGGGGCAACGGTCCTTCCCTCTCACCCTGCAGGGCAGTCGTGGGTTTGACAGGCAGCTTGAGGTGCCATGCACACTGCCAAGGGAGGAAGTCGAAGCTGGAACGCCATGTTCACGTTAACTGTGAGCTTCAGTTCACAGACATCTGCCCTTTCTCCTAACCCACAATGGCCAGGGTCTTTCCTCAAAAGGGGAGCCCCTGGGCAGATCTTGGGCTTCATCCTCTGCTTCTGTGGGCAGAACTGTGCCCCCTTCTGCTCAGAGGGCAGGCTGCTGTGCTCTAAGTTGGGTGGTCACGGAGGCCCCCACTGAACCATCACACTGTGGGAACTCGGGAAGAGCCCTCCCTCGCTGCCAGAGCAGTCAGGAGGGTCTGGAATAGGCAAGAAAGTGTGAATCAGGCCCTTAGGGTAAAATGGAAGCAGGGACAAGCAGAAGCCCAATGTGGCCTAGAGGGCCCCAGGGCTTCAGAGCCCACTGGTCTCTGTCACATTCCTGGGCCTCCCTGGTTAGAAACCCCACTGGCCATCCACTAGGCAGAGCCAGAGGCAGAGAAGAGCCTCTCAAGACCTCACCCAATGCCCTGATTGACCGTTTGTCCATCTGTCCACCCAGTAAAGATTTATTGAGGCCTCTGATCCCTGTCTGGGTGTTGAGGGTGCAGATCTCACCCCAGCATTGTCCCAAGCCCCAGGGGTTCAGCAAAGGGCAGAGAGGGCCTGCAGGAGGAGGCAGAGTGCTTGGTTCCACCTCGGGGAGGGGCAGGGGGGGTCAGAAAAGGCTCCACTGAGGAGAGAAGGTCAAAATGCAGTGGAGAACTACAGCCAGCTCCAGCTCTCTGGATGTGCTAGAGAGGCACCGGGGACCTGCTCAGTGTTGGGGGCAGGTGTGTGCCAGCCCCACCCAGACACTCTCACATTTGTTACTCACAGCAGCCCTGTGTGGTGTGGGTGTCATTTTTACCTTTCTGCAGGTGAGGAAATAGAGGCTCAGAGAGGTTAAGGTCCACCTCTCCTGCAGGAAAGACAGCCCAGGCCTCTGCCTGGGTTCAGGCCTTGGGAGCTCTGTTGGATGGCCAGGCCATGTAGCTCTCAGGAGGGCCTTGGTGGGAGCTGAGTAGGGAGGGTCTTCCCTGTGATCTTGTTTCGGTCCTCCTCTTTCATTCTTGACCCATCAGAAAAGTGCAGTTAATGCTGACCAGCCTCTTGGAGGAGTCACAGTATTTACACTGCACACTCCTAGGGGCCAGACTCTAACAATGAGGTTCCCCTGTGAGAGCCTCAGCCCTGAGGGACTTAGGGATCCTGCGCTCTACCGCACTTGAAAGAGCAGAAGCAGAGTCCTGAAAGAGGTTTAGTCCCTACCCACAGCCCCATGGCCCCGAGGCCCCGCGGTGGGAGAGCCCAGGCTGCAAACCCGCTCAGTCCGCTCGGGGGCCTAGCACCGTCTCCCTGCACAGCACCGCTGGGTGCCATGAACAGTCCCCAGTGACAACTTCTGGTGACCAGGGCCCTCTGGGTGGCCTCGCGCCCCCATTCCGTCCTCTCAGATGCCGTCATCCTCGTATGCAGACTGGAGTGAAACGAGAAGGCTTCCTGTTGCTGCACACTCAGAGGTGTGACCTCGGTGTCACCGTGAATGGGACTGTCACCAGACAGATGCAGGCTGACTGACCTCCCATTCCTGCTTTCCTCCCCTGACTCCAACAGATTGCCAGGCTGCGGAGTGAACTGGATGTTGTTCGAGGCAACACAAAAGTAATGTCTGAGATGTTAACAGAAATGGTCCCCGGGCAGGAGGATTCATCGGACCTGGACTTGCTGCAGGTGAGGGGCTTAGCCTGTGGAAGCTCTGGGCCAGGGCACACAGCATGAGGCGGGAACGGGGCTCGGGGGACTGTTGTTGAAAGGGACTGAGTCCATATAGGCCTCTGTTCAGCCTCATATTTTCTTTAATCCCAGTGTATGTTTTGATGTGTTTTCTTTCAGTCTGTTTTCCATGGTTATCTTTGTTCCAGTTGTAGCTGAGATCCCATCATGTGTGCAGTATTGTGTATCGCTTTGCTCCCTCGGTGTGGCCGCATGATCATTTGCAACAGGACCTCTCACCCTGCCCACCTGTAGGGGCCCTTACAGTCACACCTGACACCTCAAGACATTCCTGAGCCCAAGGCAAAGCTCACACGCCCCTTTCTTTCCCCAGCGCTGGGGCTTCCCAGGTGGGGGTCACCCACGCTGCAGTGCCTGAGGGTCTGTTGCTAACTGCCCATCTGCCCCTGGACGCCTGCACATCCAGGAGCGTGACAGGAAGGGGTCCCTCAGGCAAGAGTCAGGGATCTGGCCCCAGGCCTGTCTCCCCAGCAGCCAAGTCCAGAGCTGGTGACCAGGTCTCCTTCATGCCCGTCTCCATACTGCACTTGTAGGAAATGGCACCAACACTGCCCTTGGGACCAGTGGCCTGGAGGGGTGGAGGAGGGGTGCTGGGAACTACAGGGGCCGGACCTTGTCAGTGGACAGGAGGATACTTGCCTACACAGGGGCCAGACCAGCCTGGCAAACCACGCGCCTGCTGCTACTGCTCTTGTCTGACCCTCAGAGTCAGCAGCCTTGGCCCCCTACGCACCATACCTCCCGCCCCACTCCTGGCACACTCTTGCAGCCTGTAAAGGCACGGGTCTAATGGCCCTGTCCTTCAGCAGTGCTCAGCCAGACCCTTGTCCCCAGCTGCTGCTTGTCATGCCATCCACTTCAAGGGGGCGAGGGTGCATGGGGCCTGCTCTGGGCCTGCGAGCAAAACACGGAGCTGCGTGGGCCATGCACCTTCTGTGCAGGAGCTCACAGCCAGGGCAGAGAGGCGGGAAAGCGCTCATCTCTGTGAAACCACAATGCCAGGCTGCTCTCGAAGCTGAGGTGATCACCCTTGGCCTGAGTAAGGACCTCACTGGTGACGCCTGCCACAGCCCAGGCTTACCTCAGGGCAGTAGGTACAGCTCTCCACACGCCACACACCATGGGACCCAGTGTCCCACTAACGCATCCTTGGTCTCCATTCCCAGCCTGCAAGGGGGGTCCTTCCAGGCATTGCCTGTAGCCCAGGAATCTGAGATCAGTCCAGAAACTGTACAGGAAATGAGAGGGCCTCTGGCGGCAGCTTTGTGCTGTGTCAGCATCAGAATTCCTGCTGACAGGGGGGTTGCAGTGGGCAGAGCTGTGCTCCTGGCAGCAGGGGGTGGGCGGAACAAAGCCAGCATGCTTCCAGACAGCCAGAGCAGACCCAGACAGCAAGCATACTCTGTGTGTGCGTGCGTGCGTGCGTGTGTGTGTGTGTGTGTGTGTGTGTGTGTGTGTGTGTTAAACAAGTCCATCAGCCAAGACAAACAGAACCTAATCTCCTGGCATCAGCTCACAGTTTTCAAAAATAGGTTGCTTCCCATGACGTTTTCCTTCCCTCTGTTTTGTTCCAACTCCAAGCCTACTAGCCCTCCCTGCTATCTTATAAATCAAACAGAGAAAGAACAATTCTGGTGCCAGTGGGAAGCTGGCTTTTCAGCACAGGAGATTCAGGAGTCGGTCAGCTCTGTGTGAACAGACACGGCTCTCCTGGCTGCTGGCCTCATCCCTCAGTCATTCCTGACATCTCCCCTCCTCGTCTCCCCTGGCGGGCAGCAGCCAGCTGGGCAGGGTCTCCCAAGGGTTGGGGCCGCCTCAGATGGTGAGCCTTCCCCATGGGAAAATGCCACAGTCCGCTTGAAAAGCGATGGGATCAAATGTGCCCCAGGGACCCCTCAGTCAGGCTGGAGGGAAGCCAGATTGCTCAGGAGGGAAGCTGGCCAGGGATACCAGTGCTGGCCAGGGCCATGGAAATAAATACATTTGTCACCAACCCGGTGTTCATGCCAACAGAAGCTGCTCCCAGTTCGAGTGTAAATTGCTGGGTGGGGTGTGGAGAACATGGGAAGAGAGGAAATTGGATGTGTCAGCCCTGGGGGCACCCGTGGGGCTGACCGTCATTGTGGGTGCTTACGTCCCCATTGCTTCCTGCTTGTTGCAAAGCACTTGCAGGGCTGGCTTTGCCGTGGCCCTGCAGGGCAGCAGGGGAACTTGGCAGGAGGCCCATTTACCTGAGGACTCGCGGGTGGGTGAGGGGAAGCTGAGGCCACTCCACTAGCTGTGCTGCCCTGGGACAAGTGGGGCAAGCTGCCCAGGGGGAACCAGCACCTCCTCTCGCCCCCGTGGGGCCCTTCACTCTCTGAGCTGGGAGACACCTAGGCAAGAAGTCCAGCTCCACTCCTCTGCTCAGGTGCTCTCCATGGCATCTGGCCTGGTGCCTACCTCACTTCCTTTAACGTCCTCGATGGCAGGCTGTGTGTGTGGGCCCACGGGAGCGCCTCTGCTTCCCATTGCCTTGGTCAGAACTTGGGATGCAGAGCCGAAAGAACCACTGGGTTTACATTCAGGCCAGACTGCTGACAATCTGGGCAAGTCACCCCCCTTGGAACCTAGAGTAGTTACCCTCGCCCTGGAAGGACTGGAGATCACCAGTTTACAGTGCTGGGTGCAGGCAGGTCGCCCCCAAGTTAGAGCTCCCGTGCTTATCATCGGCCCTTCCATACATCATGCTAGGGCCTGTCTCCCTGTGGCTGCCGCCCCGGGCCAGCTTCTCTAACAACAGAACAAAGTCCTCTTTCCCACGGTAGGTCCTTCAGTATTTGCCCTCCTACAGCCTGATCTCTCCGCGGTACAGATGTGGCTGCTGGCAGCCTATCTTGTAGATGACCAGGCAGTTTTCAGCAGGAGGCAGATGTCATAAAACCAAGAGCTTCTGTCAGCTGAAAACTTTCCACCTCTTTCTCCTGGGCCTGTTAAGCCATACCTTTCCCATCGTGTATGTGGGCACTTGGGTCCCAGCTTGGGACTTGAGACCCTGCATCTGTGTGTGCTGAAGCCCATGCCCTTAGCTGCAGGCTGGGGCCAACTTTTGGAGTCTTTAAAGCTCCTGATGCTGTCATCCAGTGCCCTCTGTTTCTCTCGAATCAGCCTCTTGAGCTTTGCCCTCAGTTAAGCTGTGATTAACCCAGCAGTGCCAAAGATGGGCATTCCTGCATGGCCATCCACCAGTAAAAGAAGCCCTCCTCTACATTGTTCTTCAAGTGAGCAGGTGGTGGATCCCCTCTCACTTCTTACATCTCACTTCAACAAAAAACAGGTTGGTCAGGATCATCTTTCTAGAGATCTAGTTCACATGGTTAGCCTCATGTTCTGCCTTTCTCTTCAACAAAGACTTTCTTCTCCCTCCCTCTCTTTTGCAGCTGTAGAAAGCAGATCCTCAGGACCTATTCCAGGCTCCTTAGAACTTGGAGAGGGTTCCGAGGAAACCATAAAGATGATTAAAAGATTGTTTTGTGAGGTGGGGATGAGAATGTCCCTTGAAGAAAAAGGCACTGGGACTAATTAAACAGAAAAGAGGATATTTCAGTAAGATGTTTTGATAGATGGAGGGCTTTTGCACACACAACACTGACCAGCTGTTCTCCTCCTCTGTTGAGAACCAGATACAAGAGGAGGCCAAAGCTGACGTCGTCTGCGTTTAGGAAACCCTGTCCCAGCTGTTGCACAGCAGGAAGACCTGGACTCTCAGTGACACCAGAAGAAAGTCACTCTGTCTGGATGGTGTAGAAGTGGGGCAGGCAGAGGGGGGCCCTCCAAGTGCGCCTGCCGGAGCTCTGGCGGCGGTCGACCCCTGGAGGCCACGCAGGGGGCTGGCTGGCGTTTGTGGTGGTCTGGCCCTCCTCTCCCTTTCAGTCTCTTTGTCTTTCTTCTTCCTTTTTAACCTTGGTTAAAGACAGTGACCTCAAACTTTGAAGCAAGGAGATGATTAAGCTTTCTCTCTGCAGAGCCTGCTGGAGACCCTGCTCTGGAGGCCGCAGGCCAGACTCTCCGGGCCTGTGTGTAGGCAAAGATCCCTGGAAGGCCCCTGTGTGCTCCTCTGGAGGGAGCACAGGCTCTGCCCGTGTGGTCAGGGCTGTCGCACCCACTGCTCCAGCCAAAGGCGGTGGGAAGCCAGGCAACACCTTCAGAGCCGGAGCAGATCACTGCATTTGGCCCCCTTGGGGCTCATTGTTTCCTCCACGCCCAGTTCACAATGTTAGCGCTAGGGGAGGTGTCACAGGTCATCCAGCACTTCCCAAACTTTCTGTAAAGTAATGGAACCTTTTTCTCCAGAAATAAGATTCTCCAGAGAACTGCAGTGTTTAAAACAGGCTACAGCAGAGCCACCCTGGCTGCCGTGGGCTGGGGTGCCCCCAGCCTGTGCAGTGGCATTCAGTGGCCTCCTCAGAGCTTCCCCACTCCTTCCAGCCCCCTTTTCACCCAGGGAGGCTGGAGAGCTGGTGCCTGCTGCTGGGTTTCCAGCCTCTGAGAGACTGGACTACTCATCATCCCTGGGCTTCCAGCCCCAGGGCTGGACTTCACTTCCCAGAGATGAGGGGCAGTGGGCAAGCACCGAGGACAGGTCCAGCGCTGCTTAGAGCTGTGTCCAGAGCACTATGGACACCTCGACGAGGGCAGGGTAGGGGTTCCCAGAAAACACTCTGGGTGGGGAGGAAGTTGGATAGACAGTGGGGAGTGGGGTAGATGTGTGAGAAAGCCCTGTAAAAAGGTTAATGGTAGAATCCAGGCATTGGGTATATGGCATACACTATAAAATTCTTTATCTTTGCCCTACATTTGAAAATGTTTCTAAATGCTGGAGTGGGGAAACATCCTCAGGCCTTGAAGGGTGAATAGGAATTTGTTTGATGGAAGGAGGAAGAAAATTGTAAGCAGAGGGCTGACCTCTTAGGCGCCTGCACCCCCAGCAGTTCGGCTGGTGCCTGAGGCCATCTGCTCTGCTGAAGTCTGAAAGGCGCCTGCGGAAGGCTCGCTAAGGTGATGTGCGCGCTTCTGCAGGGGTGACCCTGGGCCTGTTTCCGTGGCACACTGCTGTGCTCCCCTGGCTCGCACGTCCTGCATCTTAAAACCCACCTGCAGTTTGGATGGGAAGGGACTGACCTCTTCCCTTTCTCCTCCCCAGCCAGGGGCCCAGGCCTGCTTGGCCACAAGCACCAGGCAGGGCCACACTTCCCTATCCTGGGCCCATCAGGTGGGGCTGCCTTTGCTGGAAGGAGTGGCCTGTAGTGGACTCAAGATGCTTTGCTCATCAGAAATGTTTGCACTTCAGCGATGGCCTCAGCAGTACCAGGCACGTGCCATCCAGGGAGGGGGACCAACACGCACAGTGCCAGGAAGGGTTCGTAGCTGGCGGCAGAAAGGCAGGTACCTCTTTCCTCTGTCCTGCTGTGCAGCCTCCTCTGCCCCTAGCCCAGCCTTCTGGCCCAAGCTCTTTGGCCAGATGTCCAGCATTTCATCCAAAATACTGGGCAAGATTTGCTGCCATAGTATTGGCCAAATGTCTTTTTTCCTTTGGTTGGCAGGGGCCTGGCCTTTTTAAGTTAACCTGAAGCCATGCTCCCTCATTAGGTCAAAATACGTGGTCCCTGCACTCTGAGGATATCTTGATATAAATGCCTCAATTATTTATGTCGTTCACTTCAGTTCTGGCTATGTGCTTGCTCTTTCTTAAGTTTGGGCATGTTTGTGTGTGCGCCTGCTTCAGTGCTGTGTGCCTGGCTTCATTGTAGTATCCCGTCCACGTACTTTATTTCAGAATTAGGGTTGGCTTTCTTGTGTACTGTGATTGTCCCTGTGGTGACTGGATTGGACCTGGGAGCATCCACGGGCACCCACGGCAGTTACGCGGCTGTCCATCACTAACAGACCAGGCCAGGCTCCAAGGCCCAGGCCAGTTCCAAGTGCCCCCCTCCTAGTTGGAACATGAGGCACTCACAATGGCAGAGAGTGGGCATTTTATGGTGTTTTGCTTTTCACCGGACAGTGGCATCTTCTGCAATTAGTTTTTGGTATTCACCTCTTGTTATTAATTCTAACGCTTGCCTGTATGTTTACAGATGGCTTCTGCTGGGTCATCTGGGTCTGGGACGAGTCCCAGAGAGGGAAAATTAGATTCTGCGTAAACAAGAACTCCCTGCTCTCTGAGAGAAGAGCACCGGGAGAGCTAAGCTGGTGTGGGGCGCTGAGCAGGGGCCGGGATGGGGAACGGCTGTGGGGGCGGGCTGCAGCGGCAGAGCACCTTGGAGTGCGGGTCCCCATCCTCCCCCGAGCACCAGCCTGGTCCCTACCATCCCCTCCTCCACGCCCCTGCTCTGGCGCGAGCATGGTCACGTGCCCGGCTGATTAGGCCCAGGTGCAGCAGGCGCATGAAGTACCAGGTTGGGAGTAGGGACACCGGGGTTGTGACTGTCCGGCGATTTGCTAGATGCTCCTGCCTTCCAGGGATGGTCCTGCCTTCTCCAAACCCTGACGGGGAGTCTTAGGAGAACTAGAGTGGGAATCTGACCATAGAAGAGACCAGAAGACCCAGACACCAGACTTGCTGCCCTCACTGGCCGAGAGAGACTTACAGCACCATTCTGGCCCTGCAGAGGGCTAGCAAGAGGGGAGAACTGAAACAAAGGGCAGCGTTTCTGTAACCAGGTAGACACAGCCTGGCTTTTAGTGTTCACAAGCCAGCAAATCCCAAAATGAATTTTTTTTTTCTTCAGGTAAACACCAGACTATTTTGTACCCAGCTGCCTCAATCTGGGTACCTTCTCTTAAAAAATGTAGTTGTACTTGGGTGACTCTGGGCTGACCCACATGGGCCAGGCCTTCCTCAGCTGCCCCTGCAGGCTGAGCCATTCCAGCCCTTCAGCAGTGAAGCAGGGTGTGCACGTGTGCGTTTGTGTGTGTGTGTGTGTGTGTGTGTGTACACTATTCGGATACCTTGGGCTAGATGTGGCTGGAAGGAATGCGACTTGTCTTCATGAATTGATTCTCTCAAAAGCACGTAAGGCATAGCTCCTATGTGTCCTTCATGGATATACCGAAGAAATAGGGACAGGAGATGCCCTCTTTGCCCTCAAGGAGCTTCGGTGCAGAGGGGGACGCAGATGAGGAACTGACCTTAACGTCCCCACCGTGCAGTATGGGCTGCGTTGCAGGGCACTGGGGCACTCCCTGCTTTGCTGTTTTGACTACCTCAGCGATCAGACTCAGAATGATTACTGGGCCTTTTCCCCATGTGTGGTCAGTGCAGGGCTTGAGGGCATCCCTGGGGGATAAATGACAGCATCTCCCTCAGAGTTTCTGAACCTCCTAGCCAACTTAGCCAGACTGTAAGACAAAATGCAGAGCTGAACGGATCGTGTGTGTCTGCAGTGGGTAGAGCAGTTACCTCTGCCAGAAACATTTGCAGGAAGAGGTGGTTTGGACGCCAGGCTGTGAGAAGGAAAGACCTCTGCTTCATCCCTTATCCCCTGCACCCTGTAGGTCAGCTGCTGCTACCAGTGCCCAGGCAGGTGGGGACAGCACCTCGCCTCTGCGTCGCCCCAGACGGTCCCTTGGGACTCGGAGCTCGTTCCACAGGCGATTCCAGGAGGGAGCGATGTGGGGCTGGCCTGACAGGTCTTCTAGTCTCTCATCTGCGGGGTCCTCAGTCTGGCTCACAGGATGGAAAGGATGCATCTGAGCGGGCTCCACAAGCAAGTTTCAGTGGGGGCCTGAGGCAGGCTGCCGTCCACAGCAGGGAAGGCCCAGGAAGCCAGGCCATAGAGTGCTAAGGGTCTGTCTTCAGGAGCCATTGCTACCAAGGCCATGGAAGGCTCTGATCATCCCTGGGGGCTCACGAGGGTCTTTGGCCAGCCAAGGGGTCACTGAGCTTCTGAGGTCTCAGCAGGATAAAGACATGCCACCGGAATGGACCTGATACAGTCATAAGATACACTCATGCCGTTGCTGGGAGTGTGAATAAGCTGATCCAATCTTTTGAAGGGTCTGTGTTACCTGTCCGTATTCTAAATGGCCACACCCTTTCACCCAGAAAGGAAATGCTGACACAAATGCAGAAGCATGTTTGTATACAAACGTTCATTGCTACATTATTTGGGTTGGCCAAATAAAGAGGAGACTTTGACCTAAATGCCCAAGAGAAGAAGAATGGCGAGATCGATGATGATACACAAAGGGATGAGGCAGTGACAGGGAAAGGCTTCTGGGAGATTTTGTTGAGAACAAAAACAAGCTGTAAGGAATCATATTTTAAAAACATTTGTACAAGTGTACTTCTGTACATACAGAAGCATATAGATACGGACATTTGTCTTTCTGTTGACAAAGAACTCCGTTCCTCGGGGTAGGAGGAGGTGGGGGGGAACCTCCCACTTTGCATCCTACCCACTTCTAGCTACACGGACCAGCATATACTCCTTTTGTGGCTTTTAAGAATCGGTATACATTTTTCCAAAGGAAAAAGCATGTGAAAAAAGCGTGCCCAGCAGGCTAGCAGGGCTGCACGTGTCCCCTAGGAGCTGAACAGGACCTGCCGGGCCATGCAGCGGCGCATCGTGGAGCTCGTCTCCCGCGTGTCCAATGAGGAGGTCACGGAGGAGTTGCTGCACGTCAACGACGACCTCAACAACGTCTTCCTCAGATACGAGAGGTGGGAGCCAGGGCTCTTTCTTTTTCCCTTGACAAGATTGTTGCCATAACAAAAGGGAGAGAGAGAAAGATTAGAGTATGAGAATGCTCATCAGAGATGCTAATTTGTTCTCCATGACAGGGAAAATGCTGCTTGTTGCCCTGGGAACAAGCACCCAGAAGGTGGTGTGCAGAATCACTCTCTGCCCCTCGAGCACCCAGGCTGCTTTGCTTCCCTCCTGCCCCTGCCCCAGGTGGGAACTAAGGGCCTGCGACCCCAGAACTTCCACCTGCTCCTTTGAAGATACTTTGAGTTTGAGAAGGATTAAAGGGGAAAAAATTCCTGCTAAGGGAAAAGGAGTTCCTCTTCCTTGTCGTTAAAAAAAGAAAGAAAGAAAAAGATTCTTTCCTCCCTTTGCAAATGTCAGTGGTCTAGAGTGATTGGAAGCAGGCAGGAGGAGTGCTGAAATGCTGCTACTTAGGGGGACACACACGCTCATAACTTGCAAATTCTTTTCCCTTTTCAAAGCCTTCCCTCAGGAAAAAGTGCGAAGTGCCTTATTCAGACAGTTGTCAATGGAGGTGTAATGGCAAGCGGTTCCAAGTGTGCCTGGGGCTTTCCTGAATCACCCGGTGTTGGCACGAGAAAGCCCCTTGACCGGGCTAACCTCCTCCTAAATCTGAGGGCAGGTCCTCTGCTGACTCACAGCAAGATGATCTGGCATCAGTTCGGGCTGGTGTGACAGACACTTGCATCCGGGGGCTTTGAGGATGACTTTACTGTGGCTGTCACACTCTTGGGCCTTGTCTCAGCTTCACTGTGGCAGTACGGGTAGGAGGCCCTGTGTCCATCTGACAAAGAAGAAACCTCTGCAGGAGAATGGGGGGCCACCCAGGGCGCTCCTGTGTTGGTGGGAGAATAGGAGCCGATCTGAGGTGCCTGACTCCCAGCCCAGGACCCCACGGGTCTTGCCATGTGATCGCAGCGTTCACTTGTTAAAGCCATGTCTGCTGCTGGAACAGGATGACTGGACCGGATGGCATTTCACCTGAGTCTGCCGGCTCCAGTGTTACCCCAGAGGCAAAGCCTGGGGCCAGTAGCCCTGAGGTGCCATTTTGGCTTGAGTGCCTTTGATAAAACTAATTGTCCTAGAAAATGTGCAGGAAAGGTACTCTGGAATTAGACACTTTTCAGATGTACTGATGTTCCTGTTCTCCTTATACACCATGGTTGAAAAACCATACAGGTCTCTCTTTAAAACCACAGGCGACACTCGCTGCCTGACCAGACTCTCTGTCCTGGGGATCGCTACTCACCAGGCGCTGGCCCCAAAAGAGAGGGAGACAGTGTGGGGCAGCGAGTCTGAGTAAAGCCTGGTGACAGACAGCCTGTTAGCTGACTCTTTGCCTGTGGCATTTGGAGCTTTTAAATGCAATGGCAGACCCCACACACAACTTGCGGTTGCTCCCCTGGCCCTGCTGGTGTGAGAATGACTCGGGTCTGGGAGAGGAGAGCAAGTCCGTCCTCAGTCCTCAGCCAGTCTGCAGCCGACTGGCTGGGCGAGGAGACTGGCCCGCAGCCCCTCCTTGGTGGGCTTCGCTCTCCCACCGCTACTGGGAACCTTTTCCCCAGAGCAGAGGCCTGTGCCCACCTTCCTCTTCCCTACAACAAGTTGAGTGCAGGGCATTTTGGTGACACCAGCTAATCACTCCCAGCACAGCTCTAACATAGGGAAGGGGCTGCACTTCCCGCCTGGCTTTGAGATAGACATCAGTGCGCCCCAGGCTGGGTGGTTGGCCCTGCCACCCTCTTGCTAGCGGTGCTCTGGAACCAGGGTGTGGGCAGCTGGGGTGCTTATAATGGCCTCCCGGACACACCAGCCACTACCACCCTTATCTTAGAGTGCCTGTGGGTAGGGTGAGGCAGGGAGGCCGGTCCTCCTGCAGGACAGCCCCACGCAGAGGGAGGCGCGGTGAAGTCGTGTGTGCGAGGGCCCACTGCCCCGGCACCCCGAGTGCGCCTGGCCGGCCTCGTTCCCTAGAGCCTTGGTCCCTGCCAGCCCCTGGAGCCCTGTCCCTGGGCCTTTCACAGGACTGCTGAGCATCCCTCTCATCTTACTCAGATTTCACTTCCCATTAGGTTCGAACGATACAGGTCGGGCCGGTCAGTTCAAAATGCCAGTAACGGAGTAAGTATTCCTTCAGAATTCTCATCTCCAGAGGCCGGGGGACCTGCCTCGGTTTGGTCTCACCTTCAGTTTTACTAGCTGGGTTTTAAGTGTTTGGGTCATTGAAGAGCAAGCTGTGGCTGGTGGGATACTGAGGAAGAGGCTGGCGGGCATATCCCTGGTGGGAAGAAGCAAGGAAGCCCGAAGTTACAGCTCCCAGGACAGTCACTGCCTCCCTCCAGTGTGGCGAGGAGCCAGTGGGCAGGGCCCCTCAGCTGGGGTCTGCTGGGGAGCCCTGACATGGGGGCGAGGGAAACCGCCTTGCTGCCCAGTGGGGGCAGCACTGGTGCTGTTCCTCCAGAAGCCTACTCAGTGCCCACTGGCTTCTACCGTGGCACCCGACACTCGGGTTCGCGGGCTCACCGCAGTCTCGTGCTCTGACAGGTGCTGAATGAAGTCACCGAAGACAACTTAATAGACCTGGGGCCGGGCTCTCCAGCGGTGGTGAGCCCGATGGTGGGGAGCACAGCGCCCACGTCTTCCCTCTCCTCCCAGCTTGCAGGCTTGGGTGAGTGTCCCGTGGGCTGTAAAGGAGCGTCCTTTGCAGGCCACTTCCTGGTTGTGAGTCTGGGCTGAGGGCCCCTTTCTCTCTTTTTGGTGGAAGACCTGAAGAGAGCCTATTGGGGAATCCATGGGAAAGTGTATTCCTGAGTCCTGGCCAGTCATACCACCTTTGATTCATAACGTCTTTTTCTAAACTTAAAGTTTAAACCTGTGTTGGAAACGGGGTGGGGGGAGTCCCAAGGAACTGAAAGTTGTTTGCTTTTTAATGAAAGGTGACTGCTGCATTTTAGGTGGAATATTCTCTGTGATTGGAGTGGTTTCTTTCTCAGTATCAACAAGGCCAAGGATGGCAAATAGGTTTCAGCTCATTGGCTGCTGGGAATGCAGGTCTAAGGATGCTGAAGCCACATACGGCTTAGAAGATGAGCCTGTGGTTGACTGGGGATGCCTCCCGTGGGCTTGGAGATCAGAGGTGATGGCAACACACGTTTGCTATCCTTACTGACATCAGCCCAAAATGCTCTATTGTCTGAAACCTATACCGAAAGGGACTTACCACCTTTCTACAGTTTGTTCAGTTTAAAAGTGTGTATATTATTCTAGATGCTTCAAATACACTGAATGATACCAATTCGTAACAAATAAAACCATAGTATTGAAATAGTTCATAAGCATGGCCCTGTCAACATTCTTTCTTCTGCCCTGCTTTTCTGTTTTCTTTTTTTTTCTTAATATTTATCTTTACAACTTCATTTCATTTCAATTGAATTGAGTTTTTATTTAGCGGCCTGTCAGTTGCTGTAATTCTGGATTCCCAGTATCTCACATATCTGCAGCCACTGTTTCTCTTTGAGCACAGATTTCTCTGCCTTCAATCCATCCAGCATATGTGGCTATCAGATTTAACACCCAAAACTCAAACTGAATTCTGCCACCTTCCTTCTTAAAAAAGGTTGAGTATTTTTCCCTTCAAGACCTTTACCCCAGCGTTTGAGGCTTTCCCCGGCCGTCTTCAACCTTTCCTTATTATCTCTCTCCATGAACATTGCTCACTCCACACGCCCCGGACCCCAGGCTCTGTGCCTCGCCTGCCTTTCTCCCCATCTCCCTGCGCACTGTCCCACTCATCTGCCCTGAAAGACCCACTCTGGTGGCCGCTGCGAGTATTCCCAGTGCCTGTCTCCCTCCTACTTGGAGAGCTCCTGGGGGCCAGGACCCATCAGATCCAGTGAGGTCCGCTCGGGATCTAGCTCCCGACATGATGGGCACCTATGAGATATCTGTCAAACAAAGGGGCATTCTGATGAGGGCGTTGTGGGGGGCCTCTAGGAGCGCCTTTCTCTCCTGATGACTGTTGCCCTACCCGAGCAGCTTGGGAGTCAGTGGCTCTTCTCTCCCGCACCTGGGCCCCGCTGGGCCTCTTCCTGTATGTGGTGGGCGGGGAGGGCTGAGGAAGTTCCTGTGTCCCCATGCCGAACCTCCCCATAAAACTTTAACTGCCCAGCCAGCATCCTAACTTTGGGACCCCCAGGAAATTCATGACCCACAGTTGCTCATCCTCCCCTTGTCGCTTTATTGCCACAGACTTGGGGACAGAGAGCGTCAGTGGCACCCTCAGCTCACTGCAGCAGCGTGATCCCTGTGACAGCTTTGACATGTTTGCCCAGACAAGAGGAAACTCCTTGGCCGACCAATGCAAGACGTATGTCGGGACCATTTCAGTTGCACTCAGAAGATACTGGGGTAGGACTGATCCAGGCCTGGTCACAGGCCAACACAAAGGGGCCTTTTATTTGCCAGGTCCAGGACTGCCAGGAGCTTTGAAATATGGCTGTGAGCACTTGGCAGCAGACACAGATGTTGACTGAATGCCAGCACCTCCCTTTGGGGTTGACTGTAGTCGGATCTCTCCCGGCAGTCCCCGGAGAGTGCTCTGCTCCCCAGGCTGCTGCTGCAGAAGCCTGGGCTGTAGGCTGAGTTGGGAGCCAGCAAGGTGCAGCCAGGCAGGGGCTGAATTGGTTCCTAGCAGCTTGGTTTTCCTGCTTGGGGCTGTGGGCACTGGCTTCCCTGTCAGCAGCTCTGGCCAGGATAAGCCATATGGAATTAGAACTGATTCCAAGTAGCCAACCCTTGCATGTCAGGGAGGCATGGGCACCTGCTTTGAGCTTTCTGTTCAGCCTAAAGGCAGGTGAGAAACACTTCTCCCCACTTTCCCAGGGCCCAGCAGCTTGATGCATTCAGCTTTCTGAGTCTTATGCTCAGGAATCAACAGGATGACCAGAAACCCAAGACCCCAAGCCCCTTTACCAACAAAAGTTGCTTTTAAAATGGATACAGGAAAAGAGATCAGGTTTCCAAGGAAGAGAACCCCCATAATCAGTGACAAAGCCCAGTCCCAGATGGTGAGACTACCTTCCTTGTCAAATACCACTGAGGCTGCTGCTTCTATAATAAGAATTAATATTACTTTGCCTTACCTGTCCCCTCCCTCGGAGCAGTTTCTGAGAACTTTTGACATCCTGTCATTGAGGTTTAGAGATGTCCTGGCATTGTTATTCAAGAGGAAGACACTGAAGTGCACGGTGTCCTGGACCCAGAGGAAACAAGGGGCTGAGGCAATGCTAGAACCCAGGTGTCCTCACCGCAGCTGCCGTCAGACAGTGGCGTGAGCCCTCAGCCTCTGACCAGAGGCCCCGTGAGGAAGCCTTTTTCCAAGGACATGTGAGGAAGTGCCATGGAGAGGGAGCGATGACAGGCCACTGCCCCGCCCCCTGTGACCGGGGGTGCCTGACTGCTGTGCTCCCTTGTCTCCAGGGTGACCTGCGAGGATCCCCAGGCTGTCGGAGGACTTGCTTCTGCACTAGACAGTCGGAAACAGAGCTCTCAAGTGGTAGGTCTCTAACCCTGTTTCTTTGCCTGGAGTCCCCTAGAGGGAGAGTCAGTCAGTTTGGTAAAGCTGACTGGGTAGTTAGGCAGAAGCTAGATTACACAGAGGGTAGGACACTCTGGGGGAGACTGGGAGAGCACTGATTTACCAAACTGAGTCCTCACCCCCCTCCGTGGGGGACTCCTCATGCCTGCTTCCCCATGACACCCATGAGGAAACAGGCCCAGAGAAGCAGCAAAATGCACAGGGCACCCCGAGAGCAGACAGCAAGCAGGGACCCACTCCTACGGGGCCCGCCCCAGGACACCTGTTCTTCCTACCTTGGTGGCCCTGGGCTGTCAGAGCACAGGACTCCGAGGGCCACATTTGGGTCACTATAACAGATGCTATAGTGCCATGGGCGTGGGCACAAAATAATGACCCTTACAAGGAAGGGAAAGTCTAGTCTGAGCCGCATCTCTGCTGCTCATTTGTAGCTGGCCTAGTGAGCCAGTACCAGCGCCGTGAGAAGGCAGCAGGCGATGAGGATTTGCCTGGGAGCTGGGGCTTCAGGGGTGGGGAGGAGCAGCTGGGTGGTGGCTATGAGGGTGTTCAGGGAAGCTCCGCGTCTGGAAGGGGTAGAGCTAAAGGCAGCAGTACTTTGAGGAGGAGGATGGTGCTTGTGTGAGCCCTAAAAGGCAGCCATGATTTCTGTAAGATTTCAGGTCCTGGAGGGGAAAGGTTTGTGTTTTAAGCTTCTCATGAGATTTTTTTCTCTTTGCCTAACTAAGAAATGTGTGTGACAGTGTGTGAATGAATGTCTGCTTGCGGAAGCAGCTGGGGAGGGCTGTTGGGACAATGGCCCCAGAACAGCTGGAACTCTTTTAAGGGTCCCCCAGCTGGGCTAGAAAGGGACAGGGCTCATCTGTCCACGGGATGAGGAGATTTGCTTCCCAAAGGCCAGTTCTTGGCGTCCTGCAGCCCCTGTCCAAATGGGCTAAAGCAGGCAGTAGGGCTGCAGCCCGGCTTCCATGAGAAAGCTGCCTTGGGGGCAGGGACCTCCCATCCCTCCCTCTGCCTCTCCTGACTGGATACGAGGGTTGTGCGTCCCTCTGCACCGGCCACCAGGGGGCACAGTAGAGCCAGCCCAACTGCCTTAGGGCCTCAGCCCCTGCCTTTCCCCAGAAGGGTGAGCAGGGCTACTCAGACTCCCAAAGGCTGTGCACTAGCCAAGGCTCTGTTCTCCCCTTCCTTAGAATGTTCTCCTGTCTAACTCAGGGGAATCTGCCCCCCTGCTCCTCTACCCTGGCACTCAGCCCTGGCCTTCAGCCAGGCCGGCCTGGTTTGCTTCCCACTCTGCCTGCAGCACCTGCCCCGTCCATGCCAGGGTGTGCCTGCCACACCTCTGCCGTTATCAGTGCCAAGCACAGGAGATGTGTCTGACTCCCACCCTTCACCCTTTGTGTACGTGGCTTGGCCCATCTCACTGTTTTCAAGGGTATGAATGACTCCAGCTTGTTTTCCACAGGATGGTAGGCAGATTGCTTTTCACATTTACTGCTCAGTGGTTTGATGTGGGGAAGCAGGGCTCGTATTGCCTGTGGTGTGTTGGCTGTGCGTGTGTATGTTTGTGTGTGTGCTTATGTCTGTGTGTGTGTCTTTGTATCTGTGTGCACACACACACACACTTACTCATGTACGTCTTTAGGCCAGTACTCCAGGCTGTCACGTTCCATATCCTAAAAACTATGCTGACCTGGAAATGAAACCTGGGCTGAGGGAGAAATTAACACTATAAAGGGAGGAGAATCATGCAGCCATACCTCCACAGTACAACCAAATCAGTAGTCTTAACTTTAAAAACATATTTTTTAAAAAGGGCAATATACTCAAATTCATCATTCCAATTAAGAGTTTGGAAAATGACCACACAGACAACTGAGAAGGAATGCAGAAATAAATTAGAAGAAAGTAGAATGATTTTGTAAAAACTGGTTCTTTGAAAAGTTGACCCTTTGCCAACCCCAAGAGCCCCAGTTGGGAGAAGCCGGCCTGGTTGACCTTCTGTGACCTCACGGTGATTTTCCAAGTGTACGGGAATCGTTGGCATGAGTGTATTACTCTGTTGGGATTCTCAATTACTAAACTTCTCTTTTCTAGGCAGGTGAGGGGGGCAGGGGCATCGGGTCACATCTCCTTACGTGACAAAAGATAAACTTTGAACAGTGGCTTTTCTGTTTCCCCAATATATACTATTGTCTTCTTTCTCGCTATGACCTTCCTTTCTGGGACTTTTCTGTCCTCGGCCCAGAAGAGAGGTAAAGATGGGGACTCTGACCTGGAGCCCATAGACAGCTGGCTCATAACCCAAGGAATGGTGAGAGGGCACCAGCTGAGCCAAGTCCCCTGTCCTCCCCAGCGCTTACCTCTGTCATCTGCTGAGCCCTTGTGAGTCAGACAGTACAAGGCCATTCTCTCCTTCTTACTGGGTGCCAAATTTTCCCCTCCTGTCTTTAGATGATCTCCTTAAGCCAGAGACTTCCAGCCCAGAAACACCTCTGGTTTTCTACTGAAGTCTAGGCCTCTGGGCCTTAAGGGCCTAGGGCGTTTGCAGGAGTGAGGGGAAGGCCCCTTCCCTCCTTTTACTGTCTCTGGAGCTCTCGGCAGTATTCACTTTTCCAGGATGAGCACAAGTTACTGTGGCTTTTGCTGGGGAAGGGACATTTCTAAGAGAAGAGACTCAAAGCATCTAACTTGTCTGAGAAGCCCCCTCCAGCCTGGGCACTGGTCAGTCCTAGGCTGATAGGTCTTTACTGTATAGTTATTTATGCCACTACATTCCCCCAGCAGAATTGAGACAGCTCTAAGAATCACAAGCACAACAGCAGAAGAAAAAGACCAAACTGGGAGAGCTGAATATCACAAGCACAGTCAGTTCTCACAAAGTGGAGCTTTGCAGCACAGAGACCTGGCAGGTGTCTACTGCCCCATCCGATCAGGGGGCCCTGGGTCTGGCGCACAGAGAGAGGGTACCTTGTTCCAGGCTGCCTGCCTTGGTGTGATGATTTCACTTCTAATGAAGCACAGCCCTCACGGAGCGCCTCTACTGTGGGGAGCAAAGGTCTGTGCGTGCGTGTGGTGGACCGGAGCAGGGGAGAAAGCCGAGGAGAGATGGGAAAGAGTGAAAGTGAATGCCTCTAGGGTGGGGCGGGCTGGGTCAGATGCTAGACTCACTGCGGAGGAGAAGCATAACTGTCCCTTGGGGACCGTGCTGGGCTATGGCCAGGAGAGGGGTGTTCAGGCTGGGCCAGCATGTCCGAGACTACAGGCTGCACAGGGGGGCCACCTGCCCAAAGCAAGGTGTGATTGGCAAGCAAGGATGTGGGCCACACAGGGCCATCAGGACCATGGGGGTGGGGGTGTCTGCCTGCCACCCGGCTTGCAGCAGGGATGTCTGCACAGCCACACTCAGGTAGGGCTAGCCTTCCTCCACCTGTCACAGCAGGCGGGCTCTCCATCCTGCTACGTTTCTGCACCAAACCCCAAAGCTGTTCTTAGAGACATGGGCTGCCTGAGCCCCTTGTTTGCTTCTTCAGGGACAGGCTGGGGCTCTGGCCCAAATGTACGTGTGACCTTCAAGTAGGATTCCTGGAGACCATGTCCACTCCATTGTCCCAATTGGGAGGATCCGGCCAAGTGTCCTTGTGCTTATTAATCCTGTAAAAAAGGATACCGCCCACCCAAACCCACTGAATGTGGCCCTGGCGGCCGGTGGCGGCCCCTGCCCCTGCCCATACAGGCTGCTCCCTGCTGCCCTGTCCCCACCTAGAGCTCCAGTCTCCAATTCCCTTGAAACAAGTCCAACTAACAGCTAACCTGGTGTCTTTCCTGACTGACTGCAGTGTTGTTGTTTTTTTTAAACAATGCATATTAATTGCTTTGCCTTATTTCCCATAGCATAGAAACCCTGAGTCCTTTCAAACCTCCCAAGTACAAATTCTTTACTTGGAAACTTTTTGTGCTGCTGAATGAGACCAAAGGGCTTTTAAACTATTTCTCCCGCGGGGACAGCAGTGGTAGCATTTCACAACTTCTCTGGAAATAGCACACCTGGGCCTGGGAAACTGGACAGTTAGGTCTCCTTGTGGCTTTGGCGCTGCGGGAGAGAAGGCCTGCGCTCCCCTGGGACATGAGTGTATGGCTAGCCGACACCAAAGTTACAATGCCATGTCCATGCTAACGGAAGAGGATACAGAACTGTCGCCGCCAGCCTGCCCAGAGACTGCTGGGGCACATGCAGTCTCTCCCCACCCTCTCTTGCTCATGGGCCTTTTTGCCCCTCTTGGCTGGTGATCAGAGAGGGGCATCTCCCATACGCAGGGTGCAACCAGGAAAATATCCTGATGTGAACGAATGTAAGTACCAACAGAACATAAGTAAGTTAGTAAAAAGGGTCTGAGGCTGCCAAAGCCCAGTTTTGGGGTGCAGGACAGGAGAGTTCCCTACTCAGACCTGGAGGACCCCCAGATACAGCAAGCCTGCAGCACAGGGAGCGCTGGAACTCTCCCCCTTGGCGGGTGACCCAACTGCTCCCGAAGCAGAGCCACCCTGCCTGCAGCACCGTGAGCATCAGCTGCCAGTGGACAGTCCATCCACCGCTCCCATCAAAACCTGCTGCTGCTGCCATCTGACTTGCCAGTTTCTCTTTGGGCTCTGAGCGTGGCAGGGCTGGTCTCGCCCTCGCCTCCGCTGAGCCAGCCCATCAGCCTGTCCTCAGAGCAAGTTATTTTCAGGTGCTGGTCTTTATTGGAGGGTGTTGCTCTAGCAGCTTCCCTTACTTTACTTTCTTCCCTTTCGGTCTCCCTCCTCCAACTCACACCCCTCTTCTGACCCCTCGGACCAGCCTTCAGCCGAGCTAATCGCCCAGGGAGAAGCTGCAGCCGCAGCAGGCCAGAGCCCACAGCCCCTTGGGGCTCTCCTCTGACGGGCGAGGACACAGGCCTCCCGGGGGCCTGGTGACCTGCCCAAAGCCACGGGGCAGGGACAGAGTCCAGGGCCGCCTGTGCCAGGCGGGGCCTCTGTTTCCTCCCTCAGCCCGCACGGCAGACTCGCCTCTTCCTCTTCACAGGCTCTTGAGGCCCTGCTTGTACAGCAGTGTTCCTGCTTGCTCAGTGTCTGATAGCACGTGCATCACGAGAGGGAGCCTCACCGGGGTCCTGCTCAAGGCACAGCTGACAGGCAGGAAGTCACACAGCTAAGACATGTGTCCAACCGCAAGCAAGTCACCCCCTGCCTGACGTTTCGTAATCTTTACTGTTAGCCCACACCCAAGCTCCGCATGATTCACGCCCTGAGGCCAATGTCTTTCCTACTGTAAGAAGTCAATTCCAATCATTTCTGACGTCCCTGGTCTCTGAATTAGCAGAAACAGCAACCAGAAAGTTAAAGGATTCCAAGTCCTGAGTGGTGAAAACTAAGTCCGATCTAGCCATCCCCCTGTGTCACAGGCGAGGGGTCAAGGCCTTGCCCCTGCTCTGCCTGTCCGTCCAGAACTCTGAGGCTTCTGGGATAGCAGAGGTCTGGGAGCTCCTGCATGAAGAAGCGACTTGCCCGCGGGCCCTGCCAGCGAGCACTGGGGCCCAGACAAGCCCTGCCCGCCCCTGTCCTAGTACTCCTGGCTCCCCGGCTCACCCAGAGGAGAGGGCCCTGGACTCTGTCCCTGCCCCGTGGCTTTGGGCATGTCACCAGGTCCCCGGGAGGCCTCAGTGTTCTTACCCATTAAAGGAGGGCCGATCCCTAAGGGAGTGTGGGCTCTGATGTGCCTTGGGTTCAGCATCTCCTTGGGCAATGATTTGGAGAAATCTAGGAGAAGGAAGCAAAGTGTTCCCATAATCCAGCTTCGGAGGAATTTTTTTTGCAGGGGTGTGGAGTTTCTCAAATGTCAATGTTTATTTTCTGAGTGTTTTGTCTCTCAAGATTAATCCTCAAAGAAAACGGAGCATGATCCTTGGCCTTGGGGACTTGTTTTTGAACAGTAACAGAAAAAATTATAAGCAAAATCCAAAGGTTTAAGGCCCATGACCCCTTAATGGCTTTTCCAAGCATTTTCGGCACATTGGAAAGCTCAGCCTGTCAAAGCTGCATTTCTCCTAGGCAGGCTGAAGCTGGCAGACGTCAAAGCCCAGGGTGCACTCTGGAAGCTGCTCTTGGGCATGCTCTCTCTGGAGATGTGATTAACTGTCCAACTCCAGTTCTGGGAACTTGGCGAGGTACACGCCTCCCAGAGGCCAGGCATTCTGTCTTATAAGCATTAAGATAATGCAGATCATAGGAATGTGTCCAGGCGGAAGTTGTGACAGCAAACGTGAGGTCAGCAGATTGCACCCTGGGTGTCTCACTGCTTGCTTCTGATGGGGAGATCAGGTGCTGCCCTAGGGGCTGTTAGTGTGTGTCCACTGGAGTGGAGCATGTATGCCCTCCAGAGTGAGAATTGCATGTTCTTGGTCCCTAGGAGTCACTTCAGGTGATTTGAGCTCCTTGATATTTTTCTTTTCAATATTCTTAAGTTCCCAGTAAATCAAAGAAGGATAATGGCAGCGTCGGCAGAATCTTCCTAATCTGATCAAGGTTGGCTTGAACTTTTATGAAAATGTGTGTGGATTGCCCACACGGGTCTATAGGAAGCAAAGCTACTCCAGCCAGCCAGGGCGGGGGTGGGGGTCTGCTGGGCTCCCCGAGGGAGGCTGTGCAGGGCTGCAGAGACTCGAAGACACCTGATCGGCATGTTTGGTGGGCTTAGAAGCCCTCTCCCATGCATCCCAAGCCCATCAGTGGCAGGCTTCTACCTCCAGGAGTGGCTTGTCACATGGCAGCGCTGGTGTTATGAAATCTTTATTTTTTCTTTTGTTAAGGTCATGTTATTTTTAGGTCTGGCAAACACTAAGGCAATCCTCTTCTTGCTTATTTTAACTTTATTCTTACCTAGATTTGTGACATTGGGGTGAAGCCAGCTATAGATGCCGTGCTGGTGATTTTTTTACGAATAGTGGCCTTTTGAGTAAGCCCATGGGAGGTACTTCCCAGACCCAGGCTAGGTGGGGAGGCAGGCTACCTCAGTTCAGGGCAGCCAACTCATTTCTCTAGGCTCAGAGCCAACATTTTATTCATGTGGCTTCTAGGGGGTTAAAGGTTACCTTTACTTCTTATCACATCATGTCTGACAGCAGCTGAAGTCTTTCCAGCCAAGTGCACTTTTCAGAATCACTGCCCCCAGGCCCTTGGCATGGGTGATGGGCATGGAGACTGCTCAGGTGCCCCTGAGGGGGCCCGGATACCCCCCGGCCCCAGCCGCTGCTCCCAGCTCTCCGGGGGCTTCCCTGCTCTGACTGCTGCAGCACCGACAGCCTCTGAGAGGTGGGAGGAAAGCAGAGGCTGAAGGGAACCTTGCATTCAGGGCTGCTTCGTGATGTTTCCCCTGAAGAGACACAAAGAAAACTAAAGGCCTACGGTCCCTTTTGTCATCAAAGTCCTCGTTTTTTTGCTGTGTTTCTGTTGGTGGTGAAATGGGCCTGCCTCCTGTCATCCAGGATACACCCGGGCCCCGGATGCTCCCTCCCCCACCTCAGATGTACCAGGACGCGTTTTGAAATACTTGCAGTGAGGAAACAGGGCCCTGACAGGTCCCAGGGCCGCCTGCACCCCGACTCCGGGCAGACTGCCACTTGGTCTCCTCAGTGCTATCAGGGGCTCACTGGTGGTTCCTTGAGGTACATGCAGGGGCTGGGCTGGACAGTGGGTGGGCAGTACTCTTCCAGCTGTACCAAACTGATAAATTTAGAATCGGCCTGCAGGACCAGCCTAGCGCATTCCTGAGATTAGAAGGCGCTTTGCAGCCCCGGGGTTGAGAGACCCTTGGTGTGAGGGAGGGCCACCAAGCTAATCAAAAAGTTACCATTTCAAGAACATGTACTGCCTCCTCCCTCGCGCACCTGGCACCTGCTGGTCAGCCCTGTTCCTTAGAAGCAGCCCCTCAATGCTTTCCTCACCTGCCATTTCATGTGGCCGCCTCGTGTTGCCCGCGCCTGCTGTGCCAATGTGTTTTTTTGCTCTGTGTACGTTTTGGTTTCTTTTGGGGTTGCTTTTGACGATTTACTTTGTTCGGTGTTCTGTCTTCCTTCGCCTGGCTGTGGGGCTGCCTGGCCCGCTGCTTGCTGCCTCCATAGATCCCCGTTGCACAGCCCTCTGTCATGGACGACATTGAGGTGTGGCTCAGGACGGACCTGGTGAGACATGACTTTTCTATTTCACGTGTGGGGTGTGGCGAGGCAGAGGTGCTTCTGAGGACAGGCCTGGGGACACCCGCAAGGGCCCCGCTTCCCCACTGGTGGTGGAGGAGGGAGGCCGGGCAGGTGCGGCCCCTGCGGCCACAGCTCCTCTGGCCCCCCCGCCCCTCCCGCCTGCCAGCCGCGCACAGCGCCCTGGCCCCGCCCCCTGGCTCTGCTGCCTGGGCTCTGGCTCCAGAACTCACACCTGCTGCTCAGTTTCAGACATGTGTGGGCCTGGGTTCTTTTGTTTGTTTGTTTGTTTTGGTTGGTTTTTGTTTTTGTTTTTTGCTTTTCATTTCTCTTCTTCTTTGTTTTAATTGTGAAATAGACAGAGCTGAGTCACGTTCTTGTTTTTTAAAATTCACTGTCATCTCCCTTCCCCAGTATCTTCTGGTATTTTGGATTTTAAAAAACCCTGCCCCACAGACTATTGCTTTTATCCGCAGAGGTGGGGCAGGAAGGTGAGGGCGGGAGCCTCTGCGAAAGGCAGCAGATCCCGAGAAGGGAGAGTCGGCCGCCGCTGGTTCCTCCCTCTGGTCCTTACAAAGCACTTTTAGCAGCCAGAACGTGAGCAGAGGGGGGCTGCGGTCGGGGGCTGATGAGGAATGCACGCTGGGAGGGGCACTGGGCTGATGGGATTCTCCCCTAGACCTGGCCACACATCGTCCTTGCTCCTAGCCGCCACCTCACCCCTGTCCCTGGAGTAGAGCAGTTGTTTAACCTCAGGATTGGCCCGGCCTGTCTGGCGGTGGACTGCTGACACGGCCTCCTCCCGCCGAGGGTAGCAGACCTCCGATAGGGCCTTGCAGTACTCTGGGCCACCTCCCCACAAGGCCAGGCCTCCCGAAGGTGCTGCCCAGCGAGGCAGCCCCCAGGTGCCATTCCAGAGGAAGGAAATGCCCCCTTATACTTCTCCCAGTGGGATGCCTGGAAAAGAAATATCTCCCCTCACAGAAGCAAAGCAGGAAGGCTGAAAGGGCCAAGGCTCTCATCTCCCAAGTAGGACCCCAAGGTCCAGAAAGGGGGAGGGACCTGTCCAGCAAGGCTGAGCGGCGGGTCCGTGGCAGAGCCCAGAAGGAAGCCGGGTCTCCCGGCTCAGCCTAGGGCCTCATCCACGCCCCCATGCCGTTCCCTTCCCTATCACAGTCTGCGCAGTGAATTCCCGGTGACCACCATGCCCTTCAGACAAAATCAGGTCTGCTCTACTCCCATTGTTAAGAGTGCACATAGCCTTCCACGGCTCCTTAGGGGCTGGCAGCAGGTGATGGGCTCTGGGCTCCTAGGATGCCAAGGGACGTGGCTGCCGCTTGCCGAGCAGGGCCTGCTGTCAGGCCTGGGCTGTGGCTTCGCGGCTCAGGCCTCGCGTGGGCCTGCATGGACAGTGATTCCCCAGAACCCTGCAGTGGGCCTTGGAGGGATGCTGAGTGTGCCTTTGGCCCAGCCTCCTTGTGGCCTCACTCTGGAAGAGTGCCGATGGGTGGGCAGAGGCCAACTGTGCTCCTGCCCCACGCCAGCTCAGCCCAGAGGACCAGCCTGCACTTTTCTTTTGGATTTTTCTTTTTGGTTCTTCGGGGGGATCGAGTCCCAGAACCTACTCAGGTTTTTGCTTTTGTTTTGACTTTTTAAAAACAATGTTTCTCTTTCTCTAATAAGAGGAGAGGGACTTTGCTATTAAGGAACTCTGGAAACAGGAAGTAAGTTTTGCTCGGGCTGTGCCATCCCGGGCTGGCTGCTGGTGGGAGAGGTGGCAGGGCAGGCGGGTCCTAACGCCGCTCTCTGCTCCTCCCACAGAAGGGCGATGACGTGGAGGAGGGCGTCACGAGTGAAGGTAAGACTTAGGTAGCCGCTTTACAGCCCCGCCCCCTGCCATTTGCAGCTCCTGCCCGAGGCTCTGGGGCTGCACGGGGGCTGGCACAACCCCACTCCCGCCTTGGAGCCCCCACTGCCAGATCACCTCTTGGTGCCCAGCCTGGGGCAGGGCACCTCTGCTGGGCTTCTCGGCTGTCCCCTCTGGGCTTGGTGCTGCCGAGGGAAGTGTCAGAGCATGAGCATTTCAGAAGGTCTCAGAGCTGGTGACTAGTAGGCACAGATTGCCAGCCCAGGTCAGCATTACCCCAAAACCTGCACTCCTAGCCAGTTTGCTGCCCCACTGGGTGCTCAGCCCAGCCGAGAGGCAAGACACATGCCTGTAGCCCCTGGGCTCACAGGAAACCTCCCGGGCCCCGCGTCCTGTGACCTGGCTTCTGGGGGCCAGCTGATGGGACCAGTAGGGAAGTTCCAGTCATGGTCCCCCCAACGCCTCCCTCTCTTATGCCTCTGAGCCCCTCCCTTCTCATCACCCCCAGCCTCCCCTGTGTCCCACCCACCCCACCTCTCTGCTCTGCCAGGCCGTCTGCTCAGGTCCCCCTCCACAGGTATAGAACCTTGCTTGCGGGGTGAGGGTGGGGTAGGGGAGATGTTCGCTGCCAGGTTTAAGTAGGAACCCGCCTCTTCAGCTCTTCCTGCCCTGCCACTGGAGATCTGGACATGGATCTGAATCTGGAAAATGGAAGAGCTCCAAGCTGGTGGTGGGGCAGGAATCATAAGCTGGAAGCAGGCATCCTGCTCGCCCAGGAGGTGGCAGAGGAGGCGGCAGAGTACCCAGAAGCACCCCTGGCTCTGGCTGGCTGCCCCCTGCCACTCCCTGCCTCCCCACCTGGCAGGCAGCCCAGGCCAGTGTGGCAAGGGTGGAGACTCACGTTGGGGTGACCCCTGTGGGCACAAGTGAGTGGGGCTTGGTGGGGAGCATTTGGGACGTGGTTGGTCGAGCCTCAGTGAGGGCCTAGAGCCCTACCAATCCCAGCCCTTGCCTTGGTTTTGTATTGCAGAGTTTGATAAATTCCTTGAAGAAAGAGCTAAAGCTGCTGAAATGGTTCCTAACCTCCCTTCGCCCCCAGCGGAGGACCCAGGCCCAGCCTCCAGTCCCTCCAGCCGGAAGAAGCCAGAGCGGTCAGAGGATGCCCTCTTCGCCCTGTGAGCTGTTCCCCAGAGGGCAGCTCACCTCTCGTTCCCCCACCCACACCAGGCACTGGCCACCCCTCTCATCCCCTGCTCCCACTTGGTCCTGTGCTGCTGTGTCTCTATGGAAACACCACTGTGTTTGCTCTCAGGCCTCCCATGCATAAGGACCGGCTTTAGCCACCTTCTCTCTGGGAGCTAGGACAGCTTTGCTGCAGCCAGAGGCCCCTCACCCCCATTCTTCCACCCCTGCTGCCTACAGGCTCCCTCTGCCCGTGTTTCCTCCTAGGCAGGGCAGTCCTCTTAGGACTATTTCCTGAGGACTGTTACCCCATCCTTCCCTACACGCCCCTGCCTGATTCAGTAGGTCTCCTCAGACCGGCCTGCCCTCCCGTGGCCCTCTGTTCTAGAAAGGGCTTGTCTGCACCTATGGGCTTGGTCTCTCTTCCTGGAATGCTGCTCCCTGACACATGTCCCCCTGTGGCACTCGGCATGCCCAGCACCTTGGAAGGCTTTGTGGGGCGCCCATATAGGGGTCGTTGATCTTCTGGACCCCGTCTCCATCACTCAGCTGCAAGTCCAGTCTGCCCAAGCTGGCTCAGCAGCTGAGCCGGGAGCCAAGGGGTCCCTGATGGACACAGCAGCACCGGTGTGGGGAGAGAGTGCCAAGGGCAGGTGGGAGGGCAGCACACAGCCCACGGATGGCCACATGGACATGCTAGTTAGCGCCTGCTGGGTGACCCTGCCAAAAAGCAGACCTGTGGAGGGCCTGCACCGGGAAGAATGCTCTGGCTTGCTTGGGAAAGCTTTGCGGGTTTGTAAGCTATGCTTGGGGCTTTGGCCTGGCCCATGGGAGCTTCTATGCCTCTACCTCCAGAGCCTAGCAGTAGATGGCTTTGCACCATGCTTGGAGATCCGATGACTGAGAGGCCAGAGTGACACTGAGGACCCCGCACTGCTCCTCAGCCTCCTCCGCAGACTGTCCTGACAGCCTGACCTTCTCCCACCCCAGATCCCCCAGGCCACTGAGGTGCATACTGTCCAAGCCAGCCTAGAAGGCTCACAGCCTGAGGCTGAGCACCTAGGGGCGGATGACACCTGGTCCCATCCTGGGCTCTCCCTGGTGTGTCTCCTGGCTGTGGGCAAGGAACTTGTTGGGGCTTGGCAGCCTGACTACACCTGGGCTGCTGTCGCCCGGAAGGAAAAGCTGCAGCTGCTTCCCAGCGGCTCATGGGGCTCTGGGGCCTGGGTCAGTATGCCAGCACATGGCGCCCAGGTGTCAGGGGCGAAACCTGGCCAGGCCACCGCCCCATGGTGTAGTCAGCCCTTCCCACATGGCAGCCCAAGCAAGAAGAGACTGGACTTGACGCAGCCCGAGGCCAGTGCCATGGGCTCTAGGTGAAGGATTTGGGACCAGGACTGGAGCCAAGGGCCATGCTGAGCCCCAACAGGAATGGTTCTGGTGGCGAATAAGGCAGTCTGCACCCCAGAACCCCCTTTCCAGTCCAGCTCTAGTGCAGCTTCCTCCAGAGAGGAGGCTGGGGCTCTGGCTGGGGTCCCCTCAGGCTGACCCTGCTGGGGATGTCACAGTCTGTTCCTCAGAGGACACCTAGGAAGCTCCTCGAGCCTGGCCAGCCTGATTCTAGCCCTGCCCTCTGGCAGCGCATGTCAGGCCTCCACTCTCCCCACCCACCCTTGGTCAGCCTACACCTCTCTTTGCTACAGTCCCAAGGGCAGAGCTCCCTGAGACCAACTTGGATGCTAAGATGTCTGAAGTCAGCTGGCTTGACACAAGCTGCAGAGGAGATGGCTGGGATGGCCCAGGTGTACCCAGTGACCCCAGCTAGTGTACCCAGCCCCTTAGTGCAGTCCAGAGGGCATGTCTCTGTGGGGCCCAGGGGCCTGTCTTTGCCAGCCTGCCAGAGCTGGGCCTGCACAGTGGGCAGCAGGGCCTCGGGTGGTCATCCTTGCAGGAGCCACAGCAGCACATCTGGGCCCAGAGTCCTTTGAGGGAAGAGCCAGCCCCCCGCCTTGCAGAAGGGGGGTCCTCACGGGACCAGGAGCTTGAAGGGTGTGTGGGGAGAGGAGCTGAAGCATGGCGCCTGCCTGGAGAGACCCCGCAAGGCTGCTCTTCACGCCCATGATCCAGCGCTGCCCCCGGCTCCAGGCACGGCTTGGCGAGTCCCGGCTGCCCCTGGGCAGCAGGTGGTGCGGACTTCTGTGGGCTGGCAGGAAGGCACTGGCCCATGCATGAACGTGCCACCTGCCTTCCCAGCCCAGAGCCATTCCTCCTGTTCGCAGATCATGTCCAAAGGCAGCCTACGCCTAACGGGAGGCTTCGGGGGGCGCTTGCTGAAGTCAGTACAGGCCCAGGTGCAGGCCCTGGCGCCCTTGACGGGGTGCTGCTTAGCCCTTCCTGTCCGGAGGCCGTAGGTGCCATGGGCCGGGACGCTGGCTGCCTTCCATGCAGGGCCGCCTGTGTAGGGAAGGGGGTGAGGCCCTGGCAGGAGGGCCAGCCAGAGCCACCAGCCTCTCCACAGTGCTGGAAATCACAGATACAGTATGTACTTAATTACACTAAATTATTGCTGAGATTCCTTATGAACACTAATTATACCTGATTATAGGTCAAAATATTTATTTTGTCAAGATATTTTCTTGGAGATGTGTTTAACCTTCTCTGTGCTCATTGTGTGCCGAGATGTGAAAACTGACTGTTTCCTCCTGTCTGACCCAGGGCGCTGGTGGGCCTTTGGCCAGCCTGCCCCAGAGCAGGCCCTGTGCAGGACCCCCAGGCACTGGGCGGGCTGGCTGGGGCCAGCTGGGAGATGACCGGCTTGCTTATCAGAGCTGGAAGGGCTTGTTGCTGGCCTGGGCCAGAGGCAAAGGTGGCCGGTTGTCTGCTGTCTGTGCCCCCATCTTCCTGTCGGCCCGCTCAGTGTGAGTGACTGTGCTGTCTGCTGGACCATGCCTTGGCCCATTGCTCTTTCCCTCCTGGCCCGGGGTCCAGAGCAAGGGGACCTGGGGCGGGGTGGGCCTGTGTTGTCACGCAAGGTCCCCGGCTGGGAGAGTGGAGGCAAGTGCTCGGAACGGCCCGATGGCAGCGGGCACCCAGACCCTCCGGCACCACTGCCTACTCTATTGCTGCTCCTCTTCATTACTTCTGCCTGCACACACACCAGCCCAGCCTTCTGGAGCATTCCAGGGGGGCTGTGACCAGCCAAAAGCATGGCGGAGGGGTGCTGGGCTCCTAGCCCGGCCTCAGTCAGCCGGCCGTCAGCCTCTCCACCATCTGCTGTTAGGACTCTGGGCTCTTCTCTCCTGTCTGCCTACATGGAGAAGAACAGGCTTCTCCCCTGGCTCAGTGTGTGCACGCCCAGAAGGCACCCCCCTTGGCGCCCAACTCTCCCAGTGCCCATCTCCAACTCCTGTTCGTGGGGGTCCATGCCTGGCTTCCCCTGCAGCCACCAGCCCCTGGAACAGCTGTCACCCTGGGAGTCACACTGCTTCTCTTGTGTATAGAGCCCCTAGGCTCTCCCGGAGAAGGGGGATAAATATTTATTTCCTGAAGTTTGCACTTGCGAGGGTTCTCAGGTTGTTGGGGGCTGTCGAGTGTGTTGCTTTGTTGTCCAGTCGTCCAGTCTGCTGTTGTGTCGCCGTTGCGCATTTCTGCGGGCAGAGCCGGTCCTGGAGGGTCCTCAGAAGGACTACCAGGGCGTCCATCCATCCATTGGCCCTCCTTCCAGATGTCGTCGCTGTAGTTTGGGTTCTTGCATGTAAAAAACTCCACAATGAATAAACATGTGAACTGTTCCTCTGTGCTCTCTGTCGAGTCAGCTACGACGGTCCCAGGACCTGCCAGATCTGCTTCCTCTGGGCAGGGCCTTTTGGGAGCAGCTTGAGGGAGCAGCTCGGAAGCTTGCCCATCCCTCCCCCAATGCCCAGCCTGCCAGAGCAGCCCCTTGGCTGGAGGAAAGCCCCCACGCCCGGCCCCGTTTGGCCATCCTGTGGCACAGTCTGTTTTGGGGGTGTCGGTCATGGCAGCCGTAAACCTGCCATGGCTGCCTGAGAGTTGCGAATCAGGGGCTCTGGTTCTTCCTGTGTCTCGTCCCAGGCAACAGGCATGTGGGGGGCACCCCAGCAGAGTGTCCAAGGCCTTGAGCAAGCAGGCCCAAGCCATCTCCTCAGACCCCCTCAGCTGGGCACTCCGACTTTAGCCAGGCATCCAAATCTTTGCAATTTCAGAGCTGCCGCTCCAAGTGCCCCCCGCCCCCCGCTCTAGAACCAGCCTACTGACTCTAATCTGCACAGCATACAGTTCATCCGTGTATGGTGTATGATTGGGAGGTCTCGGTACCTTTGCAAGTTGTGCAGCCATCACCGTATCAATTTTAGAGCATTTTCATCCCTCCAACAAGAAGCCCCTACCCTTTGGCAGTCACCCCCTCCACAGCTCTCTCCCTTTTAAAAGGCTTCTCTCCTCTCCTGTCCTGGGAGCTGGGTGCCCTGGGCACTGGCTGCCAGGTGCCAGTCTTCCAGGAAGCAGGCCCAGAGGTGCAGGACCTCTTGTGGCACAGGCTGTGGGGGCCGTGGGGCATCTTCAACTTCTCCAAGAGGCTCATGGGAGGCTGGGTGCCCTTTAACCTGGTCACCTCCCAGGGTTCAGAATGGACTTCACCTGGGGTGGACTCATCAAGCCCAGGTGGGTCTAGAACAAACGGAGACACAGCTGCCCACCCACCCTCTTACGTGCAGGTTTGAGCCTGAGCGCTGGGAAGAGCCCCAGGTGTGCCCAAGACTGTGTGGGTTGCTCTGTCAGCGGCAGAACCGGCACTCAAACCTCCCGGGCAAGGGCCACGGGAGGACGGGCAGGAAGGACGCCATCTCCGAGGCCAGCAGGTGAGCCTGTCCACCCCACCCTGAACACCAGCCATTCCGGAAGGGCAGCTCAGGAGGGGGCGGCCCTGCCTCTAGAACCATGACTGGGAGCCCTTAGGGACCCTACCAGCCCAGGCCAGAAGCGACAGTGCCCAATTCACTTTGGCCAGTTGCCTCCCTAGGCTCTAGTGAGCTCTGCAGAGGCCCTGCTTGTATTCTGAGATAAAGGTGCCCACGCCATGGAGTATGGGAGTGGGCTTCTGCAGTGCGGAAAGCTCCTAGTCCCCAGTGCCTGTGGACAGAAGGCACGGATCCTGAGCCCATTCTGTTTGCCCAGCCCTGAGCAAGGTGCTGTGGGTGCCAGAAGAGGCCTGAGCTCTGTCCCTGCCCTGGGGGGAGTGGGTTGTTCCTGAGACACCACCGTGGACTTGCCAGGGCACCTGGCCCACTTATGCTTTCAGCCCATAGTTCTGAGAGCCTGCTGTGTGCCAGGTCAGTGCCAAGGGAGGGGATAGGGCCCCACTCTCCAGGAGCGTGCAGCCCAGTTCAGTTCCTAGAATCAAGGACGCTCTGCAGCCAGGAGGTGTTGAAGCCCCCGTCCAGGGCCTGCAGGGCAGGAGGCTCTGGGGAGCAGCTGAGGTCCAGGGTACTGAGCTGTGAGAGGTTGCGGGGCAGGCTAGCCACAGAGGAGGTGGAGGGGGTCACACAACTCTGACCCAACTGACTTAGAAGGGACCTCAAGACCCCTGGCAGGCACTTGCCAAGAATATATATTAACAATACACATTAACAGCTGTTTCAAAGAAGGATGGCTTTTGTGGAAAAGGATGTTTGGGAAATACTGGAGTGAAGTGCACAGTCCCCCTTTGTCCAATATAAGGGTAGCCTGTGGCTCAAACTCCTCATACGGAATGGCTTATTGGGACTTTTTTGGTTAGAAATATATTTAATCAGAAAGAGGAATTTACTGACTTATCTAATTGAAAAGTTCTGGTATTACCTTCAGGAACAGCTGGATCCAGGTGCTTAGGGATTTGGTCAAGAATCTGACTCTGTGTCTTGGCTCTGCTTCCTCTGGGTTGGCTCTTCCATGTGCTTGATTAAAGGCTGCCTGCAGCTCCAGGCTGACATCCTACTAGGAAAGAGTGGGTGCCTCTTTCCCAGTAGTCCTAGTAGAAGTCCCAGAACTAACCCTGAAAAACCAGACTATTAGTAGAGGGAGGGCGAAATCTGGGGAGACACAAACAATAGACAGTCATTGCAGTGAAGATGGATACGGGCCAGAGATGGGAGTGACATTCATAGGGGCCTAGGCTTGGACAGACACAAGCCTCTGGACTCCTCTTTAAGTTTCCTCCTCTGCCTTCAGCTGCTTCCCTTCACTGGAGCCCTGGGAGGAGAGCGCTGGAAGGGGACAGTGTGGGAGCACTTGGGTCCTTTCATGGCTCATGGTCCCCCTGCCCCTGGAAGCACCTGAGAAGGAGAAAGTCTTATTCCAACCCATCTCTTTTCCAAGAAAAGCATCTCTTGGGTCCTGAGGGGCCAGGGGTGGGCGGAACTAGAGGTCTTGAGTAGGCATGCAATTCCAGTTCATTTCAGAGGAACTCCTGCTAGTTTTTGAGGGGTGGCCCTCAGCGGGGTATGGCCAAGGCCTCCAAGCCTAGGCTCTTGGCATCTCAAGAAGGAAAATCTTTACTTTCAGCACTAGGGAGCCAGTGGGATGTTTCTGGAAACTGACTGAACTCCTCTGTCTGGTGCCATTTCCTCCCCACCCCCATGCCTACCAGGGGTTGCAGGCTTCACTGCAGACTCCTGAGCAAGTCATTGGCCCTCTCTGGTCTTTACTCTCCTGATCTGTAAAATGGGATCATGGGTGGTAAACCCAATGCCTCAGGGACTTTTTATTATACTTACGTGTGAGTGAAGTGGTCTAGGTGTGATGGGAACTGATGGGGACTGTGGGGAAGCTCAGAGCCCTGGCTTAAGGAACATCTAGTTATTGAGCCCAGTTGCTCAACAGTCCCATTTTTCTAGAAAAGCCAGAAATGCAACTTTCAGGTGAACCTTCTAAATGTGACAATTAATTCAAAATCAGAAGTCAAGCATAGCTGGATTTCGCCTGTGGGAGTCAGATGCTGGCCAGGGCCCATTCCCTCTCCTTGCCACCGATTCAACACACCCCATGCTGTGACTCCCCCTCAATCTACACCTGGCCTTGCCCAGATTGCCAGTTAGTCCTCAGGAGAGACATCCCCTCTCATTCTTCATGCCTGTGAGCCTCACCCCTCTCTGTGCAGCAGACTTCGGGGTTCAATCAGCTCTTTTGTGGAGGATCTGTTGAGTGACTCATTGATGACCCTGGAGGTGACCACCATCAGTGAGCCTCTCTGTACAAAGCTGACCCAGAGGCTCAGAGAGGGCTAGAAAGAACTTGCCCAGCACACAACAGAGGCCAACCTGGAATGAGAATATACTGGGTCACCTAGAACCAGAATCATTCATGTCCATGACCATCTGGTTCCATTATGTCCAGATGCAGAAGGCTGGGGAGAGGAGGACCAGGGCTCCTGGCTGGCGCGCCCCTTGGTTATAGCCTAGGCAGGTCCCAGCTTAGCTACTGCAGAAATGAAAGGTAAACAGGGTCAGGCAGAGTGGCGGTGGGACTACAGGAGTGCGGGGAGGGGTCTCAGTAGCCTCTTCGGCAATGCCCAGGGTGGCCAAGTCCAGCCTTCATGCCCTGGGCCAGCAGCCCTGGCAACCCCGGTTCCTTCCCCTCCACCCACCCCTGAGCTTGGGCACTGAGACATGGCTTGGCTTGACGAGCGGCCCTGGGAGAGGCTCTGCCTGCACTGGACACCTGCCCCAAATGGCTCCGAACCCATAGAAGATGTTTCTCAGCCGATAAGACGCCCGGGGAAAGTTGAGGAGAGATGCAAACTCCGGTCTCACAGTTGGCAAAACCGGGGCTGGGCAGGGGCCAGATTGGGTGACCCAGACGCAATCACGGGCTCCGGGCGCTGGGCGTGTCTCACAGCCCCCAGGGCAGGGGCGGAGGGCGGGGCGTCCCAGGCCACCCCCACCCGGTGTCTGGACGCACACCTGGGGGGCACCCCAACCAAGTGTCTGGCCTCCCCACCCGGCCCCAGCGGCCCGGACCCTACCAGCCCACGCCTCGGCGCCTCCCTACCCCAGGGTCCAACAGGCGCGACGCACGTGACCCAGGGCCCGGCTCCCGAGCTCCGCGCTGACGCCGCGTCACCCCACTCCAGGGCGGGCGCCCATTGGCTGCGCTGCGGCCCGCAGGGGCGGGGCCTGTCTGGCTCGGCGCCCCAACTCCGCCGGGTCTCAGTTGCCGCCCTGCCCCGGCCTGGTGAGGCGCCGTCCCCGCCCCGCAGAATGCCCGACCCCGACGGAACCCGGGCAACAGCGCTCGGAGGCCCTGGGCAAGTCGCGTCACCTCCTGTGCCTCAGTTTCCTCATCCATAAAATGGGAATGGTAACAGCCCAGTCCTCTAGAACTGTCGCTAGGACTTTGTGGGTAATATGGGTGAGCACCCAATAATTGTAGCCAGTGTAGACGCAGCCAACCGCACCACTTGGGTCAGGCTTGGACCCCTGCTCCTTGTAGGCACGCCAGGACAGAGGGCCCCACAACCACTGGCTCGTGCCCCTCAGTTCCCCGCACACTGGCTTGTGTGAGCTAAAGTATCACCAGCCCAGAGGGGCCTGGGGGTCGTGGAGGGGGAGGGGTCACCGAGAGAAGCAGGTTTCTCTGAAGATACACAGCCCCCAGTCGGGCTCTCACCACCCTCCCCTTGAGGATGGCCCTGGCAATCTCAGGCTGTGGAGCAAAGTTTTGTCTCTTTGGTGGCAAAAATTGAAAGCAACCCTGCCCCCAGTTCCCACCCCTGAGTATGCCCCCTGAGGGGTTTCAGCCAGGCTTTAGTTTCAGCTTTCCAGTTTGGGCTGCGGGTCTCCTGTTGACCTTGCCTTACCTTCTTTCCCCAAACTCCTGAAGTTATGGTGTGCATATTTATTGAGCCATGCTCTTTACATATGTGGTAAACTCATTTAAAGAACAGTGAGGTAGGTTTGTTGTGACAATGACTCCAGCACACCTTACCTGCCTCTGCAGAATAACTGCAGAAGGGTTACTCTCATTTTACAGATCCAATAGCTGAGACTCAGAAAGGTGACATATGTGGTTCTGGGTCCTACAGCAAACAGGTGGAAAACTAGACCAGTTTCCTGATTCTGAAGAAAGTGGTGTTTAGGCTTTACTCAGAGCCCCTCCCCACCCCCCTCCTCCTCTCCCTGAAGGGCTGTTAGAATTTTCAGGAAACCACCAGATTCCCAAGGTCTCCTGGTGCTTGGCTCCTGTTTGGGGTGGTGGGGGTCTAGGGGCTGTCAGGATGAAAAGGCAAGATGGCTCAGGAGAGGCCAGATCCTTCTGTGTTCCCCAGAAGTTCATCTAGAGGGGCCAGGCCTTGGGCAAATCCTTAAGGTTTCCTGTAGGGGAAATGCTGTTTGGAGACCCCCCACAGCTCCTGGACAGCCCTATTCTGAGTAATTTTCCACAACATCCACTTCCAGGAGGGGAACAAGGACTGCATGTCCAGGCTGAGTCCCAGGGACTTGGACCTCCAAAGCCTGTCGTGGCTGCTGCACCCCTTCTAAAATGCACTACTGATTTCACTGCCTCAGAGGGCGTGGACAGACAGGCTATATCTGGAGTCTGAGCACGGCAGTATTCCAGATGGCCTGGCTCACTGGGGTTGGGGCTGGGAGGGCCTGGGGGGTCCAGATCTCTGATAAGTCTCCTTGACTGCCTGCCCTCCCCTCAGTTTCTCTGCTTGTACACCTCTAGGGACAGGGAGCTCACTGTCTGTACTTTCAGATACCTGATTATTATTTCTGGTTTATCTTAACCCACCTCACTGGGACTCCTCCCCTGCCATCTAGTTCTGTCCCCAATCCACAGGGCCCAGGTTTCACTCTCCAGACCTCTCCTCAGTCAAACTGCCTCCCCTGACCAGCCCTCGCCTGTCATGAGCCAGGGCAACCTGACTCAGGTCTAAAGCACAATCTACCTCTTCCTTGTGCCCCCCCATCCCAGCTGCTCCCAGGGACAAGCACCAAATTTGGTGTCAGATAGCCCTGGGGCCTGCCCGGCCCGGAGAAGCTGTGTGACCTTGGGCAGGTGGGCTCCTTAGAACTCTCTGGGTCTTCCTGTCCTTCTGGGTATGGAGGCCAACCTGTCTTCAGAGTCCCACTGGTCCCAAGCCCCTCTGCCATCCCACAGCTGGATCTGCAGGAAATCAGATCAGGTCAGGATGGGCAATTCCAGCCTCTTACAGGCTCCCCTTGTGCCACCCCCTCCTCAAGGGGCCAATATGATCTGAAAACACTGAGGAGGGCGGGCTGATCTCGGGTGCAGCCGCCCTCCATGGCATCACTAATATCCCAGTCAGTCTATGGAGAAATGGCATCAAGCCCCAGTTACATCTGAGGAAACTGAGGCACGGTGTCGGCCCAAGGCCACATAGCAGGTCTTATAGCCATAATTTGGATGGGTCTGTCTTGTTCTAAAGAGCCAAATCTAGAAAATGAGATTTATCGGGACCCCCGCACTCCCCACCCCACCCACAAGTCCAGAGACCACTGGGGCCCAGTCTTGGTTCTTCCACTGAGACCCCTTTGCTTAGTGCTGGAGAAACTGAGGCCCAGGGAGGGGCCACGGCCTGCTCGAGCTCCCGCAGCTGTCTGCCAGAGGCTGCTATGCTCGATGCTGGGTAAAATGAATGCCAGAAGGGCGCTCTGATGGAGGGGCATACCCAGGGGCCAGGTCCGGGCTCTCTTTAGGTGGGGCGGGGCCTCCTGCGCAAGGCCCCGCCCCGCCCCGCCCCCCCGGCAGAGCCGCGGCCGGGGAGTCCAGTTTCCGAGGAACTTTTCGCGGGCGCCGGGCGGCCACCGAGGCAGTGCGCGAACTCGCGGAGCGGCGGCGACAGCGGGCTGAAACCGGCGGACGCAGCGCTCGCTGCGGAAGTCCGTGCGCGGCGGCGGCGGGTGCGGAGGGCCGCCCGGAGGAGGCGACTGCGCCATGGACGAGCCGCCCTTCTGCGAGGCGGCCTTAGAGCGGGCTCTGGGCGAGCCGTGCGAGCTGGACGCGGCGCTGCTGACTGACATCGAAGGTGCGTCAGGGCTGCTGAGCTTCGCGCGAGGCGGGCGCGCAGGCGGCGCCGCTGCTTTGTCTCCCTAGCCTGCGCGGGGCGCGGGCGCGGCGCTGGCGGTGCTGGGGGCGCGGGGTTTACCGCGTCTCTGGGCTTCGCGCGGCGGGCCCGTTTGTCCGATCCAAGCGGAGCCTCTCCGCGCCCGCCTTGGCGTCTGGGGCCGCAGCGCGCCGGGTCCCTTGGGGGCTCGGGACCTGGCACGTGAGCCTCTGGACGCCGGGCGACCAGTGAGGCCTCGGCCCCGTGGAGGCAGCGGCTAGAGCTTGGGACCTGGGCGTTGCCGAGGCCGGCCCCAGCTCCAGCCGTGACGTCAGCACGGGGTTATTCACGGTCATTCCCTCCGGCCGGAGAGTTCAGCTCGGCTCAGGACTTCCTGCGCAGGCGCGCGGCGCGCGGCGCGCCCGCGGGCCCCGCCCCCTCCCCGACGCACCCCCACCCCCAGGAGCCAGCTCTCCTAGTCTGGACCCGGCGTCGCTTCGGCACACGTTTATCGAGCATCTACCGAAAACCAGGCCCCGTCCTAGACCCTGGAGGTTCTCGGAGGTTCTCAGATCTGGAAAACAGTTCTCGAAGCCATTCAGATCACACCAACGAGGAAGAGGAAGACCTAGAAATGCACCTGCCAAAAAATATGAGGCAGAGGAAACAGGAAAAGGAAATTGACGTCTGTGCTAACTTCTCTGATGAAAAGGCTTTCGTGTTTTCTCCTCTTTTTTGGGGAGCACAAAAATCCCCAAGGAAGCCGGCCAGTGAATATGAACTTGCGCCTTGGTGTGGAGCAGTGGTGGGGCTCCTCTGGGTAGAGCCGTGGCACGAGACCGCTCTGAGCAGACTTTTGAGCTGTGATGTGAGAGTCAGCTCTGAGCTCAGCTGGGAAGGATGTTTTCCCAGCCAAGGGCACGGCAAGGGCAAAGGCCCGGAGTGTGAGGACTTAGAGGAATACACAGGCGGTGAGGCGAGGAAGGTAGGCAAAAGCAGGGTCCCTTGTGGGCAGGGGAAAGGAATGGAGTGGAGCCGTGCTTACTTAACACTTTTCAAGTATCACTCTGGCTGTTACACAGAAGCAGGTGGGGACGTGGGTGCAGCTGTTGCCCCACTTTGTGGACAGCAAACTGAACCAGGTTGCTCTCCGTGATCGCTCTGCAGTTTGAGCAACATTGCTAGGTTGCACTTGGTTGATAGGGAAACTGGGGCCAAGAGCACAGGACTGAAACCTCCCACAGCCTGGATGGACATGTCTTGGGGTTAGCAAGACAGACACGGCTAAGCCACCCCCTCCTGCCCTACTGCAGCCTTGCAGATCAGCCCAGCTGGCTGCCGGCTCGGGGCCTCACCAGCTGGCCTTCCCCTAGGCCAAGCTAGGCTAGGGGAGGGCCTGAGAGGAGAGACCCCGATGGTCGGGCTTCCCGAAACAGCCTTCCCCATCATGCATCCTGGAGTGATGAACCCCAAACCCAAGATCCCGAGGAGGTCCAAGCCTGACTCAGCGACCACCTTGGGCCCAGTGGGTGCCACCTGAAAGGTGCCGTGCCACAAGGCAAGGACCTGGGCTGTGGGGTCAGGACCCTACTCACTTTGCCCTCCTGCCCAAGCCCTCCCACCCTCTGAGCCTCAGTTTCCCCCTCTGGATGCAAATGCTTCCCATCGCAAGAGTTGGGATAATCAAATCAGGGTGGGTATATCAGGACCACAGATCTGGCACAGACCTTTCCCACTGAAACATCTCCCAAGAACCCAAAGGCCAGATTTGGGCAGCCATCGGGGATGGAGACAGTTGGAGGTCAGACTAGGCCCCAGCTCTCCTCTGGTAGAGAAAGCGGACAGTTGGTGCCTCTTGCTAGGGTGGGCATGAACTTCCTGTTCTTTTCTCCAGTTACACAGCTAATCTTTGCATTGCAGAAAAACTAACTTAGGTGAACAAAGAAAATAAAATCTTCCTTAAAGTCACCTACCCAAAGATATGCCCTGTTAATTTATGTGGGGGTTATTTCTTGTGTGTGTGTGTATGTACATATGTTTTTGGAATGGATGCACATTTGTCATTCACTTTTTAAAACTTTATTAAGATATAACTTGGCTACCATGATTTACCTATTTTAAGGGTGCAGGTCTATGAGTTTTAGTAAATTTGCTGTGTTATGTGATCATCACCCCGGTAAGATCCCTCAGGCCTGTGGACGGCTGCTCCCGGCCCACCCCCTGCCCCAGGCCACCACGGATCTAGACTTTCATATCAGGGTAGAGTCCACTGGCTCTTAGCAGACTAACCTACTTTGTTGCTTGGCAGCCGCCAGACCACAGTCGGGTTTCCTGGTTTGTTTCCCTGGTTCCCCAGGGATGCACATATAGGTTGTTTTATTTTCATAAGTTGTGCTGCAGTGGACACCCACGACCAGTCTTTGCCTGGACGAATCCTTGTTAGTTCCATAGGCTGAGGCCCTGGAAGGGGAATTGCTGGTCAGAAGTGAAGCCTGCTTTCAAGGCTTTTACCCTACCCTTGGAGCTGGGCAGGCTTGAGAAGGTCTAGAGAGAAAAGACTTGAGGGTGGGGAGGGCACCTGAGGGTCTCCAGGTCTCCTGAGAGGAACAAGGTTTGAGAGGTGGGCCAGGACGGCCTCCAGTGCCAGAATGGGGAGCTGGCCTGGATCCTGGAGGCAGTGGGGAGTCTTGGGTAAGAGGAGGGCAATGCGACACTTGGGTGTCAGAATTTCCCTCTTGGTCGCTGGGGTGGAGGATCACCGCACGAACAGGGAACAGTCACTGAGCACTTACTGTATGCCAGGCCCTGTGCTGACCACTGAGTCTCCTGACAGTCCAGTTCACAGATGAGTGCCTTGGGTCACAGAGAGGTTAAATGACTTGTTCAGGGTCATACAGCCAGAACATGACAGAGCCAGGATTCCAACCCAGGTTGTGGGCTCCAGAGCCCATGCTTTTAACCCTGGGCTCCTGAGAGAGGGGTAGGTGTGGTGAGAAATAAAGCAGGGAACCCAGGGGCTGCTCCCTGGGGAGCTGTGCTTGGGGCCTGGAGTGGGGCCTGGAGCACGTCAGAAGCCATGCGGCCACCTCCCCCTCCCAGCCCAGAGCATCCTTTGAATCATGAGACTGAGGACCGGCACCAGGGAGCCTGCCACGGGCCTCGAGCCGCACCCAGCCCTGCCGCCTGCCTTGGCCAGCCCCTGGCACGTGCCCAGGTTTTGGGGTGGGTCTGCCACCTCAAGTCCTTGGCTCTGTGGGTGAAGGCCCTGCTGTAGCTGCGGCGCACCCTGCGTGCCATGAGTTCCGTCTTCTCCATGAGCCTCCTTTTGCTGCTCTGTGCTCTGGGGTCCCTGTGGCTGTGGCAGAAAGAGCAGGAGAGCAGACCTGTGTGCGTCCTGGGGATCATGGCTAAGCCTGTGGCTGTCTTCGCTTTCTCCTGATTTAATTTAGCAGGTCTGCATGTGCCTCGAAGGGCAGAACAGGCAAGTGGAGTTGAAATCCTGGTGGGGGACCTCCACATCACGAGGGCATGGCCGGGCCGGGGGCACCCTGGGGGCTCTGGTCTGGGGAGGCCCCCGGGGTCTCACCTACCCTTCCCTTCTCTGCCCCACCTCACCTGGGCAGTGCTTTCCCAGCACTCTCCCGGCCCTGGGTCCCTCCCACAGTACCTGCATCACATACAGTGGTCCTTGGCTCCCACACTCCAGCCCAGGTGGCTGGCTGTTTTCTGGTTCCGCACTCGGGGAGAGGACACATTTGGGGGCCGCTCCGCCACCCAGTGCCTCTCCCCTGGTATCGGGTCCAGTTCTCTCCCTGGTGCCACCAAGCACAGACCCTCTTTAGAAAGCACAGCTGAGGCTGCCTACTGCCCCGCTTCCAGCTCCGGGCATGTGACTCCTCAGTTCCCAAACCGCCATGCCTCCCCGGTGCCCTGGAGTTCTCTTTCCCAGCGTGGCATTCAACACTTACCAGGTTTGCCAAACCAGCCCGTCCTGTGACATTTGTCAGCCATCTAGGGCCCACCCCATCAGGACCCAGACACACCGCGCTCTGGAGTGGTGTCCTGCCCCCGCCCCGCCATGTCCAGAGCCCCTCAGGTAGAGCCTGAGATAGGCTGCCTCCTGTCAGACATGTTCCCCTCCCTTTCCCGCCTCTTGGTATCCAGCCTGCCTGACAGGAAGCAGAAAGACCTCCCAGGGTGGGCATGAATCGCTCTTTTCCCTGGGGAAGTACCTGCCCTCTCTGAACTGCAGGGCCTACCCTGGAAAGCAGGAGGTGAAGACAGTGAGACTGGCCACCCTTGGGCCCCTGGGAGCTCCAGCCCTTATGCCTCTGAGGGCCAGAGTTAGGGGGAGGGACGGAAGTGTGCTGGGAGTGGGTCCAGGGAGGCAGGCAAGCAGGTGACTGGGTGTCACCTCCTGCCTGATGGACGATCACTTCACCAGATGCGAGCATCTCGAGTGACCTGGTCAGCCCCAGGCAGGGGTCACCACTGGGCAGAGGTCTGGGATCTGGACTCTGTCCCACCAGCAGGTCCAGCCCGGGTGGGAATGGCTGCCCTGGCTAGAGGAAGTACCTCTGGCCTTGTCTCCTGCCAGCCACAGGCCCTGTGGATGTGCTCTTTGACCCCAGAACCTGACTGGGGCTGTACACCTGTGAGACCCACGTCCCGGGAGGCCCCACCGAGGGGTTTGTGTCGGGGAAGGGGAGAGACTGTAGAAACAGGCTTGGGGCTGCCTGGGAGGCCGGGGGTCTCTGCGGCTGGCGCTGGGTGTGTGGTTTCCCTGTGGGCTTTGGGACTTGGTGGGAAGTGAGGCAGGGCTGGGGGTCCATCCCCTAGGGGAGTCTGTGGCCTGGAGAGGCCCACCTGACCTGGAGCCCTGCTCAAGCCCCCCATCACGTGATCCCCCAGCTATGTCCCAGCGAGCCTGTCCCTTCCACGGCTCCGGGGTTCCATTTCCCTTGCATCCGGAAGGCTGAGCCCAGAGTCTTCAAATTCACCCCTGTTCTTTAGGTTCTCATCAGTGTCCTGGGAATTCTAATAGAACCAGCTTCTTGGAATTGTGGGCATCTGAGGAGCTTATTTAGGTCAAGGGCTTAAGCAGCACATGGCACATAGTAGGCTCTCACCTAGGGCCCGTTAGTCACCATCACTTAGTGCTTAACCAAGACCTGGCACCTAATATGTTTATTAAACAAATGCTGGCAGCCTGTGTTAGAAGTTTCTGTGGACAATGGTCCAAGTTCTGAGCATCAGGCACTTGGTGGTTCTAGGTCTCTGCACGGGCGACAAGGTGGGCTGGGTAAGGCCACTGGGGAGCCCCCAGCTCACCCCTTGGGGGGAGTACTCTGTCCTAAGTCACCATTAAAAACAAAGAGATGAGCTGGAAGGAACCTTAGAAATGCTGTTGACACCTCCTCACCCAGTGTACAGATGGGGAATGGAGGCCTGGAGACACCTGCCTCACTATAGCCTCCTTGCTGCCCAGTGTGTGTGGCCCAGGCCCAGGGGTGGCTGAGGGGCTGAAGGAGCTACAGACCCATGAGAGGGCACTGGGAGGCCAGGTCTAGTAGGGATTGCTTCCCAGGAGGGAGAACCCTCTAGGAAGTGCAGTTTCTAGCTGGCAGAGGAGGGCCAGAATGAAGCAGGTATCTCTGAGTCGCTGTCCACAGTTGATAGTTCACTGCATAAATACCTCAAGGAAGCCTTGGAAATGCAAATTAAAGCACTTTTGAGGTTCCCCTTACACAGTTCCAGGGACTCAACCAAAAGTAAATAAAAATGACAAAACTCAGTGCTGGTGATGTTAAGAGGAAATGGGACACATTGCAGGGAAGGTCATAAAGGCATTTATCTTTTCTAGAGGGCAGCCTGGCAGCTCTAATGGCATACTGCCTTTGAACCAACACACCCATTTCAGGTTTAAGACAGGTTTCAGGGGGACATAAATGTACTGTAATTTATAAATAAGAAATGTCACTACTATAAAAACACTAAAGGAATAGCACTACTGTTTAGACTGGGAACAGTTTCCCAGCAGCAGGGGACTACCCCCAAAATGCCACTGTATCAGGTTGTTTTTCAGCTGCCAGAATGGTAAGTGTGTGCCCTGAGTCCTCACCTGAGACGGGATGTCAGAACTGGTGCTGACCAGCGTCTTGTTTGATAGCTATTTTACAGGTCATGTTCAGGGTCACTTGGTCTGAGTAGTTGGGAGCCAGCTTGTGGAGTGGCATAGATTAGTGAAGAATCTGAAAAGGTGACATGGGACAAATTTTGAAAGAGGAGTGGGAGGGGTTTGTCAGGTGGACATAGAACAGCAGGAAAAGGGCATTCCTGGCAGAAGCAACAGCCTGGCAAATGCATGGTGGCATTAAATGGTGTGATGCACTCAGAAAGTGGACAGAGAAAGAGGTGCAGCGAGAGCTGAGCAGTGGGACTCAGATTCAGATGGCTGGAGATCACAGCAGGCGGTGGCTGGCACTGCAAACATCCTCTGACTCTGGTCCACTCTGTGCTTAGCCCTCTGCTGAGGGATGCTGGGGCCGCAGAGCTGGTTCAGGCCTTGGCCCTGCCCCGAGGGGCTCCCAGGGCCTCTGAGAAGAGGCAGGGCCAGAGCTGAGCCTGAAAGAGCTTCGTACTGCCTCCTCTCTGTTGCCCCCTGAACATACTTCCTGACCTGACAGGAAGTGCCAACAGCAAGCCGAGGCAGAGCCAGGCTGGAGCTCAGGGTCGCTTCTCTCCTTGGCAGGCTTGGGCTTATGAGTGTGAACTCTGGGGATGGCAGACCCGGGTTTGAGTCCCAGATTCTCTGCTTGGCAGCTGTGGGACCTTGGGCATAGGGCCTCCCTCTGAGCCTTATTTTCCTTGTATATTTAGCGGTCCCAAGCCCAGGTTCATCTGGGGCTCCAGCCAGGGGTCCATCCCATTCCAGGAAGAGCTGCCCCATACTTGTGCCCCAGGCAGCCTACAGCACAGGAAGTGCAGCCTGTGCCCTGTTGCATATGTGACCAGCCAGGAACACACAAACCTGCTGACCTGAGTCCTTGGGCGGACCAAGGAGGCGCTGGTGGGAGCAGCCAGGGCGGATGACAGGCAGGGAGTAGCCATGGCCCCCCAGAGTGTTGGGCAAGCTCCCTGTCTCCAGCCTGTGCCCTTCATTAAGCAGGCAGAGGTAGAACACTCTGGGGTCCCAGGAGCCATGTCCCATGTTCTCTTATGTGGTGGGGCTGCTATATATTGTTTACCATTCTTCACAATTGTGCAACCTTTGTGATCTGCCTTGCATGGGACAGTTGGCAAATCCCTTTCCTACCCAGGCCCTAGAGAATTGCTGTCCTTGGCTCGGTGACAGACAAACCTGGACTGGCTTCACAGCTCCTTGGCTGCCTCGCTGACCTCCATCCCCCTTTTGCTGCCTCTGCTCCAGCCACACTGGCCTCTGTGCTGTCTTGACATCACACCAAGCTTCCTCTCACCTCAGGGCCTTTGTGCTGGCTATTCCTTCTGCTCTCATTTTATTCAGTCCCCTACTGAGATGCCACTTTCTGAGAGAGGCCTGCCTGACCGGCTCATCTGCAGTGGCCCTCACTGTGTCATGCTGCCTCAGATTCCTCGTGGCGCTTACCACCACCTGCAGTCACATTCCTCTATGTATTTGCAAACAGGTGGTCTCCTGCCTTGGAACACAAGCGCCATGACAGAAGGCCTTTGTGCTGTGTCCCTGTACCCCCAGTGCCTGGCACAGGCCTGACACACAATAGACACTTAGGAAACTGTGGTCGATATTGTCGGGAACAGATTTGGACTTCATGACCAGGCCACGTGGGGGAGGTGGTAAGCACCCTGCCTACCCTGGAGAAATGCAAGCAGAGTTTATCAGGTGCAAAGCCTCCTGCGGGTCGGATAGGCTGTGGGCTTCTGTGATGGTCAGAGCTGGGCTCCTTCAGGTTCGTGGCGTGGGCCCTGGTGGGCTTTCCCTCGTGGCCTCCCAGGATAAGCAGGCCAATGAATAAAAGACTGCCCTACATCTGTCTTCAGAAGGTGGAGCTAGGGAGGGCAGGAGGGGGGTTTCAGGTTTCCTGTTGGGTCCTGATGGAATCAGGGCCAGAGAGGAGGGAGGAGAGGAAAAAGGAAGAATCTGGGCTTCGGGAGGCTCAGGGAGATGGGGTGGGGGGAGAGTCTGTGCCCCTCATCCCTGTGTTCAGGGAGCGCACCCATGCCTTCCCTTCCGAGGGAGGCGGTACTCAGAGAGGAGGCACAACCTGCCTGTGATTATACAGCAAGTGACATCGGAGGGAAGGTTGGCCCCCTTGGCTGCAAACCTGGGTTGGGAGGGGGCTGTGGGCTTGCTCCTAAATTTCCACCCCTGGTCTTAGCCCTGGCACTACTGCTGCAGCAAGTGGCTCCAGGGGACAGTGAGATAAGGTGCTGGTCAGGCTGTGAGTTCAGGGGATGGCTGGCCCCCCCGTATGCCACCAGGAGCCTCATGGCACCCGAGCCCCCGTGCTGCATCCTGGCTTAGCCTGGGACCTCTGCCAAGGTCAGCCCTCCTCTGGAAGCCTCTCTGCACTCCTGCTACACACAGAGGGTCAGCGAGTGACTGTCTTCTCCCTCTTACCTCCTCAGACTGGTTAGGTTGGGGCAGAGCACAAAGAGGTGAGGAATTGAAAACAAAGAGGCAAGAAAATGTGGGGAGTGAAGGATGGGCAGGCACGGGAGGGGCCCAGGTGACATTGTAGGCTGGCTGGCCCTGGCCCTGCAAGGTCTCTGGTGAGTATCAGGTACTGGGAAACACGGTAAGAAAGAACAGCCCAGAGCGGCTGCTTTTGAACTGTGTGCCTGGAATCCAGGCGTTGGGTCTTTGGGCTCTTAAGCGGCCTTGGTGAGGTCAGGGCCTTTCCATCAGCAGTGGTTCCTTTTGTGTCCTGGGCCTGGGGGAGAGTGTGAGTGCTTCAGGCCCGGGAGGGAAGGAGGCCCCGGGAGAGCAGGATTCTCTTGCCTCTGGCTCCTCCTAAAAGGCCGTGGGAGGAAGACTCGGGAGGAGGGAAGCTGGGGTGGGTGAGGAGCTTGGGCCCGTTCGCTGGTGTGGGCTGGGTGAGCGGGAGAGCGATAGGGCCAGGACTCCGGCTCCCCCTGGGCATCTGCTCGGGGGCCCTGCTGCCTGCCCAGGATCCTGCGCCCTCCGGGGCTGCAGGAGGCTGGGAGCGGGGGAGGGCGGGCCTGGCTGGTGGTCTGCTTGGCCAAAACGGCCCAAGCTGGCAACCGGGCTGCTGGCCAGGCTCTGTTCATCTGTGTCTTGAATTTTGACCTTACACAGGAGGGAAGATAGGCCTAGGTGCCCCCTCAAAAGCCCCCAGAGCCTGTCACCCTGGAGCTGACACCCCTGCCTTCCTCACCTGCTGGCCCAGGGAATGGGTTGCCCGGGTGAGTCAGGCATCTCCTGGTGACTGCAACGGGGCTGTGAGAGTTTGGGGCACAGGGCAGACTTCACTGACACCCTAGCGCCCGTCCCGGCCCCGGGAGTCAGGAGACACGGATTACCTGGACGTGTAATTTGGGGCTGGGATTTCTCTTGTTCATTCTGAGCTTCAGTTTCTCGCCAGTGACCTGTTACCGGGGCTATGGGGTAGGTGTGGGCATGCCCTGGGGCACACCCACCACCAGGCAGCCCTTAGCTGTAATTAAGCCCTTTTTGGTACTGAGCAATGCGCCCTTTATCTCCTTTACTTCGCCCATCCATGCCAGGAAATATGATTGTCCCGTTTTCTAGAGGAGTAAACTGAGGCTTGGAGCGTTGGAGACCGGATCTGGTATCAGCCAGCCAGTGATTTCGAATACAGAGCTCCGGGGCGTTGGGCCTCGCCGCCCAGGCCCTCCTCGTGCCGCGCCCACTGCGCGGCACTTCTCGGAGGTGGTCACGAAGCTGGGGGAGCTGGTGGGGGCGGGGACACGGTGACCGCCAGTAACCCCCGCGGACGTCGGCGCCGAGCGGGTTAAGAGCCGGCGCCCGCGAGTAACCCCGGTCCCATTCAGCGCCGTGGGGTGAAACCAGAGCTGAGCCGTCGTCGGGGGTGGGGCGGCGGCCGGGCGGGGCGCTAGTGTGGCGGAGGTGCGGCTGCTGATTGGCGGCGTGGGCTCACCCCATGCCTGGCCCGCGGCCCCGGGGGGAGGGACGGGGGCGCGGCCGGCCGAGCGGGGCGGGGCGGGGCGCCCCGCGGGCTTTAAAGCGAGGCGCCCCGCGGCCAGGTAAAGTCGGCGTGGCGCGGGGACGGCCAGGCCAGTTGCCTGGGCGCCCCGAGGGGGCGGCGGGCTCGGGCCGCGGAGCCATGGAGTGCACGTTCGAAGGTACCTTCTGGAGGACCCCTTCCCCTTTTTTGCAGATCCTCCATCTCCACTGCGGGGGCGCTATACCCGTTTCCTCGGAGCAGGCAGTGGATGTGTGCGCGGCTGGGGCAGCTCCCAGCTCTCAGGGGCGTCGGCGAGCCACTCCCCCGGCCTAATTAGTTACCCCGTCACAGCGCTTGCAGCGAGAGGGTGGCTTTCCCGCACCCTCTGCTCCGCCTCTGCAGCCCAGGGGGAAGGAGCAGGGAGGCAGGCCAATTGCTCTTATGTTTTCCAGGGGCCCCCGTTTGTGGGGGCCGCCCTGGACTGTGCAAATCCAGGATCCCAGTCCTGGGTTGAACGTTGTTTCTTTCCAGGCCTCAGTTTCCCCATCAAAGGGGCTCATGAGTAGGGGCAAGAGGACCGGGAGGTCCTGCAAGTGAAAGTGCTTTGTGCCTTTCTGACCTGCGTAAACCTGGAGGGTCCACAGAGCCTTTCTATATGGGGACCCAGGAGGCTGAGCGGCGCACCCCACTGTGTTCTGTCAGAGGCCATAGGAAGGTCCCCTCCTGCAGTAACTTTCCTGCCTGGGCATCTGTCCATAGGAGGGAGTCCTCTCATGCAACTAGCTACCTGCGGGGCAAAGTCTTGTCAAAAAAGGACCAATGCTTAGTGTACAGATGAAGTAACTGTTCCGCAAGAGGAGGCTATTAACCAGCCCCTCCTCGGGTCGATAGTGGGCAGGACCAGGAGCTCAGGCTGGAGATCTTGGGGTCCCTGGGTTGTGCTCAAGGGTCCTACAGAGCACTTTGACCAAGTGGGTGGCTGCTTCCAGTGGAGTAAAGGGCCCCAGGCTGACAGAGCTAGGCTGCCTGTCCCCAGCTGGGGGAGGGGGTCTTTGGCCAGGCTAGGTCGGCAACAGGGAGTGTGTTCCAGTCTGTAACGAGGAGGAAGGAGTCAGAACAGACAGCATTCACTTGTACAGAGGGGAAACCGAAGCCCTGAATGGCCAGGTCCAACGTTGCTTGGCTGCAGGCAGGGTCGGGGCTTATGCCCAGAACTTGCAGAGACACACTGGTTGGCACACGTGTGGCCAGCAGCTGGCTCTGCCCCAAGCCTCAGCCTGTTCCACAGAGGAATGGGCTGGCGATGGTGGCTCTAAGTTGGCAGTCGTGGGCCCAAGCCCCTGTTCTGTCCCTGCCGAGGTGTGGGGCAAGTTAATGGGCCTCCTGTAGCCTTGGCCCAGCAAAGCACCGCCCTTGTCCAGTTGCAAGGCCTGTGTGATACAGGTACAGCACCAGGCATTGCTCCAGATGACACAGGGGCCCAAGAAAGGCTGTGCATCTGCGAGCACAGGCTTATGTGGGTGGCTTTCTGTTGCCGTGGGATTGCCTGCACACCTGCACACATACAGCTGTGTGGACAAGGGGTGTGCAAGTGTGTGTTGGATGGCTTGTACGGGGGTTGGCCCCTGCCTCTGCCCTACTGCCACTCATACAGCCTCTTCTTTCCCCAGACATGCTTCAGCTCATCAACAACCAAGACAGTGACTTCCCAGGCCTGTTTGACCCGCCCTATGCCGGGGGCAGAGCAGGGGGCACAGACCCTGCCAGTCCCGATTCCAGCTCCCCAGGCAGCTTATCCCCACCTCCTGCCACGATGAGCTCCCCACTTGAAGGCTTCCTGGGGGGGCCCAAAGCGACACCTCCACCCTTGTCCCCTCCCCAGCCCGCCTCCTCCCCACTGAAGATGTACCCATCTGTGCCCGCTTTCTCCCTGGGGCCTGGGGTCAAGGAGGAGCCAGTGCCGCTGACCATCCTGCAGCCCCCGGCCACACAACCCCTGCCGGGGGCCCTCCTGCCCCAGAGCTTCCCGGCCCTAGCCCCGCCGCAGTTCAGCTCTGCTCCTGTGTTGGGCTATGCCAGCCCTGCCGGAGGCTTGTCCACAGGTAAGAGGCACGTGGAGGGAGGAGGGCAGCAGGAACGCAGGGAGAAGGGTCTGCGGCAGTGTTAGTGGAGGAACTGCAGGCTTTAGAGATCTGGTCGTCGGCTCTGAGATGCCCCCATTTCAGGCGGTACTTGGGTTAGCACGGTCAGGTCACACATTGCCTCCCATGGTGCCGTTGGGTCCACGTCAGGACTGCCCTTCCAGAGACAGTGTCTGGCTGGAAACTGGCACATTTGCATCAGAGCCCCAGGCAGAGGCTGCCCAGGTAGGCCACAAGGGGTAAAATAACTTATCCAAGATGGCACAGTGATAAGGATCTGAGGGCAGGTTGAAAGTGAGTGAGGGCAGCCTGAGCCCACAACCCCAGCCTTCCTCTCTACAGGGACCCCTCCAGGGAGCACCCCACAGCCGCTGCCTGGCCTGCCACTGGCTTCCTTGCCAGGGGTGCCGCCCGTCTCTTTGCACACCCAGGTCCAGAGTGTGGCCCCTGGAACAACCACTGTGACCTCACAGATCCAGCAGGTCCCGGTGAGGGGGTCTGGCCAGGCGTTAGGGGGGTGGCATCCCTGGCCCAGACCACCAGCTCAAGGCTGAGACCTCTCCCACTGCCAGGTTCTGCTGCAGCCCCACTTCATCAAGGCAGACTCACTGCTCCTGACGACCATGAAAGCAGACGCAGGAGCTGCCGTGCAGGCGGCAGGTGTTAGTTCCATGGTCCCTGGCACAGCTGTGCAGACAGGACCCTTGCAGGTAGGTGGCATGGATAGTGAGGAAGCGTGTGGGGCCTGCACACATGAAGGCCTGCCTGGTAACCGGTGCCTGGCCCTGCAGGCCCTCGTGAGTGGCGGAACCATCTTGGCGACAGTGCCACTGGTAGTGGATGCTGACAAGCTTCCCATCAACCGGCTGGCAGCTGGCAGTAAGGCACTGGGCTCATCCCAGAGCCGTGGTGAGAAGCGCACGGCCCACAACGCCATCGAGAAGCGCTACCGCTCCTCCATCAACGACAGAATCATCGAGCTCAAGGACCTGGTGGTGGGCACCGAGGCGAAGGTGCGGGCAGTGGACCAAGGCAGCCCTGGGGAAAGGGGGCGGCTGGAAGGAAGAGAAGGATCAGGCCTGAGCCTGGACGGTCGGGCCGTGGCCACTTACACAGACAGACCCGTGGGCGCCCTGTGGGCCAGGCACTGGGCATACAGCTGTGAGCAGACCCAAAAATCCTGCTGTTGAGAAACTAAGGTTCTGGTTGCGGGGGAGCAATAAACAGGATAAGTAAGTGTTAAAGCAGCCGGACAGGGTAGTGCTGTGGGGGCAGTAAAGCAGGAAGAGGGGCGGTAAGAGCTGGAAATCTGAAACAGGTAGGCAGGGAAGTCCTCACAAAGGATGCATCAGCAAAGACCTGCAAGAGGGGAGGGAGCCTGAGGCATGAGGACAGTAATGGCAGCAGCTGGCCAGACCCTGTTGTAGGCATTTTACATATTAATCCTTACACCCGTCCTGGGAGTTAGGTTCTGCAAGGGGAGAAACACCCCGGGCAGAGGAACAGTATGTGCAAGGCCCTGAGGCCGCTGTGTTTCAAAGCAGCCCGGTTCCCTTTGCTTTGGCCCACTTGCCGAGCCTTACGGGCCCCTGTGCTGTCTCTCTCCTACCCCTGCAGCTGAATAAGTCTGCTGTCTTGCGCAAGGCCATCGATTACATCCGCTTCCTACAGCTGAGCAACCAGAAACTCAAGCAGGAGAACCTGAGTCTGTGCATTGCTGCCCGTGAAAGCAGTGCGTCCTGGCCTCCCTGCCTCTGGCCTGGCCTCCAGACTTGCCCTGCCCTTCATTCTGGCCCCACCTGGTCTCACCTTAAGTTCTGACCCAACCCTTAGCTTCTCCTTTGGCCATAACCAGGTCCCCAGGAGCTGGGCCAACTCCCAGTCTCCCTCCTCCCAGGGCCCCAAGCTGTTTTGGGGTTTGGTGTCTAGCCTTTGCCCCCCAGCCCTGCCTCTTTCTGGCCTGCAGAATCACTGAAGGAGCTGGTGTCAGCCTGTGGCAGTGGAGGAAACACAGATGTGCCCGTGGGAAGCATGAAGCCTGAGGTGGTGGACACGCTGAGCCCACCGCCCTCGGATGCCGGCTCTCCCTCCCAGAGCAGCCCCTTGGCCCTTGGCGGCAGGAGTGGTGGCAGTGGCAGTGACTCGGAGCCTGACAGCCCAGTCTTTGAGGACAGCCAGGTTGGGCCCTGCCGTATGGCCCCCTACCTGTCACCCAGTGATAGCCTCTGAACCCCAGGACTGGGTCACAAAGATATCCCTAATGTATCCCACCTCCCATTTTATAGACAGAAAAACTGAGGCTGGAGTCATGTGGGGCCATAGTAAGGTGGCTGGGGGCCGATCCACCCTTCCCTGAGCTATGTGCTCTGGGCCACTCCCGCTGTCCTCACCACCCTGCCCATCCCTATCAGGTGACGCTGACGTCCCCCCACAGCCAGGGCATGCTGGACCGCTCCCGCCTGGCCCTGTGTACTCTTGTCTTCCTCTGTCTCTCCTGCAATCCCTTGGCCTCCCTGCTGGGCAGATGGGGTGCCCCCGGCCCCTCGAGTGCCGCCAGCATCTACCACAGTCCTGGGCGCAACATGCTGGGCATGGAGGGCAAAGGTAAGACAGGCCAACATGGTCTTCTTTGGGGGAGAGGTGGGAAGGGGGACTCAGCGGTGTAGGACGTGGCCTGTGGGCTTGGGCTCAGGGCTTCCTGGGAGCTGTGTCCCCAGCCCAGCTGTTTGTCCCCAGGTGGCCCTGGCTGGGCTCCGTGGCTGCTGCCCCCACTGGTCTGGCTGGTGAACGGGCTGCTGGTGTTGGTCTCCTTGGCGTTCCTCCTCGTCTACGGAGAGCCAGTCACGCGGCCCCACTCAGGCCCTGCAGTGCACTTCTGGAGGCATCGCAAGCAGGCTGACCTGGACCTGGCCCGGGTAAGGGGCAGCCCCTGGGGAATGGGGGTGTGGGACGGGTGCCCTGGCAGCCCCTGGGCAGGTGCTGGGCGTCCCTCTTCTTCCCTGCCTGATGGACACTGAATCTGCCCACCCTTATCTACCCCTCAGACTCCCACTGACTCCTGGGCGTCAAGCCCAGCGCTGCTAGTGGGTGCTGAGGTCATGGTGGGGACCCCGGGGTGGAGGGTTCTTCAGAGCTGGATGGGTGCTGTGGGCTCTGGAAGCTCTGACTCCACTTTCCTCACCTGCAAACCCCCATCCTCAGGGGGACTTTGCCCAGGCCACCCAGCAGCTGTGGCTGGCCTTGCGTGCACTGGGCCGGCCGCTGCCCACCTCCCACCTGGACCTGGCCTGTAGCCTGCTCTGGAACCTCATCCGCCGCCTGCTGCAGCACCTCTGGGTGGGCCGCTGGCTGGCAGGCCGGGCGGGGGGTCTGCAGAGGGACTGTGCTCTGCAGGCGGACGCCCGTGCCAGCGCCCGGGACGCAGCACTCGTCTACCATGAGCTGCACCAACTGCACACCACGGGTACAAAGCGCGATGCATGGCTGCGGGGCTCCTGCCACACCTGCACGTGCACTGGCCTCACGCCTGCCTGTCTTCCAGGGAAGTACACGGGTGGGCACCTCGCCGCTGCCAACCTGGCGCTGAGCGCCCTGAACCTGGCGGAATGTGCGGGAGATGCCATGTCCATGGCGACACTGGCGGAGATCTATGTGGCTGCTGCACTGAGGGTCAAGACAAGTCTCCCGAGGGCCTTGCATTTTCTGACAGTGAGTGTGTGCCGGGCTGGTGGGGATGGGGCTGGGGGCTTGTCTTTGCAACTCTGACCCATATTCCCTGGGCAGGGGGCTGCACAAGATGAGGCAGTTGGTTATGGGTGGGCTCCAGGCCCTGCTGGGGTCTTGGTCTGAACCCCTGCCTGGTCCAGTGTGACAGCCCAGCTCCCCCCTCACCCCCACAGCGCTTCTTTCTGAGTGGCGCCCGCCAGGCCTGCCTGGCACAGAGTGGCTCAATGCCTCTTGCCATGCAGTGGCTCTGCCACCCTGTGGGCCACCGTTTCTTCGTGGATGGGGACTGGGCTGTGTGCAGTGCCCCACGGGAGAGCCTGTACAGCGTGGCCAGGAACCCAGGTGCTCTCTCACCCCTGTCCCCATCCCATCCTTCATCCCCCATTTCCACTCCTCGTCTTTGTTTTTGTCCTGTTCCTTGTCCCCTGAATCTCTGACGTCCCTGCCCATCCCGGTCTGTTTCTTCACCATCCATTGTTACTCTGGGGCTGCAGGAACAAGAAGGCCTGGCTGGATCTCTGCCTCAGCTGGGCTCTTCAGAAGTGCGCGGGAAGATGGGTCCGGGGGCGGGTGGTTGGTTTGGAAGGTGACCCCAGGCAACCCCAGTGCCCTGTGAGGAGGTCAGACAGGGAGGAACGGAGTTGATGAGCGCGTGTCATCAAGTAGATTGCACGCTCCTAGGTCAGTTATCCTATCCAGGGGCAAGGGTGGGGGATTTGTCCGCCAGCTTTCATCCGTCCCAGAGCCTGACCCACGACGTGCCCAGGAAAGAGTCCTCAGTGTAGGGAGGTGAATATGGTGGAGGGTCCTCCCACCACCCCACTCACCTACTACTCCCCACAGTGGACCCCCTGGCCCAGGTGACTCAGCTCTTCCGTGAACATCTCTTGGAGCGAGCACTGAATTGTGTGGCCCAGCCCAGTCTCAGCCCTGGATCTGCTGATGGGGACAAGTGAGTGTCCCTGGGCTTCCCCCAGGCAAGGACCTTCCATGGTGGAGTCTGGGAATGGCTGTGTCCAGGGACCTGTGTGGATGGCCGGCCAGGCCCTTGTGCACCCCCGCTCTGTGGCCTCAGGCGCATCTCAGTTCCTCTTGGGGTCTTAGTTTCCCCGCCAGCTTGGTAGAAGGAGACAGTGGCACTTCATAGAGCCAGGAGGCTGCGTGCTCTGGCGTGGCGGGGAGGAAGGCCAGTGCCACCTGCCTTGACAGCCAGCCCTCTCCTGACACAGGGGCTTCTCAGATGCCCTGGGGTACCTGCAGCTGCTGAACAGCTGCTGTGAAGCTGCCGGGGCTCCTGCCTGCAGTCTCTCCGTCAGCTCCGGTTTGGCCGCTACCACTGGTGAGCTCTCAAGCTCCTGCCTTCCAGCTCTGAATCAGTTCAGCTTCAGGTGCAATGTCACTGCATCTCAGGGAGCCCCCCTGCCCCATTCCCTGCAGGCACAGACCCTGTGGCCAAGTGGTGGGCCTCGCTGACGGCTGTGGTGATCCACTGGCTGCGGCGGGATGAGGAGGCGGCTGAGCGGCTGTACCCGCTGGTGGAGCACCTGCCCCGTGCCCTGCAGGAGTCTGAGTGAGTTCAGGCCAGGCTCTCCTGGGCCCCAGCACCATGCAGCCTCCCAGCCTTTGTTCTGTGCACTTGGGGTCGCCACCCTTCCCCGGAAAGTCCGAGCCAGAGCAGCAGGAGCTCAGTGACAGCCTCCGGCCCGGTCTGACCATCACTCCTCTGCCTCGGCTCCAACAGGAGACCCCTGCCTAGGGCAGCTCTGCACTCCTTCAAGGCTGCCCGCTTCCTGCTGGGCCCTGGGAAGGCAGAGTCTGGCTCGGCCAGCCTGGCCATCTGTGAGAAGGCCAGTGGGTACATGCAGGACAGCCTGGCCACGACACCAGCTGGCAGCTCCATTGACAAGGTAAGGGGTTGGGCTGGGGGCCCGGCAGGTCTGGGGAATCGCAGCCTTTGCATTCCCTGGACATTCCCTTTTGGGCTGCAGAAGACTGACAGGACTGGGGGTCCAGCTGGCCTTGCTTTCTGGCTAAAGCTTGTGTCCGGGGAAGAGTGGCATCCCCTCTGGCCTGCGTTTCTGCCCTGCCAGGAGGGGTGTGGTGAGCTGTGCGCAGGGCCCTCTTCAGAGGTTGCTTCATGGCGGGTGGCAGGCATGGGGGCCCAGAGAGGTGGGCGGCCCCGCGGTGCATTGCTGGTGCATTGCGCGTGTGAGGCGGGCGCAGTGCCTTGGCAGTGCAGCCCGGAGCTGGCCCTGGGCACTGCGGGCCCCCAACCTCCCCCTCAGAGCTGGAGCCCCCCGTGACCCCCACCCTGCCCTGCCCACCACCCCTAGGCCATGCAGCTTTTCCTGTGTGACCTGCTCCTTGTGGTGCGTACTAGCCTGTGGCGACGACAGCAGCCTCCTGCGCCGACCCAGGCCTCCCAGGGCCTGGGTGGTGGGGCCCAGGCCTCTGCCCTTGAGCTGCATGGCTTCCAGCGGGACCTGAGTGGCCTGAGGCGTCTGGCACAGAACTTCCGGCCTGCCATGCGGAGGGTGAGTGTTCACGGGCCCCTCACCTCCCAGTGGGGACATGAGGCAGGTGGTGTGGGGAAGAGCGGGGGGCCTGGCCTGAGCCCCGACTCCTGGCCCGCCTCCGCCCAGGTGTTCCTGCATGAGGCCACAGCCCGGCTGATGGCAGGGGCCAGCCCCACGCGGACACACCAGCTCCTGGACCGCAGTCTGAGGCGGAGGGCAGGCCCCTGTGGCAAAGGAGGTGAGCGGTGCAGCCCTGGAGGGGTGTGGGGCTTCGGGCCCGGGGGGAAGGGCCCAGCAGGGTGTGATGGACGCTGTGTCCGAGGGAGACCAAGGGCCCTCGTGGTGGAGACCTGGCAGAAACATCCAGCGCCCCACTGTCATTGGGGTCAGGGCACTGCGCCCCCGCGTTCCTGAGTCTGGTCCGCCGGCCGGCCTCCGGGGAGGGGCCTGAGGCCCCGCCTGGGTGCCCAGACCGCGGTAGAGTCCCGCCCCGCGCGGCCCCGCCCTGACCCCGCCCCTCCCGCGTAGGCGCGGCGGCGGATCTGGAGCCGAGGCCCACCCGGCGGGAGCACGCGGAGGCCTTGCTGCTCGCGTCCTGCTACCTGCCGCCGGGCTTCCTGTCGGCGCCGGGGCAGCGCGTAGGCATGCTGGCCGAGGCGGCGCGCACGCTCGAGAAGCTTGGCGACCGCCGACTGCTGCACGACTGCCAGCAGATGCTCCTGCGCCTGGGCGGCGGGACCACAGTCACCTCCAGCTAAATCCCCGCCGGTGGCACCCACTACGGTGCCCTCCGGCCTGTAGGCGGGGCCAGAGCAGCGCTGGAGCCTGCGGTGCCCACGGTTCACCCACGGACTCCACTGCCTCCATGGGGATGGGAGACCCTCGGGGGCTTCTGCCTCGTGACCTGGGAGGCCGCGGGGGGCGTGGCCCCACCACCTCCACCTGCTCCCTAACCCTACTCGTGGCGGTCAGGATGGTGCTGGTCTCTGGTGGCCAACCAGGGGATTGCAGGGCCCGGCCGGCTGGTGTCAGTGACCTCCTTGCTTGGCAGACACCCTGTCGCTTTTCCCTCTCCTTCTAAAGAGGGGTACCTTTCACTGAGCTGAAGGGGGCCGCATTGACTTTCCCACCCAGCGAGGGGGTCCCAGCTCCCTGGTGCCTCTTCCTTTCCGGAGAGCTGTGCATAAGTAGATCAGGGCATGCCGGCGTCCTGGCCTGAGACCCAAGTGTTACTTTAGTCTTTTGCAAACTTTATTTTCATAGGTTGAGAAGTTTTGTACAGAGAATAAAAAAATGAAGTTATTTATAATTTGGGTTTTGTTCTTTGGTGAGAGGGTGTGTGCTTCAGCTGATGTGCTTGCCGGCCAGAGTGGGGCCTTGCGGGCCTTCACCCAGCACCCAGGCAGAGGCTCCCCACCCCCACCCGCCATAAGGTGCCACATTCCCCCGGTCCATGGAGGCCTGGCAGTGGGACCCACTCTGCTGATGGGATGCAGCGCACCTGGATCCCGCTGGTCTCTGAGCAGCGGGGTTGGGCTGCGTCAGCCCTTACACTTTAGGGTGGCTTCAGCTGTTCTTCTCACCTCCCAGTTTCCACCCCGTCAGCTCCCAGGGAGACGTGGGTGGATGACTCGGTGCTCTTAAGGGTCAGTTGCGATAGGGCAGCTGCCATTCTTGTATGTCTGGGGTGTGTCGCCTCCCTCCTTCCCCGCCTCTCACACCCAAGGAAACTTGCCGCTCCCCGCCTGAGAGACCTTGAGGCTCGGGGCCAGGTGGGGGTGGGGTCTTTTTCCAGAGTAACCACCAGAATCCTGACTCCCCATTTTGTGTGCGCCCTCCATTTCCACCCTCTGCCTGAAGCCTGGTCCCCTCTCCTGGCAGAATCTGGTCAGAATCCACGGGCTGCAGACTTCCAAAACAATCGTCGTATCTTTATTGACTTTTTTTCTGAATGCAATGACTGTTTTTTTACTCTTAAGGAAAATAAACATCTTTTAGAAACAGCTCGATACACACAATCTTCAGTGTGAAGCAATATACTAATAAGAACACTAGTCGTCTTAACATTTACAGTCTTTCATATATATTATATATATGTATATGTATACATATATATACACTATATAACGAGGCCAGATATAATACACACGTTTACCATTTTACAGTCATATGTACAGGAAGTTGCTAGGGCGGCCCGGTCTGGGGGCTGCATCAGGCCTATCAAAGCGTGGACAGAGCTGAGGACACGGACAGACAGGCAGACGAACTGGAGAGGAGTGGCCTGGGCCGGTGGTGGCTACTTGGGGATGGGGGGCATCGCCCGTAGTCCCCTACCCGGCAATTACTCCGTGCTGAGGGGCGCACGACGCACTGCAGCCACACACGGGAGAAGCGAGCATGTTCCCAACATATATACATTCTATGTAACATATATATAGAGGGGCACACAGGTTTGTACACGAATCTAGCGCTGTCTCTGCTCCAGTGCCGAGTGGGCGCTGCGGTCCCTGGAGACGGGTGGCCCTGCAGAGGGATAATCACGTGACCGCCGGGGGTGCGCTGTTCTCGCCACTCCTTTCCTTTGCCCTCCCAGGCTGACCTCCAGCGGTGGGGCGGAGAGCTGGAAAGGGGAGGAACAGAAGCCAAAGGGATGCCCCAGTCCCGCCCACACCCGGGGAGCCCGCAACCCCTGAGCATGGGCCTGGGCCCCGCACTCCCCTGGCTCTGACCAAACCGCACGACAGTTTTGGCAAAGGATGGGTGGGAAGGGCGCTCAGACACGATCCAAACGATTCGTTCCAAAGCCTCCGGCCTCATCCCTGGCCAGCCTAGTCCTCTCCAGGAGGGCTTCGACCCCCTCCCCAACCGCCAAGTTCGACGAGGCAGGAGTCGCCCTCGGCCTCTTCCAGGGCCCTTTGGAGCCCACCCCGCCCCGCGGGATCCTAGCTGCGGGCCTCAGCCGACGGGGCTGGCGGCAGCACCCACGTGGAATGTGTGCCACGTCGTCCCGAAACTTCCAGGCGAGAATCGTGCCCCCAGGATAACGGCTTCTCCCACCCGCCGGAGCCTGGGTGCCCCAAGGAGTCCGGTAGCTCCGCAGGTTCCCCCTCTCCAAACAGAGTCCCGGGAATATGGGCAGGAACGCCCTGTGTCGTCCGGTTCCGGGAGCAGGCGGCTCTGGAACGTGTTTTCTTCCCAACCCGGGACCGCAAAGTTTCAGCCCTAGGCGGCCAGATCCAAGATCCGGAATCCGGATCAAGGATCAGCTCTGGACCCGCGCTGGGGCGCAGCTCAAAGGCCCGGGGGCTGCGCGGGCGGCTCCTCTTCGGCGGCAGCTCCGGAGGCTTCTCTGGCCGTTGGGACGTATTACAAGGGCAGCCGCTGCAAGAGAGGCGGCGGCGGCCGCAAGCCCGTTACTGACCACGGGGGACGGGCCTCAGAGGGGAGGGAACTCCCCCCGCCCGCGAGTGGCCCGACCCGACCCGGGCCCTGGAGCGGGGCTGCGGTGTTCGCGGCCCACCGCCGACCCCCGCCTCGGGCTTTTCCTTTTCTCCAGCCCCCACCCTGCCCACCACCCCGTGCCCACCACCCCTGCCCCTTCCTGCCCTCCCTGTGCCCCCATCGAGAGCTGCCCAGTTTGCGAAGCAGCCCTCCGGACCCGCGTGCGCCCACCTGCCCAAAGGCCGCTGGCTGACCATGAATAACACGGCCCTGCTGGCAGGTGGGCAGGGGGTGGGGAGGCTTGTGCTCGCCTACCTTATGTTTGGGACATTTCAAAGAAAAGTTCTCTTCGATGAAAATGCAACCTGTGGCCAGAGAGAGGTTCAGCTGGTTAGGACAGTCCCAGGTGGTCTCAGGGGCCAGAAGGGGAGGGCCCCCTGCCTGAGGCCCTGGGCTCCAGGGGCTCCGCTCCCATCCCAGCTCCACCCAGGCTGAGTGGCCCTCTGCCTCCACCTGCCCTGCAGCCCTGCGGCTCACCTGCTCACACGTGCGTGCGGGGAACGCCCTGTCTCCCAGGCCACTGCAGGCCCCCCCCAGCCTCTCTCCCCCTGCCGCATTTTGGCCACACGTGTCACTACCTCCGAGTGGTCTCTGCCCCGCTGGAAGGCCAGCTCTGGGCACCAGCTTTGCTTTCTTCCCTGGATGCCTGCCAGTCCCTAGAAGGAGGCCTTGTCCCTCAGGCATGGGTCGGGATTCGAGCGGGCTACTTCTCTGAGGCCTGGCCTCTGCGTCTGTAAGTGGGCGTCATGCTGCCTACGGTGTGCCTATTGTGGGGACTGATGAGGACTGCGTATGTAAACCACACGCATGTGTGCGGGTCACAGTAGGTACTCAGACGCAGGCATGTCCTCCTGGGGCCTAGAGAGGGAAGCGGGCAGGAGGAGCGCACTGAGGTCTCAGGCCTGAATGAATCCCAGCAGGCGCCTGAGAGCTCAGGGCGCTGAGTCTGGAGGAGAGGGATGACTGCGCACGGCCAGCTTCGGGTGCCCGCCGGGGCCCAGTGGCACACTGATGCCTCGGCAGGTTCCCCCCTCCTGCCTGCTGCCCCCTAGGGAGGCCCTGGGTCCCCTCTGGGCTCACCGCCCTCCCTCTCATGCCTCCCCGGCCGCTGCCTGAACAAACCCCAAACCCACAAAGAGCTGGAGGCCCAGCCGGCCGAGCAAGCCTCTCCTTCCACACATTCCTCCTGCTCACACTGTGGCCGGGGCTGCTGCCCGTGGCTCTGTGCTGTGGCACCGTGGCAGCCTGGTGGCAGGCAGGCAGGGTGGGGAGGCAGGAGCAGATCTGCGGCCCCGAGAGCAGGGCTGGGAAGGCTCCAGGCCTCTTGCAGGCTGTCCCCCACTTCCTCCGCCCAACTCCTGCCAGCAGGTAGGGGCCTCAGGCCTGAAACTGCCCACGAGGGTCGGCACTCAGGGCTGGAGGCTGAGGCGGGGCATCCGTTTTTCCCCTTCCCTGTGTGCGCAGGCAAGCAGACACGGTTCTGGGACTGAACTCACACTTTCAAAAGAGCACTGGGCTGACACCCAGGCCCACTGCACACACGGCGCCCCCGCCACCCGGCTGCAGGCCTTACAGTCGAGGGCTTAGGTCTCTGGAGGTGAAAGGTAGGGGGTTGCCACTTTGGAAGCCAGCTCGCTCAGCAGCCCCCCAGCACCCACACTGGAGTGGGGAGGGAACCGTGAGGAAGACCAGGCCACCACGTCCTGGGGGCCTCCTGGTGTCTGCACCCGGAGAACCTGGGACCGAGCTGACAAGGTGGCCCTGGGGCCTGCGTGTGGACAGGCTGACAGGACACCGCGGATGTGCGCTTCAGCTTCAGCCCTTCCAAGTCCTGCTTGGCTTGGGCATGGTGCTCCATACGGGGCTTGCGTGGGGACAGGGTTAGTGAGCCACGGCGGCCAGGAAGGGCAGAGGGGGCCCCCGGGCGCCCTGTGTTCTGAGAGCTTAGCCCAGAGGCCTGGAGAGCCCCTCAGGCCCCCACCCGCAGCTCCAAGGGCTGCCAGAGGCCTGGGGCTCCCGCCTGCCCGACCCGGGACGGGCCTGCCCGACTTAACTCCTTCTCACACTCACCCCTGCGGCCTGGCCAGCCTGCCCTGCCACCGGAAGCCCTGTCTTCCCTCACCTTTGGCTGCCGGCCCAATTGTTCTCCCACCTTCTCTGGCTGCCCAGTGCTCCACCCCTCCTCCTCTGCCAGCTGTTCAATGGCAGCGCCCCCTGCTCGCACCCCATCCACTCCAGGGCTCCGACAGCCCCTTGAGGGGGCTTCCCGCAGGCCTCTGTCCTGAGCTCAGCTGGGACACTTCTCCTTGTGTTTGCACAGGCCTCACACGCACCCTGTCCACAGGGAAGCTGCTGTGTGTGGTGTGCGGATTGCTGACATGGCTCCGAGCCCCTGCCCTGAACCCCATCCCTTGCAACGTGGCTCGGAAGAAGAGAGGTGGCACGCATTCCCACCCTGTGGGCCTGGGCTGGATGGGGACTAGGCCTGGTCTGCCGCAGGATGAGAGACCACACGGAGCAGAGAGGAGCTGCCTGGCTGGGCCCTGGGAACACCTTGCCTCCGCTGACCTGGCAGCTGACCACAGCCGCCTGTGTGAGGCCAGCCGCACCAGGCCGGTCGGGCAGAGCCTGCTGCCCGACCCAGGCCCTCAGGAGGCAAAGGAGGGATGGGTGTTAACGCCACAAAGTGGGGCCCAGAAGGAACTCTAGCTAAGCGGCAGCAGCTGATACACTACCCGCACGCCCCGGCCTGCCTTGCACTGGCCCCCAACGGGAAAGCGGGACATCAGGCTCAACGCCGCCCTCCCTCGTGTCTTCCGCCAAGGCGTGTGCATTCTGCGCCAGCAAAGCCCCTGGCGCGCAGCCTCTGTCTGCACCTGGCAGCCCTCCTGTCATGCCTGGACAGCTTTGAAGAGCCCCACGCTGACAGGACCCTTTCTGTTGCCATCTCTGGGGCGCTACAGCATTGCTCTATGGGGGAGTCCTTCCTAGGCCTCCCATGAAACAGAAGTTGTATTACTCCAAGCCTGGAATGTGCCTCACCACCCACCAGCTGCTGCCCACTCCCGACCTTCCGAGGCCCAGCTCCCATGCTGCCTCCTCCTAGAGGTCCCTTTGGGTCACCCCCAGTCCGACAGGAAGACCCCCCCGCAGCCCACACTCTCCCCTTGTCTGGTCTCCATAATTCTGGGGAAGGACCACAGTTTTCCGGTCTATTCCACTCAAATGTGAGCCCCCAGGAGGCCAGACAGTGCTGGGGTGGGAGAGACAGCACCAGATGTGGAATAAGCGGCCCGGGGAGTCACCCGCGGTCCACGTGCTCAGCACGGCCATGGGTGTGGCCGCCTCTCTGTAAAGATGCACCTGGAGATAGTGCAGGGCCGGGTGCAGGGCGGGCCCAGAGTGGGCGCTGAACCACTACAGCAAGCAGAATGTGACTCGTGGTGGCTGTTACTGGGGGTAAGGCCGCGGGTCTGGCCAAGTGGCCAAGGCCACATTAAATCTGGTTCATGTGGCTCACCGAGCGGGAGGGTGGAGCCAGCGAGAGCACCCATGTCCCCACTCCAGCCAGCCCCTCCCTTGCCAAGGACTGTCGCCACTCAGAGACCCGTGCATGCTCCTGGGGCGCCGGCTGGGCTGACGCTGGCCAGGGGCCACACAGGCAGGCGGGGTGCAGGGAGCGGTGGGGTCCTGCTGGGAGATGTCTCTGCTCTGTCACCTGAGGCAGGGTCACGGTGACTTCACCGGGTAAGGGGAGCAGGGGAGGGATGGGCCAGAGAGCTGGCCGCAGAACAGGGCTGGGCCTGCGCTTCCGGGGCAGTGTCCACTCTTTCACTCCTGCTCCAAAGCTGCAGAAAGAGGGGGAGCTGAGGGCTCAGACATCACGGACTTGCCCAAGTCCACACATTACAAATGCCACCACGGTTTGAATCCAGGCCCAAACTTCCTCTAAACCCCCCTAAAACACTGCCCTCATCAATGACTAGAATTCTACCACAAGCAATATCCTTGTTTTGATGAAATAAGGAATGTCTCTGAGGCTGGTGGGTGAGGTTTGGGGACTGTGGGGCACTCTGGCCCGTGCAGTTGGTCTTTCTGTGTGCCATTAGTAGATGCCCATGGAACAAATGAATGTGTGAGTGACAGGAGACAGTGGGGGAAAGGATGGAGGGGAAGCCTGGTCCTGCCCCCAGACCCCACTGCCCTGCTTAAAACCGTCAAACGTTCCCTGTAGCCACAGGAGTCTGTTTGAACCTCATCTCCTCCCGTCTCATTCAGTTTTTGTTGTTGAAATATATCCTTTCCCTTTTTCTCTACCCAATAAACTCCTATTCAGCCTTCAAAGGCCCATCCCCAGAACCCCTTCCGCTCTGAGGCCTGAGGTCCTCTCCACCCTGACACCCTCGGCAACGACAGCCTCTCAAACAGCTCTCCACCCTGTAATTTATGGCCCTGGGCATTCCTCAGGCAGGTAGCTGGGGACTGATTCATCTCCATGTCCGCAGCGCTGCCAGCACAGGTCCAGGTAGAGAGAGAGATGAAGAGAGAGGGAACCGCTGGGGCAGGAGAGGAAGGAAGCTCAGGGCTGGGGGGGGGGGGGCAGCGTTCAAGGAGCCGCCCCAGGGCCCCCGGGCGGCTCGGACAGGCTCCAGGGCCTTCCTGCCCCTCCGGCTGCCTCTTACCCGCATCGCTGGCACACGGGTAGTGGTAGGTGTGGATACACCCCTTGTGACAGCACCCGAGGGTGGCCCCGGCTTCTTGGCAGCTGGAACAAGTCTGTGAGGAGAGAGGGAAGATGCGTGAGTCTGGGGCTAAGGGCCCGGCACACGGCTTCCCAGACAGGCCCCACACGGCGGCCCCCTCCTGCCCCAAGAACTGTCCCTGAAAATCAACTGGAAGGAGGCTCAGTGGGGGCACAAATGCCCACAGGGTCGATTCTGTGGCAGCGCCCGGGGTGGGGGAGCCCTCCTGAGGCAAGGAAACGACTGCCTCCTGGATGAGCACATGGGTCTTGGCGTCACGCAGACCTGGGTTCATTCCCAGCTCTGCCACTGCCCTGAGCGGCCTTCACCGACGGCCAAAGTCTTCGAGCCTCCACCAGGGGATGGTGTGATGAGTGAAGGGGAGACCGTGTGCCCAGCGGGTGACAAGGACTCAGGACGCCGGTCACAGCTGTGGCTATGGATGCCAGCCAGCGTGGGCAGGGGTCTGTGCGTGCAGGCCACCAATGTGTCCTCACCCCCCGGCTTCTCCCCAAAGCCCTCAAGGCACGTAACTTCCACGAGCCCCACTTTACAGACAGTGAAATAGGCTCCCACCCCAGGCAAGAGTGGAGCTGGTAAGCCTTGTGTTCTTTCCAGCATCAGAGTAGGCACTGAACCTGGCACTGGACTGTCCCACGCTGGGACGGGTCATTCACCCTCCCCACAGCCGAGGAGGAGGTGACACACAGTCAGTCCTGAGATGCTGAGTGAGTGTAAATCTCACGCCATCTGGCCTGGTGGCCAGCTTGCTCTGGGTCTCAAAAATATGGTTGGCTGAATTTGGGGGCTGACCCAGCTGCCTGGAGAGGGACATGGCCAGACACGACGGCAGTGCCCAGAAGGCCCTCTGAGGGGCAAAGTGAGACCTGAGGCCTGGGCAGGGACAGGCTGGGCCCTAACCCACGCAGACCCTGGACCTAGAGCCCTTGCTGGACAGGTCCAGGGGACCCAGGCGCAGAAGGGAAGGAGAGTGGGTGGCAGGCCCATGCCCAGATGCTAAGCCATGGAGAGAAACAGTGACAGCTTACAGTGTGCCAGGCCTGCTTGAAAGCTGCCGCCTCCTAATAACCTTAGGAAGGTAGAAGTTATGTTACCCAGGTTACCAGTGAGACCTCAGAAAGGCTGAGCGACCTGCCGGAGGCACACAGCTCATCAGTAGGCCAGCTGCCCAGCGGGAGCCCAGGCTGGCAATCACTGCCCCTTCCTGCTCGGGGCAGGGGCAGACTCCACCCTGGGCTCCAGAACTCCAGGACGGAGGGAGACCCCACCTCCAGCAGCTGACAGAGGCCAGGAATGAAAATTCCTCTCCTTCCAGGGCCCAGGCTAAGAAATGCGGGAATGCTCCCTGTGGCACCGAGCTAGGAGTGGAGAGTGCAGGGTCAGGACTGTGGGGCATTCGGGGGCATCAGGTTTTCACACAGTGCCTTTGGAGGGGCAGTTTCCTTCTAGTCAGGAGTGAGATCTCCTGGGGCTCTGGGGCCCTATGTCTCCCGGTTCCGGGTCCACAAGAGTGAGATGAAGCAGGACTGGGGCCCCGGACCAGGCCCAAGTGCCCAGCCCTCAGATGTTTTGATGGTTAAAGGGTCAAGGGTCATGGCCAAAGGCCACCTCCCCTGCACTGAGGTTCCCCAACAACCCCGACGCAGGCATTTTAGATGTGAAAGGAGGTACAGAGAGACAGGCCTCAGGACCTTCTAATCCCAGCACTGGACTTAGACCCCAACCCCCTGCTACCCTAGTGGGGGGAGTAACTTGTGAATCTGCCAAAGGACCCCAGGCTGGCGGAGGGGCCCAAACTGGGAGCCCGCACAGCCACCACCTGGCTCCTGGTGAGCAGACATCTGCGCCCTCAGCATCCCGGCACTGGGCCTCCCCTGGATGGAGCGTGGGGTTGATGGCAGTTCTGTGCCAGGGGCAGACACCTGTGTTCCCAGGAGGTGGGCATGGTGGGGTCCGAGGACAGCAGGTTGTGTGTGGGTTCCCAGGAGGGGCAGAGGAGAAAGAGGGGTGTCCTTGGAGACAGTACAGCTCTGCTCCCCCAGAGAGCCAAGGTGAGGCTCTGTCGGGAGCCCATGTCTGTTGGGACCCAGCTGCGCGGAGCCCCACAGCCCACACGGGGTTTGGCATTCTGAGGCCCCCACAGGCAGTGACTTGCTGGGGCACGGGACCCACCCTCAGCCCGGCTGGGATTTGAACTGGGGTCTGCGTGATTCCAAGGGAGGGCGCTGCGCCCCAGCTGCAGAGGCAAGAAGGGGCCTCAGCGGGAAGAGGGGGCCTTGAGGAGGCCTGGGCTGTCGGAGGGAGGGGGCTGAGCCACCACCTGGGCAGCCCGAGCCCCTGCCCCGTCCCAGCTGTCCGGGGGCACGGCTGCGGCTCATGGGTCCCCGAGGCTCATCCCTGGCTGCCAGCCCGGCTGACCCAGGACCATCTCTCTGTCGGGGACGCCCTTTACATCCTGCCTGGGCCATCCTGGGTGAGGCAGCGAGCTGCTGTTGATGACGGCAAATGCCCCCCTCCCCCCTCCGCTGCCTGGCTGCATTCTGACCCTGGGGATGCCCCCAGTGGCGGGAGGCCACCAGGTCATTTTTGGAATACAGCACAGTGGGCTGAGATGGGCCCCACTGAGCCAAGTTCTGGCTGAAGCTCTTAACAGCTGTGATGTCAGGAAAACCCAGCACCCTCTGACCCCTGGCTTTCTCCTCAGTCCAACAGGACTCTGCGGGTCAGCAAGGTGAGACCAAAGCCCCGGGAAGAGGCGGGGGCGGGTGTGGGGGACTCAGGAGGAACAGGCCCCAGGCCCCTCTTGCTGAGAGCAGGGTGGAGCGTCACTGCAGGCCCAGAGCTGGGGCAGGGAAGGCCCTGGTGCAGGGTGGGGGCGCTGCTGGAGCAGGACCCACTGGTGTGGACGGCAGGGGACGGCAGCCTGCTGGGGTTAGTATTGTGATGGTGGGACAGACTTGAACCCATTTCAGGGCGGCTCCAGTGAAGAGAGAGATCTCAGTCTGTCTCGCTGAGAGGGGGAAGGGGGAGGGCTGGTCCAAGTGGCTGCGGGCTGAGGAGGGGCAGGTGGGCGGGGGGAGAGGGCGCGCGCCCCAGGAAGGAAATGCTGACCCCCCACCCTCGGTCCCAGGCGCCTGGGGTGGCTGAGCCGCTTGCCCTTTGCGCCCCCGGGGGAGCGGGTGAGGACACGGCTGCGGGCGCTGGAGCGCAGTCGCACCGCCAGCACGGCACGGCTCCTGAGCCGCCACGGCCCTGGGCAGGAACGCGGGCAGCAGACAGTCACGGGCGCTCAAGACAGGCCAGCGTGGCTCTGATGGCTGCCTGACTCCTCACTGCTCCTCCGAGGTGGGAGCTATCGTGCCCAAATTAGAGATGAAGAAACGGAGGCACAGAGAGGTTAAGTCCCTTTGCCTAGAGTCACACAGCAAGGAGGGGGTGCTGGGACCTGAACCTCAGTGACTGGCGTCCTTCAAGGGGCATTTTAGGACCATTCGGGAGAGGTTTCCTGGCCCACCCTGCCCGGGGATGGCGGTGGGACTCTGGGGGCCATCCCACCAGGACACCACTGTGTCCGAGGCTCTTCCCCTAAACCCCAGCTCCACCTCAGAGCCAGGCAAGCAGGGGCTGAGGAGCGGGGCGACCTGCTTTTCTGGGGGGCCCCCCATCCTCTGGGGCCTCAGCATCTCAGTCGACGTGAGGGGGGGTCAGGTGGCCTGGGTGGGGCTGGAGCTGAGAGGGGCCTGGTGGGTTTGGCGGGTGAGGCGTGGGCTGGGCAGGCCCAGGGGGCGGCCGCGGGAGTCGGGGGCGAGTCCAGGGCGGGATGGGTGGGCGTGCTCTGCCTCGGCCTGGGCTGTGCTTCAACTCTCCCCGCAAGCTCCCGGATCTTAGTTGGTGACTGTGGGTACGTTTGGCCTGAGCTGTAGCGCCGGAGAGATGAGAGGGCTTCCTGCCTGCCCGCCTGTCGTGTAGAACCCGCGCTCCCCACCCTGGCCGTGCTGGCCTCTTACCATGTCCGCGGCCACCTTCCTGGCCTCCTGCAGCCCAAAGAGCTTCCCGGCCACCAGGTAGACCCCGCCCGTCCACACAGCGCAGGCCTCGTGCACCCAGTGCTCCCGGGTGTCCCCGCCGGGCTCTGCGGGCGGCTCCTTGCCGCACTCATGCCTGCGGCTCCTGTCCGCCGGGGCTGCCTCCTCGCCGCCATCTGCCCGACCGTCACAACAGTAGCAACTCTGCAGCCTCCGGGACAGGCCCCGGGCGCTGGTGCGCACTGAGCCCTGCTTGGCCTGGTCGGCCGGGCCCTCGGGCCTGGGGGGCTTCCCGGGGGCAGCCGTACACTCCAGGCCTTTGAGTCTCTCAAGGGGCAGAGAGGCCTCCTCACAGGCGCCCTCCAGCCGCGCCTTCTCCTTGAGTTTTGGCTTCTTTTTGGGGAGGCAGTGTTCAGGGTAGTAGGGCCCACACAAGTCCCCGAGGTCCTTGAAGTTGGCCGGGTTTTGGCAGAGGCAGCAAACAAGGCAAGAGGTACTCAGGGCCTTGGAAACCACAGGCCCCAGGTGCATGGTGGAGGAGAGGGGCAGGGAGGGCCGCGGCTGCAGGACAGCGCCTCCAGGGAGCGTGTCCAGGGAGAAGGAGCAGGAGGAGGAGGAGGAGGAGGTGGAGGAGAAAGGCTTCCTGTGGAGCTTGGGCTCCTCCCCAGGGGAGTTGATGACAGTGCATACAGTGGTGAACGCATCTCGCTTCTCCACCCGCACGAAGGGTGAGAAGGCCGGGGTGCGGCTGTCTGCCCGCAGCCGCTTGCACGAGGAAATGTACTTGAGGCGGATTTCAGGTTCTGCGGGATCCAGGGGCAGCACCTGCTGCTGCCTCCGCTTGGCACGCCCCTTACAGGGTGAGGACGTGGTGTTCTTGGCCCGGCCCCGCGTGAGGCGCTTTCGCTTGGAATAGCTGCTGTAGCTGGCGTGGCCTGGCTGCTTCTGTGCCCTCGTTTGGGGCTGGCAAGGCCGGCCCTCTGGGGGCTGGGAGGCCAGGCCCAGCTCCTCTGTCTTTGGATTCTTGCCCCCTCCCCCAGAGCTGTCCTCACCATCCCCCTGTGTGTCCTGGGAAGTCAGGCGCAGACTCGGGCCTAGATGGGGCCGCTTCTCCACGGGGGCCTTGGGGAGCCCGAGGGCTCCAGCCCTGCCTTTCCGGCTTCTCTTCTTAGGTGCCAAGGCAGGTCCCCCAGGAAGCAGGGCCTCGGGGGGTGTGAAGGCCTCAGTTTTGAAACAATCAGTTGAAGACAGTTTCTTACTGTTCATGAGTTTGCCTTTTAAGGATCTGTTGGTCGGATTTCTGCATAACAGGTCAGCTCCTGAAGCTGCTGGGAGCTTCTGCCCGGCACCCGTGTTTATGAGGCCTTCTTCTGCCCCCACTGGGCTGGCCCCGGCACTCTTGAGCCCACGGTCCCTCTCAGGGAAGGACGGGCTCAGAGGATGGCTGGGAGGGCCCCCTGGCGCTTTGCACGCGAACTTCTTGAGGCTGGGCGAGGTGATTTTCTGCACAATGGCCTCCAGCTTCAGTCCCCGGCCTTTCCGGGGCGGCAGCACCTTGGTCTTCACGGCCCCCTGGAGGGCTGCTCGCGAGGCGAGCTTCAGACAGGTGTCCGGGGTCTCTGGGGGAGGCGGCTTCATGGTGGGCTCACCGTTACCCCTGCTGGGCTTGGTCTTCTTGGGAGAAGACATCCTTTTGAAGAAGGTGGGTGCGCCCTCGGCCCTCTCTTCCTTCACATCCACCCCACCGCCGCCGCCGCCGCTCCGTAAGACCAGGTGCCGCTTCTTTGTGGGGACCGGTGCCAGGAAGGCCGACTTCCTCTTCAGTGTGTGGAGAGGCCGGTCAGAGAGCTTGCCGCCTGCACCAGGCTTGGGGACCCTTGCCCGCTGGCCAGCCCTGCCCTCCTTCTGGGGGCTGCCAGAGACCTTGAACGTGGTGGGCAGGTGGCTGTTGGCGAGGAGCTTCTTGGTGGTGCGGCAGTTGGGGAGCCGGCTCTCCGAGGGCCGCCGCCGCTTGGCATGGAAGACCTCCTGGGTTTTGGTGCGGGACCGAAGGATCATGGAGCGCTGGTCTTTGCCAGGGGTGCCGGGACAGTCGGCTTCCTTGGTCTTGGAGCCCATGGGACTGCTGTCAGAGGCCACAGGCAGCGCGGCTGGGTTACTGGGGCTGGGTGCGGCTTTGGGTGAGGGCTTCCCCACCCGCTTGCCGGACTTGAAGGCGGCTCGCTGCTTGCCTCCCGGTTTGTCGGGGGGCGTCGGGGTGGTGGTCAGGCCCGGGGGGCCTGGCGTGCGGGGCTCGCTCAGGGCTGTGAAGGAGCGGGTGCACATCCTGGGGAGCCCTTCCGAGACACCCCGGCCCGGGGCCCCTGCGCCTTCCATCTGTCCCTGAGGGGCCCCTGTGCAGGATTCAGGGAGCAGGAGGTCTCTGGGCAGCGCTGGCGCCCTGCACGGGGAGTCCTCGGCCTCGGGCAGCCCCCGGTGCACCCGCCGGCTCCGTAAACTTTTGCCGCGTGGCACAGGCTCCTTCTTAGCTATGGGCATCTCGGGCACAGCGGGCTTGTTTGGCTTCTGGGCCAGGGAGGTGTCTGGGGCCAGGGTGGTGGAACCACCCTTGGGCCCTTCTTCCCCTGGCTTCATGTGGGACAGGGAGGATTCAAACCAGCTCTGGACCTTTGATTCAGCACCCACGGTGGGGCCCAGCAAGATGACAGACTCCCCAGAGAGGTGGCACGGGGAGCCCCAGCCAGCCTTGGCGTCCAACACCTCCTCCACCTCCTCCTTGGTGCACATCAGCGGGGCCTTTGGTGACAGCGGGTCCTGCATGCTGGGCCTCTGCTCAGGGCTGCCCAGGAGCTCGCACAGGGAGGAGTACTCCTCCTCGGCTTCCAGGTCCTCCTTCCTGCCCGCGGGCGGCAGCAGAGGGAGGTCCCCGAAGTCCGCGGCCGAGCAGCAGTGCCGGCTGTCCTCCAGCCACTGGTCAGCCTTGCCCACCTCAGGGCACTGCAGTAGTCCACCCACCTCGTCCTTCACCCCACCCGCCTCCTCCTGCTTGGAGTCCCGGGGCACAGCAGCCTTCTCCCCAGGGGGCTCCTCCTCCTGGAAACCCAGGCAGGTCGCAGCCTCATGGGCATTCTCCTGGCCAGCGCCATCGGAGGCCTTCCCGCTCTGCTCCAGGCCCTTGGTGAGCTCCCCAGGGTGCAGCCCCCACCGGGGACAAGCATCCCCCAGGTTCTCCTCGGGCCAGGCAAAGGGGTCGGCACTGTCTGCTGAGCCCCCAGTGGTCGTGTCTGGGAAGCAGTCAAAAGCTGCCACGGCGGGGTCTGAGGCGGCGGCCTCGAGGGTGGGCTTGGTACTAAAGGAGAGGGGGCCAGCTGTCTTTTTGGGGTGAGGGGCTGGGAAGCCCACAGAAGGGTCTTCAAACAGCCCCGGGCTGAAGTCCTTGGCACTGCCACCCTTGTCCAGCTGCAAGGACTGGGGCAGGGCCTCCGGTTCCACTGGCCGCGGCCATGCGTTTTTGGCTACGGAGTCCAGGCAGGTGCTGTGGTTCTCTAGCGAGAAGGGCGGCTTGCTGGCATCCTTGGCCAGGCTAGACGCCTCAGCCCAGGCCTTGTCCGCCTTGTCGCCAATGGCCTCCTGCAGCCCCAGGATCTCAGAGGCGAGGTCCTCCTGTGCCAGGGCGCCGAGCAGCAGCGGCGGGCAGTCCCGCTCTCCGGCCACAAACTTGGAGAAGCTGTCCAGTGGCAGGCTGCCGTGCAGGCTCTGGAAGGAGTCGTCAGACTTGGTGGACATGTCATCTGGCGAGGTCACAGAGCCGGTCGACACGGACTCGGGCTTGGCCTTCGAGCTGCTGTTGACTCTGGCAGGGCTGCCGCGGGCCTGGCTGCAGTAGAGGAAGCCGCGCTCCAGTGGGTCCTCGGAGCCACTCAGGTAGTCGGCCTCAGGCGGCTCGGCGGGCGTGGACTGCGGCGTACTGCTCAGCGGCTCTGACAGCGGCGTGCCCACTGGCTCAGCCGAGTAGCCGCTGCCCTCAGGGCTGCAGTGCTGGCTTTTGTGCTGCTCTGGGGTCCTGGACACCAGGGTCTTAACTGCCTTCTTCTGCGGCACAGCAGCCTTGGAAAGCAGCAGCTGCTGGACAGTGTTGGAGATGTTCTCCACCTGGGAGGTCAAGGCCGTGAGGCTCTGCAGGCTGAGGTCTGACAGCAGGTTCTCCGGGAGCTTGTCCTTTGGCAGCGGCTTGCAGTTGCCGGCCTGGGTGTCCACGGAGCTGGTGGCATCTGTTGGGGAGGGGTTGAGCAGGGGCATGAAGTGGCTGTGGTCGGTGATGGCAGCAGGGAAGGCCCCGGTGCTGAGCGGCTGCTGGTTGTAGGGGAAGTTCTCCAGGTTGGGCATCAGCGGCGATGGGGTGGAGCTGTAGGAAGGGGAGCGGCCCACGGAGCGTGCGGGTGAGTGGCTGGAGCTGGGGCTGAAGGTCTGATAGTACTGTTCTGGCGTTCTGACGGCTGTGTCTGGCTGGCAGTAGCCGGGGCCTTGCTGAGCATAGTGTTGGTACTTGGCGAGATTTTGGTAATGGAGGGTTTCCTGGGCATGGTGCCGGCTCTGAAGGACCTGCTGCTGCTTCGGCTGATCGTAGCTGAGGCGGCCAGACTGATAGGCATGGAGGTTCTGGACCCGCTGCCCGGGGGCCAGGCTGGCACTGGCAGTCAGCGGCCTGTCATGGGGCTGGGCGGAGGGCGCGGTGCAGCTTTTATAGGAGTGGGCCCCCTGCCCGCCCTGGCCAGGGGAGGAGTAGGTGGAGGAGGTGGGGAAGGACTGGGAGTGCTGGGGGAAGTGGCCGCTTGCAGGGAAGGGCAGAGGAGAGGCTATGTCGTTCTGCAGTTTCTGCCTCTGGAGTTTGGGGTATGCCAGGGGCTGCTGGGGCTGTGCCAGCTGCTGCTGGATGTGCAGGGAGTGAGTCCGAAAGGGCAGCTGGACGCCCTGCTCCGGGTACTGCCTGCCAGGGGGCACTGCTGTCTTCTTCATCAAGTTCTCATCATATTTGCCCACACCCGCTGGCAGGGGCTGGGGCTGGGGGGGTGGTGGCTGGGGGGTACCCCAGGCCTGCAGGGCCTCCTCGCCCGAATACCGGCCTGGGTAAGGGCTACTGTCCTGGACGCTGTAGCCGGAGAAGGCTGGCCTCCCCTGCAGGGCTTGCTGTGAGGGCAGGCCTTTGCCGCTGCGGGCGGTGCTGGCGGGCGTGGCTCCGCCCTCGTAGCCGGGGTAGGGCTGTGGGTTATAATAGTCCTTGGCCGGCAGCCGCTGCCGGTCGCAGCTCAGCCCAGCCTGGCTTGGCTGCCTGTAATTCTCCAGGCGAGATGTCTCCTGCGAGGTCTGCTGGTAGTTCTGCTGTTTGCCATGGAAACCACACCTTTCTCGAAAAGACTGCATGACTTGGGCTGGTTATCTGTGAAAAGAGAAGGGAGTGGGGAGGGGAGGGGAGAAAGTGATTCAGACGGGCCATTTCCTTTTCTCCCAGAAAGCCTGCCTCTCTCTCCCGGTCTCACCCCCTCCCTGCAGCTCTTCATAGTCTCCCCTGTGCCCGAGCCTCCCCACCAGCTGTGCACATATTGACAACTTCTGTGTCAGGGAGGTGTGCTCCGTAATTCCCGCTCTGACGTCGCCAGCAGCTGAGCCTTGCCAAGCAAGGATGGCCACCACCCTGGGTGGTGCAGGCCCTGCTGCCCAGCGCCAGGTCGCTATCGCCACGGAGCACCACCACCCGACCCTGCTCCTGGCCCGCCGTTTCCCTCCATCCCCCATTCCATCATTCCCAGCCCTTCCCTGAGCGCTCAGAGTCATTAGCAGAACAGTTCCTACTCCCGTCTCCAGGGGCTGCTGGGTCCTGTGATCTAGTTCCAGCCATGCCAGGGCTGAGGAAGGCTTGGTTGGCCCTGCCCGGAAAAGCCACTCACCAAGGCCAACCTCGGGCATGGGGGCACAGGCACAATCCCCTCCTCTACCACTGCCATGCCATCTGGAGTCTGTCTGTCGCTTCCAGCAGACGTTGGTCAGGGGCTGCTGAGCCACTGTGGGCATAAAACGTCACCTTCTCTGACTCCCAGGAACACAGGACAGCCTCACCTCCATTCTTGATATCATAGGTGCGTAAACAGATTACGTGGCCCAGAGTGAGGGAGCACACGCTCACGCTCACAGGGGCAGAGCTGCAGCCCCTCCCATCTCCGCAGGGTCAGGGCCAGGGCACACCAGGCAGAAAGCCCATCTGTTTATGATTGTAGGGCCTGAGGCCCGGGAAGGGTATAACCTGACTCAAAGCAGGATCCTTGGTCAGGAAATGACCCCAGGGTGGGGTTGGGGGGTCCTTCAGGGCACAGCAACTGGATTCACAAAATGGGCCAGCCTGCAACGTCCGGGTTAAAGGTCCCGCCCGACTGACTGGGGGCTTGGTCACTCCAGAAGATGCAAAGGGGGAAGGAAGGGCTGAGCAAGGGGTGCCCAGGCCAGGAGGGATCTTGCTCAATGAGGGGCTGGCTACTGGCTGAGTCCCATGGGGCTCAGGATTTACCCACAACCACACCGGCGGGTGGGCCAAGAGGCAGGAAGAGGGGAGGTTCAGCTCAGCCTGCGATGCCCAGGGCCCCAGGAGGGCCCGACACTGAAAGAGGAGGGGTGGCCTGCCGCAGGCTACAAGGTTTCAGGGTTATGGGAGGGACTTGAAAGGAATTAGGAGGCACACAGGAACCGGATGAGAGAAAGGGAAAGCAACAGAGAGAGGTGGAGTGGGGGACAGAGGAGGGGCTCCATGCGGCTGAGCAGGGCAGGCCCAGGGCAGTCAGACGGCCCCCAGGAGCCATGTAGTGGAGCCCAGGCACACCCCCTTGCTCTGGCAGTCAGCTGGCCCTGACTCAGGGGTGGAGACGTCCTGGTTGCGGAGAGGGGTGGGGGCCAGCGTCCCTCCAGGTGAGCCCTGCTCACTGGGCCGCTCAGAGCCAGCAGTCCCCAGGCCAACCTATGGTAGCTGGCTGTCTTCCCTCCGCCTCTCCCTAGATTCATCACAGACATCCCCGGCAAGGAGAACCGCGCCCGCCCTCCTGACCCACTTCAATCCCATCCCTGGCGGCTGGGATCAGACATTACAGGAGAGCCTGCTGTGACGGCCAACCCAGCGGATCTGGGGGCAGCACTGGGTTCTGGCCTGGTGGCTCCGTGCCAGGCAGGCAGCCCTGCAGAGGAGGGCCCCTACGCCTCAGGGGGACCCCTTGCCACCCCTGGGCAGAGGAAACGGGCAGGTCAGGGACATGCAGGCACCTCCCCATGCTGTCCTCATCCTGGATGGCAGGTGGAGGCCACCTCTACTTAGGGTGCCCTAGGCTGGCAGGGTCAGAAGCAGCGCTGGGGAGGAAGGCCTGCTTCCCCCACTCCCATGCTGACACCCGCCCTCCCCAGCCTGTGCTTTTGAGTCCAGAACGTGCAAACCCAGGCCCACTCTGAAGACTGCCTCGTATATCTGCACAAATTACATTTCGGCTTTTATTAGTCCCAGATCGCTCTCATTTCCTGCTGAGTGTCCTGTGGATATCATTAACATTTCTACAGCTTTTAAAAATTTTTTATTTTTTTCACATTCTCCAAAATGCATCACCAGAAACATTATTTAAAAAGAGAGTGCTCTGACCAGTGTCCTCCTCCCCCCGTTTAATCAGTCCAGCTGCTGCGGCTTTTAATTTAGCTGAGCTGTATTACAGGCGGGTTTCCCGATACACACGAGCAGCTGGACGCGGTGAAAGCATCTATCTCTAAGAAAAGACAGTTCAATTAAAATACGAGAAGCCCAGTGCCTGATGGAGAATGCAGGCAAAATGCCCACCCCAACACCACCCTCCAAGCCCAGGTAGGGGCGGGGCAGGGGAGGGAGGGCTGCGGGGACAGACAGGACATCACGGCCACCTCAGGGCCAAGGAGGTCCCACTAGTTCTGCCCGGAGAAAAAGGGGCCCTTTCAGAGCTGCCTCAGGCTCTGTTGTTATTATTATGATTATGATGATTTTTCAAGAGCAGGAGGAAAGGACTAGGAGGGGGAGAGGGACAGGCCGGAGGCAGGGGTGGGCCGCATTAGAAGGGGTCAGAAAAAGGCCTCTTGGCAGAGATGGCGGCCGTTGAACCCGAGGGGAGAAGGGGGCAGAGGGGACAGACTGGGATTTGGCCTCTGTGGGTTGGGCTGGAGGGAGAAGAGGTCGGGGGTTGGGGAAGGGCAACTGGATTCCCACCAGGCTCTTTCTGGTCTAGCCCAGCCTTGCCACCTGCCTCTCCTCCCAGAGACCTGGTCAAGGACTCATCTCTGAAGTCCTGGCCACACCAGGGGGGAGGGAGGAAGCCGATAGTGTCTTCTGAGCGCCTGACCCCTGAGCACCCCTCCCTGGCGAGGACTTCCGAAGCTGGACCTACCAGCCACTGGGTCAGGGCCAGGCAGGCTCTGGAGCCGCACTCCAGGCCACACAGTGCAGAGCTGTTCGGGGCCCCAGCCCTTGTACCAAGGGCCTAGGACTTCCCCTGGCACCGCAACAGGTCTCACTGCTGCACGACAGCCACCTGCACAGCCGGGAAACGGGGGCCCGCACCTCCCCACAGCAGGCCCGCAGAGGCCCTGGCTGTCTGTGAGTCTGGGCTCAGTCCTCCTGTCACGCGGAGGCTCCAGCACCCCGTCCCCCCAGCCCCCCAGAGGCCCCGCACTGCTGGGCTGGGAGGGCCCGCTCGCACAGGCCTGCTCACTTAAGTGCTTTGACTATTCTGCCCTTTCACAGACAAAGGTTAGGCTCAGAGGGTCAAGAGTCCAGAGCATGGGCTCCCAGCAAGGTTCCTTCAACGCAGACACCCTCTTACCTGGACCCCGCAAGAACCCCCAGCAAGAAAGTGCGCTCAGAAGGGCGAGGGGCATCGGCTCACATTTCCCAGGACCTCTCTGCAGCCTGTGAGGCCTGAGAGCCAGGCCCACCTTAGGGTGACCCCCTCCTGGGCGGTGGGTGCCACTGTCTCCTAAGCAGCCTCACAGAGAGGCCCCCACTCTCCAGCCCCCAGGGTCCGGCCCCTGGCCAGGGAAATGCGCACAGTGCAGGCCAGAGCTCCCAGGGGGACCCGAGGAGGCCCAGCTGGGAGGCTGTGGCTGGAACGTTTTCACCACGTATTGGGGAGGAAACGGTGGGAGGAGAGGGAGGGAGGGAGAGAGAAAAATACAAAGAGAAAGAGGGAGGGAGGGAGAGGGGGGAGGGCGAGAAGTTTTCTGTTTCACAGCAGCGCCTTGGAGGCCTTGGGGTCGTCCCACCCACTCACCCAAGGGTGTTTTATGACCCAACTTACGGATTACTAGCTGCTGGGAAAAATGTGAAAACCCACGCCACTCAAGATGCAGGGACAGGACGAAGGGGAAAGATGCCTGGGTTGGTGGGCTGAGAATGGTGGAACCCAGGAGGAGTGGGGAAGGGAGGACCGGCTCAAGCTTCCTCACCTATGTGTGGTGGTGAGTGCTGAGACCTCCATGAAAATGATAAATCACTAGCCAGACTTACTTCTTCCTGGAGGGTTTATTTTGATTCCTAAGGAGGAAGTGGGGAAGGATGTGCTTCCTAGGAGCCCACAGGACAAACAGCCTGGTGCCCCAGGTCTCTAGGACAGGACAGGCCTCTGGCCCAGGGCTGGTGGAGAGGGAGGGGCAGACCAGCTGAGACAGTTCTGTTTGGGGCAGGTGTGGACCCTCCCAGGGCATTAGGAATCCCAGAGAACAAGGCAGGCCCCATCCCAAAGGATGGCCTCGCAAGACCAACCCCCATGGGCAACACCCCAACACACGTGGTGTGCACCCCTCTTCACTCACAAGCCCCCCTGCACACTCATGGGAGAACTGCTCGGGGATCTAACAGGCGTGTCTGCAGGGCTGGCGGGAGAGTCTGGGGGCAGGTGGCCTGAATACTAGGGGGCAAGGTAGGAGGTGTGAACAGGAAGGCGCAGACAGCTGGCCCAGGGCTCTCTGCAGACGCTGGGCCGCCAGCCAGACTCCTCAGCTGAGGCTGAGGACCAGGTGAGGTGGGGTCCTCGGGGCTATCTGGAGGATGTCTGGATGGGGAGCAGAGGCTTCTGGAATCTCCAGATGTTTGGAAAGCCTCCCCCAAGGCCCACCACCACTTTCTCTTCCAAGGACCCGCTGCAGAAGCAGCCCAGATCTACTCAGCCATCCAAATGAGGTCCTGCCCTGGGGCCCAACCTACCGGGAACCCACCAAGCCCCTCCAGCCATGCCCGACCCACTCCTCCCGGTGGGTGGTACTGTGCTAGGTCGCTGAAGCACCCTGCCCACTTAGAAAGCCATGACCCTGTTTCCAGGAGGAATTGGGTGACTTTCAGAAATCCCACAGTGCAGTGAGTGGGCAGCAGAGCCACGATCTGGGCCACCTGGGCTGGAAGGGCCCAGAGTCCAGGGGTGGGGGCAGATGGGCAGCCAGCCCCTCCCGGCTGTGAGGCGTGGGGTAGCATGAGGGGGCTCGGCAGCAGCTGGGCCGCTGGCATTCAAGAGCTTTCCCGGGGAGGGTCATCAATCATCAGCCCCACACTTAGTCCCTTGTGGACAAGACTTGTTCTTAGATCACTTTATTCACCCCACAGAAAGCATCGCCTCTCCCCAGCTCTATGGAAATGAGGAAAAGGAAAAAGTGGGGGCTGGCTGCTGGGACACAGACAGCCGCAAGGGCTGGGGTCTGGTGACCTATAACTCAGGGACCCCAGGCCAACAGATCAAGGGACTGGCTCTGAGGCTGGCATGGGGGCCAGAGGGTCCCCCTCCCCCAGGCCCCAGAAGTTCCTGGCCTTGCAGGCGACTGTGCAGCATGATGAGACAGGATGTGTGTGTCTGCTGGCTCTGCAGGGAGGCAAAGATTCAAGGGAGGAAGAGCCCAGTGCCTGCCCCAGCCTTGAAGTCGTGTGCCACCCCACGTGCCCCCCAGAACCCGGACTTCCTTGGTAAGTGGAAGCACCACGCTGGTGGTTTGTCTTCCGCTCTGGGTGAGCCTTCTCACCTCCCTGAGCCTCAGGGCCTTTGCACTGGCTGCTTCCTCTGCTGGGAATACCATTCTCAGATATCTACTTGGCTTGTTCCCTCAGCTCCAAGCCTTTGCTCAGGTCAGCTTCTCAGGTAGACTTCCCTGTGTTTGGAAGGGAACCCTTGGCACTCTCCCTCCCTCCCTCCTTCCTGAAGTGCTCACCTCCTTGTAATAAGCCATGTGCTGGGTTGGCTGGCTGGCTGGCTTATTATTGGTCTCTCCTCTTCAGAACTAAAGTTCCACGAGAGCAGGCATTTTTGCTTGTTTTGTTCACAGCTATGCTCCCATTTCCCAGAACAATAAATATCTATTGAATGAACAGCATGTAAAATGTCACGTTAACCCTAAGAAAACATCCAGAGTAAGTATATTTGGGTGGGGATAGGGGCTTGTGGCCACAAGCCCTCCTCATCCATTTGACAAAGAACAGTTTCCCCCAGGTCTGGCAGTGCCAGAGCTTTTGAGTTTTTTATAAAAAGGAAAAACCCTAATTAAAAAAAAAATGCTATCAACCTAGTAAAAAGTGTAACACCCCAGAGTTCAAGAGAACGTCTGTGGGCCATATTTGTTCACAAGCTCCCGGGTTGTCACGCGTTGACTGAAACTGCACAGCCAATGGTGTGCACTTGTTGAGCAGGGCATCAGGGAGCCTGGTGGGCGCTCAGGGGCACATGGAGGCACCCAGTGTGAAGGAATGGAGCCGGAGGAGCACCCAGCACCTCCCCTGGACCCTGGGAGAAGTCCTGAGACCAGCTTGTGACCCAGTTAGGCTGTGGAGGAGGCAGGGCTGAGCTGATGGAGCCCTGTGGGAGGGTGGAGCTCAGCAGCCTTGGAAAGGAGGTGCAGGGTCGGGGGGACCCAAGCCCACAGGAGTGGTAATAACTAACCTTAGGACAGTCCACGCGCCCCCTCCCCCACTCCCGCACAGGGTGAGGCCCTGCCGCCCGCCACAGCGCTGGGTCCCTGCAGGGCTCCTTGGAGGCGTTCGCCACAGGTGTAATGATATAATTAATGGGGCTGTTTTACATGTGCCTTGCTCACCAGAATGTAGCCTGGTGAGGGCAGGGGCTTCATCTGTTTGGTCCTAAGCTCAAAAAATGGCCCAAGTAGTTGCCTGTTAAATATTTCCTGGGTGGATGGACAGATGGGATGGACGAGGGGGTCAGCTCTGGGTTGGGTGCATTATGTAACCTTCACCACAGCCCTGGGAGATGCCACCCAGAGAGACTGATGATGACAGGCCTGGAAGTCGGCCAGGACACCTGCAACAGCCAAACAGGAAGGGAAGACAAGCTTATGCTCTGCCCTCCACAGCCCCCAGGTCAGATCACAGCCCCTCCTATGCCTGCACCCACTCACTTGTCAAACCCATTTCTGCTCAGCTCATGGTCTGTGCGGGCCGAGATGAGTGTAAGGATACAGAGGGAAGATCATGGCTCCTGCCCTCCTGAGGTGGACACACACACACACACACACACACACACACAAAATGGCTGGGGAGTGACATCCAGGAGGCTGTGGGGTGGGGACAGGAGGTCAGGAGTCAGAGAGCAAGTGGGTAATTGCCGTTAGCTCCCCCCCACCTCAGGTGGCCTGGCTGCTGTAGCTAATGGTCAAATGCCCTGGCAATCCTGCAAAGTCACCCCTATTTGTTAGCTACCTGCATCACTGCTGGGGGCACCTCTCTCATGTGCCTTTGGGGCCCACTGGTCTGTGGCCCAAGCTGGAGAGAAGGGGTCTCTGGCTTGTTTCTGATATGGTGCTGCCCCCCCAACCCCCCACCCCACCACCAGGCATCCATTCCTGCAAGAAGCAGAGGAAACAGAAGCCACTTTTTGCAGTGCATATCCTTGGTGAGACCTCTCCTCGTTTTGCAGAGGGATTAATGAAGCCCAGAGGAGGATAGTGACTTGTCTAGGAGGCCCAGCAGGGCTGAGATGCTTTAGCTCTGTGCCCAGAATGTCCCTTTGTCAAGCAGAAAATGAACTAAGAGCTGGAGGCCAAGAAGGGGAGGAGAAGGTCCTCCTGGACACTCGAGTTTCCCGGGGGGGGGGGTGCCAGGGAATATCCCCCCTTCCCCAGCCTGGGCTGGAACCACCCCTCACTTCCCTGCATTTGACACCCCCTCTCTGTGGCATCCTGATAGCGGGGGAGGCACGGCAGGCCAGCCCCTCCCAGCCTGGTTCCACCTGGGGGAGAACTGGCGCCCCCTCCCTTCCCCCAGGGGAGGAAGCCGCCTGTCAGGCCGCCACGGCGTGTCAAATCCTCTTGCTGCCTAATTGTGAGACAGCAGCGTTTAAAGAAACGCTTTCCTGGCCGCCTGCCACACCGCAAACTGCTTGGTATAATTTTATTATTAAGGAGAGAGAAAAAGAGGGAGGGGGACTGGAAGAGAGAGAGAGAGAAAGGGAGAGAGAGAGGAGGAAATTGCTTAGTCCCAGTCAGCTGGTGGAGTATTCTGCTCAATGTGGAAGCGGGGACTGCTTTCCAGTTGGCAAGCTGACTCCGTGAATTGCGCATTCAGCCTCTACTTCGGGTAATTGAAACGAAGCAGGGCCCAGGTCTGACAGTCTGCGACTAGGCCATTAACCCTTTCTGCAACCGCCCCCGCCCCCGGCCCCCAATGGATACCACGCACCCGCTGCAAGTGGGAGAGGGTCACCGGGCTCCCCGGCGAGGGCGCATTTTGGGGCGGGAGGCCGGGAGCCCCACACCGCGGCGCGATCTGTGGCTGGGGGCTGCCGGCCGTGCGCCCCGGCGCGAGCAGGGTTAACGCGGCGCCGCGCGTCCCGGAGCCTGGCTCCGGCCGAGCTGGGGCTGGGGAGCCACGCAGGTTGTGTGGGGGTTGTTTGCGGCCTCACAGCCCCTCTGCAACAGATGTTCCAGCCATGTAAGACAAAGGCGGAGCGCCTGCTGCTGCCGGGAGAAAATCCGCAGGGCTCCCTCCGGGGCAGGTAAAATTTCACCTTCTATTTGCGTTCCCCCCTCACAGCCCCGCTCGCCCCCGCCTGTTTCCCGGCCTCTGCGCCAATCCGGAAAGCGCCACCAAAGACGCCTGGCCGCCTCCCCCGCAGCCCTGCCCGCTGACCCTAGCAAGGTCACGGCGACCTCAGGCTCCACCAGCAGCGCGCCCGCCCGTCCTCCGCCGGCGCAGGGCGCCTCTCCGCGCGCGGCCCCCTCTGGGGCGCCCCCGTCCGCGGTCCGCAGTAATAGGAGGCGCCGGGAGAGTAAGGGGGCGCTGCACCCGCCACGAGGCGGAGGCGACGTTAGAAGCCCTGCGCCTGGACCCCGGGGGGGGGGCGCCCCCCCCCCCCCCGCGCCCATCATTCATCTCCCTGATTCCCGCTGTATCCGCCCTCGGAAGCCAGCCGAGTGAAGCAGCTGTTCCTTGCACACTCCACTTGACCAAAGATGATGATAAATGAGGCCCCGGCTGCGTCGGGGACGCGGCGGCGGCCGCCCCGCAGCCCCCCTCCCTGCGCCTCGAGAAGGGCGAGGACGCGAAGGACAGAGGCCGCGAGGCGCAATCAAAGGCCCGCACTTCCCTCCCGGCGCTCTGCGCGGCCCAGGCACCCGGAGGCAAGGAGCCGGGCGGCGGTGCATCCTGAACGCCGGGGCCGAAGCGGGCACCTCCTCCCGGCGGTCCGCGCCGCGGCCACACCCCTGCCCCCAAGGCCTCGGTACCCATGGCACCCTTGCCTTCGACCCCCAAGCGCCTCCAACCTATTAACGCTCGTAAATCATGAATAACGGAGCGCTTCACCCCAGCCGCGCTAGGCGCGGGCGGGGGCCGCCGCCAGCTGCGCCCGGTCCTGGGGAGATGCACCCCCGGCCGGGTGCAGGGGGTTCGGCGCGCGGCCCCGCACACGTGCAGCCGCGCCGCGCAAGCGGGCACCCCGCCCCGCCGAGGAGGGGGAATCCCGCTCTGCCCTCCCCAACGCCACCTCCCCTGGAGTCCTCTGGCACCGAACGAGGCGAGAGAGCGCGCGCGAGCTTCCCAGCCGGAGAGGGTTATTTTTAACCTGCCCCCCTTTCTATATCTGCCTCTCGGGTTTGCGCGCCCGCCCGGCCGCCCGCTCCACCAGCCGAGGACGTGGGCTCCTCACCTCGCTCGGCAGCTCCGGACTCCGAGTGCCTCCCCCGGCCCGCGGCCCCCGCCCCTGCGCGGGCATCGCGCAGCTAAATCTCAGCCTGGAAGGGACCGATTAGGAGCCGCGTGCCTTTCTGCGAAATATTGGAACCGGGTGGGGTGGGGTGGGGTGGGGGCGGGGAGCCCGGCGCTCTCGTCCCCTCGCCTCCCTCCCCGCTCGCAGTGGCTGCGAGAGGAGGCTTTCCTTCCGCAGGCTGGGGGCGGCCAGGCCGGGGCGCCGAGCCCCTCTTTGGTTTTCGCCCTTCACTTCTCAACGCCCACCCTCAGTCATCCACGAAGCTGGAGCTTCGAACACCCCGACCCTCCGGCGGCGGCGGCGCCAAGTGGGGCGCTGCCTCCCCCATCCCCAGCCTCCTCCCTGAGCCACTCCAAACAAACACACCGTTTACACAGCGGCGGCTTGCGCGCCGACAACTTCAAGGCAGATCCCACCCAGCCCGGGGGTCGGGCGCGCCGGGGGCCCCTCTCCTCCGCTTCGCCCCCTCCCTCGGGAGCTCAGCGGCTCAGACCCCGGCCCCTTCCTCAGGAGAATGAGGCAGCAGGAAGTTCCCGTCCACTCCCTAGTTTACCTGCTCTCCGAAAGGCCACCCCGCAAACCCCAGCCTGTCGTTTCCCCCAAAGGAGGGGGCCGGCAGAGAGGCTCGGCTAAGCCCAGAAAGCCCCTCTGGGCTTTGAGTGGGGCAGTCGCTTGACATTTTCCAGACTCTGCTGGTGCCCAGTCCTGGAGCTTCGCAGGCACAGGGCCCCGTCGTGTCCCTCCTGGACAGGGGGAGGGTGGGGAGCGACCGCTGCCAGATAGCGGGGAAGACTGGAGGAAGTGGTGGGCTGCGAAGGAAGGAGAAGGACATTCCAGAAGTAAGGCAGAAAAGAACACAGCCCACTTGGGAACCTGAGCCCTACTTCTCCTCTGCTTAGATGAAGGGCGGGGGGAGGGCTGGACCCCCCCACCCCAGGGCAGCGGCAGCCTCTGGCCTGGACTACCTCAGAGAGGTAAGAAGCCTGGCACGCCGAGGGGGCTGGGAGGGAGGCTGCCTGATGACACCCCTGGGCCAGTGGCTGGAGATGAGGCAGGTGCAGGAGGGCGGAGAGGGCCCCCGAGCACATGCAGGTCCTGGCAGGGCAAGATGTAGGTTCCAAAGGTGCTTCTCCCCGCAGCCAGCCTACACACTGGCCAGGGGCCTCCCTGAGACCTAGAAAGTTCTCGGTAACCCTCAGACTGTCGGACGAGGGGTGACGGCAGCAGACAGCACACTCTGGCCCCATTATGGCCAAGGGGCCACGAGAGAGCTCACTAACCCTCAAGCTGCCCTCCTAGGAAGGACATCACCTTTCATTTCACAGATGTGGACACTGAGCTCCGGAGCAGGACAGGGCCATGCTGGCCATCCTCCCTGTCCCTCTGCCCTGGGGCTGTGGGTAGGGCGTCAAGCTTGTTTGCTCTGCTTTGCAGCAGTCGGGGTGCCCTATAAGGGTGGATGGCAGCAAGGTCCTGGTTTAATCCTTTGGAAATATCAGGAAACTGGTTTTCTTGAGGGGAAAAAAATGGGCAGGGGGTTGGTGGGAACTACAGAGAGAAGTCCCATTCCCACTGCCACCAACTTCCTGCACCCACTTCCTCGGGCAGACCCAGTTCCCCAGGCACCAGGCCGCCTGCTGAGGGCTCCCAGGTGGGGTGCTGGCTCCTGGGGCTGCAGTTACTGTAGTGAGGCTTCAGGTCCACGTGGGTCTAATTTATCCATCTGTGGCCCGAATGGAAATCTCACACAGCCAGGTACTGCTGCTCATCAAACGCACACAGCTGTTGCGATGAAGAAATGACCAGTTCACGCAGGGTCTGGAGGGTTTGGGTGGTTATATGCCCCTCCCCCAAACAACAGATAGCTTCTGTTTAGATACGAAAGGTGTCTCAGGCTCAAGACATACAACTTGGAACGACCTTGTGTCTTCCTGGCTGCCCCACTGCCCCCAAGGCTGGGAAGGGAGCTCCCATTTCCAGGCTTGAGTGGATGATCCGCTGCCCCAGCTCTCCCTGGGTGGGAGTGGGTCCTGCTCAGCCCCCCAGACATGTAGCCTGCTGACCAGAAGCGCTGACCTTTGGGGCAAGGCAACTCTAGAGGCTGATCGAGGCAGCCTGGGACCACTTGCCCCAGGACAGAAAATATTTGTCTTTGGTTTCCGGCTGCCCCCTCATCCTGCCTGACGTTCCTCTCTTCCATACAGCTGTGCAGGTGCTTGGTAGCAAAAATGAGATGAGGGCCACTGTCTGAGTCCAGTGTCTGGCCATTTGAACAATGCTCTTCTCTCACGGTGGATAGAATACTTTCTGCTGGTGTTCGGCAGCAAAAGGCACAGTCCCTCTGCCCAGGCCCAGCCCCCTTGGGCCTCACCTCCAGCTGCATCAGATCCTTCCAGAACTCCCTCCCCGCTGGCTTTGTCATTCGGCATTGAAAGAAGAGAGCCTCTTCCAGCTCTACACAGCAATTCAGCCTGACCTCAGAGCTGCCTTGTTCTGGAAGGTGGCAGGGAACCCCTGCCTGCCTGCTGGCTGGTTCTGTGGCATGGAGGGTGGCCGAGTAGGGCCTCCTCAAAGATGTCAGATTCACAACAGCCAGGGCAGCCCTCTGTGAGGGCTCACAGACGGCTGGCTGTGTGGCTTTGGATTGTGGCGAGGCAACATCTGCCCCCACCCCACCCCGACTGGATGCCAAGGCCCTGATACCACTCAGCAATGCCTACCGTCTGCCGGGTGGCCTTCTGCAGTTCACTGAACCTCTCTGAGCTCGGTGCTCCTTGGCGGGAACCTGCTCTTACTAACTCACAGGGCTATTGTGAGCCTGAATGCCATAGTGTGTGTGCACCATGAAGAGTAGTCACTTCCAGTGCCAAGCACTGTCCATGTGGGCAAGGCCCAGGTCCTCTACTGTTTCCCAGAGTGCTGCATAGAGCAAGTCTCCAGGAAGGGCTTTGGGAGGGCCCATGACCCCCACAGAGCCGGGGAGGTCTTTAGGGACTGAGGGTGAGATCTGTCTACAGACTGTGTCCTGTCCTCCATGGCCAGTGGGTTGTATTTCTGGCTGGAATCTCAAGTGTTTCTCATATACTACCGGGTGCATCCTTGTAAGATGCAGATTCTGCTGTGGTGGGTTGGGGGCAGGCACCAGGACTCTGTGGTCTGACAGGCTCCCAGGCAGAGTAGAGCTCAGTGCTCTGAGGCTCCAGGTCCTGGAACGGCAGCCCTGGAGGCTGGGCTTGGTGAGGGGCTACAGGACCTATCTTTTCCTGCCCAGTGAGGGCCCACCAGGACCCAGGCTCCGGCTCCGAAGCCCAGGCCCTGTCTCAGAGTGACCTCTGGGACACTGCTTCCCCGCAGCTTCACCCCACTGAGCCGGGATAAAGTGATCGGACCCTTTCTGTTGGCTCCCCACACCCTCTCCCTGTCCCTGATCCCTTCCCAAGGTACAACAAATCTAGACCCAAGCGTGGGCTCAGGCACCTGGACCTCCAGTCCTGGGAGACAAGGCTTGCCCAGACTCACAATAAATAGCAGCCAGTTCTTGCTGGCTGCCTCCTGATAAGCACTTTGCATCTACAGACTTCGTGCTTACAATCACCCTTGTTTCATGGATGAGGATACCAAGGCCGAGAGAGCTGAAGTCCATCGCCTGGGGTCAGGCCGTAGGTAAGAGGTGCAGGACCTGTGTCGCTGGGCTGCTGTTCTTCCTGGCCTGGTCTCCGAACATGCCCAACCTTTGAGGATTTCCTTAGAGGAAACAGCTGATTTGATTTTCCTGGCACACAGCAGGTGTGAATATAGCGTACTGCATCTACCTGGCCAGTGAGGGTGTGGGGAAAAAACTGCCCCAGTCTTGTCGGGCATGTGAGGGGGAAGGCCACTACGATCTCTTTGGAGACCTTTTTGGCAACATGGACCCAAATAAAAACTATATGCACCCCTGACCCAATAGTCCTGCTCCCGGCTGGGCCCAGAACCGTCTGCCCAAGGTGATTAACTGTAGCATTGTTTACAGCAGCGAAAGACTGGAGATCCCCTAAATGTCCATCTGTGGGGGCTGAGCGAAATCTGCGTGGGGAATTCCACACAGAGCAGTACTAGAGAGTAGGGTGCGGCGTATCAGTGGGGATGTCGAGTTGGGTGTAGAAAGTGCAGAGATGCTCCTCCATTTGTACAGAAGAGCAGGGTATGTTTGATTTTCCTTTTACCATGGGCATGTGACACCTACTAAAGATTTTTTAACTTATAAAATGGATAAATATCTGTCCTATGGCCTATGCAAGGTAGTTACAGAGAGCTGGGTTTCGGGCTCCTATCTGGCACTGCCAAGTTCCAGCTGTTGATTGCAGGCCAGTGGGTGGCCTCAGTTTCCTTGTCAGGATGGCGGCATGAGGCCCAGCTGCCAAGAGAAGTCAGCACCCCCGTGTCCTGCAGTGTGTGACGGGCATGACATAGGCCATTCCCCATTTCACAGATGAGGAGACGGAGGCCCCAGGTGGTGGGTGACCAAGCTGGAGTCCCACTACAGCCTCTGACCTCCCTTCTGGCTGTAGAGCTCCAGCTGTGCGGGCAGCCCCCGCCAGCTCTCGAGGCCCTGCAGCCTGGTGCTCTCAGGGCCCACTCTTGGTTCTACGTGTCACTGCACTATTTCCACCAGCAACATGCTTTGCTTTAATTGTCACAACAAAGGCAACATGTTATGAAACTTAAAAGCAGAGGCCACCTGGGCTTCCACGGGCCCTACGACTCTGGCCTGGGAGGGTGTGACTGGTGGGAGGCAGTCGGGGAACGTCTGGGGCTGAATCCTGGCTTGGACACTGCCAACCGTGGGGCCTGGGCAGGTGGCTCTAGCACCTGCGCCTCAGTTTCCTCATCTGTGAAACAGGGTCAGTCCGTCCCTCAGAGGGTGGTGTGAGGAGTAAGTGAGACAACGGACAGGCCCACCCAAGTAACGCCTGGCAGAGGAGGGCCCAATAAGTGAGCTGTTATTTCTAAAAGGTAAATATTTATATAATTTTGTATAACAGAGGGAAAGTTCAGGAGAATCCCTGACCGGTCCTAGCTGGCTACAGGGCTCCCTGGAGTGACAAGACCCTAGCTCTGGCCTCCTAGCCCCAGAAGCAGCTGGTCCTTGCCCAGGTGGGTGGACACACTGTCCTGGCAGAGGCCCAGCAAGCAGTGGCCATAGCAGGGCCAGCTGTCTGTGTTCCTGGCTGGCACATCAGCTAGAAGAGACTTGGCCAGAGGCCTCCACAGCCCCAGGCCCATGGACAGAGGGCTCAGAAAGGCTCCTGTGTCCACCTGGCTCCAGGGCTGGCTTTTTCCACACCAGAGCCTCATGAGTCTTTGGAAAGAACATCCAGTACCCGAGGCCCTGTGCTGACTTGCTGTGTGATCTCAGGTGAGTCACCCCACCTCTCTGGGACACCATTTCCTGCCCCATTAATTGGAGGTAATGTAAGTACCCACCTCACTGGGTTGGGCCAGGAAGCAATGAGACAATGGACATACAGTGCTTTAACACCATTACCTTCACGGCTAATTCTCACACAGCGCTTACACGGGCAGGGCCCTGCTCTGAGCAGCAGTCCACATTTTAACTTATCTTACAGAAACACAGAGAGGTTAGGGCAATTATCCAAAGTCACACAGCTTGTAAGCAGCCAGCAGTACTACAATAGGTAAATAACGGGAAGCCTAGTATTATCATTATAATTCATGGCTGTGGGGCCAGGCCTGGGATTTGGAAGCTTCAAACTCAGTTTCTGGAAACAGCTTTGACCAGGGTAGGAAAGCTCAGGAGGGGGCCCTTTGTTATGGTTGGGTGTAAGCCCTGTGGCAGGTGCTGGGGCATAAGTCACTTTCCCAGGCACTGGGATCTTAAGTCCCTAGTCCCTGGCTGCCCTCCGTGTCAGGGCACTGGGAGCAGTGCCTTCTTCCCTGTCACATCGTCGTGATCCCCCAGAGTGTGCAAGGAGCATGAGGACCCCCATTTTGCAGACGGCACAATTAAGGCCTGGAGGCAAAGGTAATTTCCTGGTGAGCAAAAACATCTGAATTTAAACTCAGTTACCTGGCTCCCAATCTGCTACACAGCATGAGGGTCCTGGGCTTAAGCAAGAATGGTTGGCACCAGAGACCCCCTAAGGAAGGGGTGCCTTTGGGGGCTACAGGGGCTCTGGGAAAACTTGTTTTGTCCCATGTACTGTCCTTGGAGCGCCTGGTCTGCCACCTCGGGGCCTCTGCCTCGACGCATCTCTCCCTAAGCTTCCTTACTGGCCGTGGGAGCTGGAGAGGCCACTTGCAGACGGGGAAACTGAGGGGCAAGGGGTTGCTCCATGGCTCAGAACTCCACTTCCTGGTGCCTTCAGGACTCCTCACGGACCACATGGCTCCTTCCTCCACCCTCAGATCCTTCCATCCACCCAGTCCACCCACCCATCCTCACATCCATCCCCCATCCACTCATACACATCCACCCATCCCTCCAAGAAGGAGTCACTAAGTGGCAAGCAGTGCTAGGGGCTGAGCAGCCAGAGGCAGCCGTGGGCTCGGAGCTCCTTGGAGAAGGCACATACATGCCACAGCACGGGAAGGGCCCTAGATCACACCTGAGTGGGAACGGGGGATCAGAGAAGACTTCCCAGAGGCACGCTCTCACCTGAGGCCTGAGGGACATGCAGGGCCGAGTCACTGAGGAGAGGCCCCGAGGCAGGACAGAGTGGGTGAGGCAATGTCAATGTGTCCATGGCTCACAAGTGGAATGTGAGGGGCAGGAGGGGAATGGGGGGTTCCATGTGGTACGAGGCCCTGTGGGCCAGAATGATGATGGTAGACTTTGTGCTGAGGGTGATGGGGGGCCACAGAGGATAGGCCAGGAAGTGAGAGACACTATCAGACAGACGTGTCCTACGTGTGCCGCAGTGATGGAGAGGGGCTTGGTGAAGGCAGGGAGAGCGGAGGCCAGGAGGCTGGGACAGTTTCTGGGAGAAAAACAATGAAAGCTGGACAAAATGGTGGCAGAGGACTGGAATGGAAGGGTGAGATTCTAAAAAGGTCAGGAAGGGAGCACCACAAGATTCAACAACATTCCAAATACTGTTTGGGGAGAAAGGGTGGCGACCTTCGGAGTTCGCTGGAGCCCAAGCTCCCAATACCTGGGCAATACCACCCTCCAGGCCCAGAGGCACTCCCTCTCCTGCTCCCTTTGCAGCATCCTGGCCCAGGCCTGCCCTGTGTGGCCGCCAGCCCCGTCTGCCTCACAGCTCCCAGCACGTCAGAGCTGCCCAGTGTCAAGGCCTTAAGTAGCAGATGGCGTGTCTGAGGCCCAGAGGGCAAGGAGGCCTTGCAGCCAGTCACACAGCCAGGCGGCTCAGGGCCTCCTCCTCCTCTCTCCCTGTCTCTCTGCAGAGACAGTGACATCCCAGGCCTCCCTCTGGCCAAGGCCTCCCTGGCACTGCCGTCTGGGTGTGGGTGGGACACAGCTCCCAGCACAGTGATGGAAGGCCAGTGCTGGGGACTCGGAAGGGATCAAGACCCCCTGGGGGAAAGGTGGCTCTGAGCGCCAGCCCCCTATGGGCTCCTTGGGCACCTGCCCCTCGCTGGGAACAAAGACAGCAGATGGTGGCCACAGACATGGGCAAACATCAGCAGGGACACCCCCAAGCAGCCTGACCTTGCACTTCTTCTGTTGACGCTTCGTCTTTATCCCTGTCCCCACCTTTTCAGGCAAATGTGACCCTCAGGGACTGGATGGGCCAGCTGGTGCATACGACCCTCCACGGTCCCTGGAGTTCCTTTGGTCACTTCCCGTCTGCTCTCAGAGCCACTGCTGGAAAAATTTTGTCTCCCAAGCAAACAGTGTTTAAAAATCAGCCACTTGTTCTCTCTCATAGGGCTCAAACGGCTCCTCAGGGCCTCTGATGGACATGAGCAGGCCAGGGGGGACCACTGCTGAAGGAGTGAGTGGATGGATGGACAGATAGACAGATGAATGGATGTTTGGAATTCCATCCCCAAGGAAAAAGCCATTGCTATTTTTCTTAGCCTGAGCAAAATACAGTTTCCATAAGGCTTTTAAGTACATAGGTAATTCCTGGGGTCCCACGGGTCTCCTCTGTGGCTGCCCTTCATGGTGCCAGGGCCGGGGAATTCAGAGGGGCAGCCTCAGAACCCCAGGCTCCTGCTTCCCATGCTGTGTCATCCCAGACCCTCCGTGTTGCCACAGATGCCCCTTTCCTGAGTTCTGCCCCCCCAGGGCTCCCAGAGACCCCTGGGAATTTCCCTAACCTGTAAACGGCCCAGGCCTGGTCCTGGGGAGCCTCTCGCTGGGAGCCAGGAGGGCATGTGAGCAGGGACAGGGGCCTGTCCAGCAGCTTTGCAGAGTGAGAGGGCAGGGTGTTTGCCATCTGCCGAGGACAGTAGGGATAGTTTAAGGTGAAATTTAAGCCCATTAATGCTTCACTAATGACATCAGCAGCTATGGCGAAAATGAAGATGGCAGGGTGTGTGAGCACCCATAAATTATCAGGGTGGCGCCACTGCTGTCCTTGGGCCTGGCTCGCCGGCCCCTCCCCCGGCCTGGGCCCCGCGTCCCACCCCCAACCGGGGTCCTTGCCTTGCTGGCAGGCCTGCTCCTGTCCCGGCCAGCCACGCGGGCCCAGCCCCCAGGGTCAGTGTGCGGCTGCGGCCTCAGCTGGGGCGTGAGAAAGGGATCGGCCGGGAGCCCAAGCGCGGAGGCAGCATCTTCCTAATCTCCTTCCTTTTATAACTTCTGTCTTTTTTATGCTGGCATCTCTTCCCCGGGCTGAGCCATCTCCCTGCAGCTAATCCCTGACAGCTCTGTTTATGTCTCCCCGTAATTCTCCAGTTTTATGTTTTTTTTTCGGGACCATTAAGCTCTCAGCCACAAGCTCCTTCCCCTGCCCCCGCCCGCCTTTGTCCTTGAGGCCCAGCAGCCCTACCGCCCTTTGGGAGACAGGCGGTCCTCCTCCAGCAGGTGAGGCCTCCACCAGAACTGGCTCAGGATGGCCCCGCGGGTGGGGCGTGTGGTCCGCAGGCCCTCTGGACCCCAACCATCTCCTGCCACCTCTCATCGCAGGTCATCCGCCTTGTCCACACCGGGGTCCTGGAAGTCCAGCAAGGCCCTCTGGCCCTGGACCACACCCACCTCCCCAGTGCCAGGTTCTCAGTCCCACGCTTTGGCCTCTCTTCCTGGCTGACCTTTACTCTTCCCAGAGCCCCGGCCGCCCCGAGGGCAAGCCCTCTCCCCTCCTTCTGCTGCAGACTTCCCGCGGCCACCTCCCAGCAGACCCCCAGCCCAAGGCCTCCTCATCGACCCGTCCTTCCCTCCTCGGAGCTGCAGCCCAGCATTGGGCCTTGTCGCTGCCCATCAGGAGTGCCGGGACACGGCCGGGCTGGGTTTCTGGCCCCAGCCTCAGCCCCATGCGGCTCCCAAGCTTTACGCGGGGCACCCCTTGCTGTAGATCCTTCAGTGGCTCCCCATCACTTCCGCCCACTTGAGTCCCCATCCTCAGTGTGCGGATCCAGCCCCCAGAGCCTCAGAGAGAGCCAGTTCCCGCTGCCCTGAAACCTTCAGTCGAAAGTCAGACCGCAGGTGCCCCCAGTGGTGGCTGTGTCATCATGAAGCCCGCTCACCTCTCCTGGGGTGCCCTTCCCAATGTCTGCGGGTCCAAGTCTCAGGCAGCCAGGGCCCCTGGGGCCTCTCCCGAGTTCCTCAGCCAGAAGCGATTCCTCCCCGTCCTCTGGATCTGCACAGCCCCCCTCTGTCCCCTACTGCCTGCGGAGCCGTCACCTCCCTGAGGCTGGATGCCCGCTTCCTGTGCCAGCCCCCCACAAAGGCTGACGGGGGTCCTTGAGGGCAGGGCCTTGTCTTGCCTCCCATTTCCTTCTGGGGACCCCCAGGGGGCAACGCAGCAGGGAGGCAATGGGCTCCTTTTTGATACCCTGGCCCCTTCCTGGGAGACCCACACTCTGTAAGGGTTACAGAAGCTGCTCCTTCTCTGTCTTCTCCTTCCTACTGTGCTAGGGGCGGGGACCCCCAGGGGGCGACGCAGCAGGGAGGCAATGGGCTCCTTTTTGATACCCTGGCCCCTTCCTGGGAGACCCACACTCTGTAAGGGTTACAGAAGCTGCTCCTTCTCTGTCTTCTCCTTCCTACTGTGCTAGGGGCCTTGGCCCACCACGCGTTGGGTAGACCTTCCCGCACATGCAAGCCACCCAAACCCCACCTGCCCCGTGGATGTGCTCGGCCCTCCTGCTGCTGCCCCTGGCCACAGCCTCCTCTGCCCCCCAAGCCCGTGGCACTGTCACCCTGGCCTTCTAGATACCATGTGGCCTGGTCCCATTCCTCTCCTGTCCCCCACCTGAAGAGTGCTGGGGGACATCCAGGCCTGCCTCCCCGAAGACTAGCATCTCAGTGCTGGTGTCGCTGTCCTGCCTCTTCACAGGCACTCGGCCACCCCAGCGCATGGCTCGGTTTCAATCGATTCTAACCTGAGTCGCCCTGCATCTCCCCAGTGTGTCTGGCCGCAGCTAGGCAGGCCCCTGCTCTGCCCTGCCCGCCCTGGCTGGCATTCCACCCAGACACTTCCTGTCCCTGGCAGGGCACACAACTGCCCTGCCCGTCCCCGGCATGGTAGTCGGAGCACTGCCCGGAGCCTGACCCTGTGTGCCCGGGCAGCACCTGACCTCACAGTGTTCTCCTGGAGGAGGTGGGGCCACCTTGCTCCCACCTTTAACTCACACAGAACTCTGAGCACAGACTTACACGTGGGGTGCCCAGGCAGGCGAGCCCGCAGACAGTTGATGGTCGGGAGGAATCCTATGGTAAGAGCAGGACAAGCTTCATAATTTGGGGGGAAGCCATGCAAAATGAAAATGTAGGGCCCCTGCTCACAAAGTATGAATCTCAAGTCAGCAACAGCAGAGCATGAGACCAAGCCCAGGCCCTGTGCGGCTGCACGGGTCACAGGCCCACAAAGCCGCCTTGGCTAGGGGACAGTCACCGGACCCGCTGCCACACCCTGGCAGTGTAGGTCCCAGGCACTCTGCTGAATGCTGTGGAGATCATGATTTAATCCACTAGTCATGCCAGTCATGCCTGGGAAGTAGCAGATAACAATAACCCTAATAGTAACACTGGTTCTTATTTACTAAACACTTACTGTATGCTAAGTGCTTTGCATGTATTAAATCAACAAAGTATCTTAGCTACCCAGTTCTACAGGTTCGCAGATGGGGGCTCAGAGTGGTCGTGTAATTTGCCTAAGATCACACAGCGGGAACATGCTGGAGGTAGGCTGCCCCAAGTCCCGGGGCAGGCTCCTAGTTGTACCATGCGCCAGGTAGGAGTGCCAGCCTTGTGCCCACCCTGCCACAAACATTTCCAGGCTCTCCTTTCAGAACAAGGCTAGAACAAAAAGAGATCCCTGATTTGATTCTGAATGGAGCCTGGAGGTAACTGCTATTTCCTTCTTTACACTCTTTGGTATTTTCTATTTTTTCTCCAGTGAGATAAGATTTTTAAAAAGACCAACAGCTCTGAGATTTATGGAATGAGCGGGGAACAGGAGTTTGCGGAAGTGAGTTCTGGTTGATAGAGAGTTGCCATAGATACCGAGCAGGGATTCACTCCATGAGACCCAGAGCACAGGGGCCTTCACGTGGGTCAAGCTGGTCTGGGCCTCTCCTGCCTTCCTCGCTGGGGATTCAGAAGGCTCCTCAGGCCAGGAGCCTCTCGGGGGAGGCCTGAGTGTGTGGGGGTGCTGTGAGCCCCGGGGAGGGGCCCTGTGGGCCTCTGGCAGCTGGACGTCTTGGTGTCGCCTGGCTGGCTAGGAAGTGCCCCAGTGTAGGCTGGTGCCCGCAGCAATGCTGTCATTCTGCCTGGACCCCCACTTTGCCCTCCCTGGTCCCCACCCCCCTCCAGTGTCCCCCAGGCCACCCTCTCCATCACAGCCAGTCTGACCCCCATGCCACAAGACCCCCAACACCAGGCTCCTGCCCCTCCCCTCAGCTGGTCCCCACTGCCCTTTCTGGCCTCTGGCCCCTTGGAGATCATGGCTCATTCCCCGGACTTGTCTGTCTGCACCCCTTTGCTGTCTCCTGCCTGGAGCACCGTTCCCCACACCCACCCGCACCCTGGTTCCCAGCCACGATGTGGCTGCAGTGTGGACCAAAGCCGTGGCACACCGGGCCGTCAGCATGCCTGTCATCCCCAGCAGACCCCACTGGGCTCATCCATGTCCCCGGTCCCAGACCTAGCAGGGGCCCAGGGAACCCACCCACAGTGTGCCCCATGCTGACACTGGGCCTGCTGCAGACAGTTCCCAGGTCTCTGGACTGAGTGATGTGCCACCTGGCCGAGAGGCGGCAGCTAGCATCAAAGCCTCATTTCTTCCTGTTAGGCACTGAAACAATTTACATAAAGAGCCCGACATGTGCCTGCGACAAACCTGTATTTCTTCTCGACTGCCCAGCGTCCCCCTGGCATTCCCCAGGTATCCCCCAACAGTGCCCAGCCCACTTCCCCAGGAGTGCGGGTTCTCAGGGACCACCCTCCGCCTGGGTGCCCAGACATGGGGTCAGGGGAGGCCAGCCAAAAGAGCAAGCACACCATTATCTTCATCAAAACAGAAACAAAACTAAAACTGACCAACCCTGAAGGGCTTCGGTAGTGGGGCCATGCATCACAGCAGACAGGCCTGAGGATCCAGTGGACACCCAGCACCCTGTGTGTGTTCTCCTGGGAGATGGCCACAACAGCCATGCCACCTGTCCAGCACTGCAGACCAGTCCAGGAAGCCAGGTCTTCCTGGCACTGAGCCCCAGGGCCTCCTCTGCTCAGGTCTCATGGATGTAGGGCCAGGTGGGCCCCAGGTGAAGCTCCCGAACAGGCCTGTCTTCCAGTGGCCAAAGCCTAAAGCCCCACCGCTCAGGCTTCGTTCTGGGTAAGGAATTACCCTCTCACGGCTTCTCTATTAGGAAATGCCACCCAAGAAGTTATGTGGCAAGTCTCGCCAACCCATGAGCAAATGACGCCAGACTCTGTCCTTTGTGCCCAGGAGTGGGGAGCAGAGAGGGGGCTCAACCAGCCCGGCCGCCCCGGGGGTCCCCTCTGCCGACTCGCTGGATGGCCTCAGTATTCCTGCACGCCAGATGGGGGAGGTGTGCCTGCATGACTCGGGGCTGGGGATGCCCCTCACACATGCCCCTAGGTGTTAGTTCCATGCATTAAAATACGGCCGACTACTGCTGCCCACACCCTAGCAAGTGCACGACTCCACGGCAGGCCTCGGTGTTACTGCTTGGGGCAGGGCACACAGCCCCATGTGTCTGGGCCTTGTTTCAGGGATTTTCAATCTAGCTCCCCAAGTTCCACGGAAAATGAAACTGTACTGAGCGTGTCTCTGGATTCTGAGGCTGAGGCAGCCGAGGGCCTGATCTACATGCCGACGGTTCCAGGCCTGGGTCACGCCTGGGTCTCTCCCCTACACCCAGGGGAGCCTTCTTAAATACCAGGATACCAGGGCAGTTCCGCTCATGGGCACACTTCCCGCGGGAATGCACAGGCACCCAAACGTGTTCCAGAACGTTCACAGCAGGTTCACTCGTAAGAGCCTCACACTGTGAACTATCCAAGTGTTCATCAAAGGCAGAGGGGCAGACACATGGGTCTTTGCACACAGCAGAACATGATGCAGCAGCAGAAGGCTAACCAACGGCTGCACGCTGCCCAGGTGAGCCTCGGGAACGGCACACTGAGTGGAAGGCGGAAGAGACTGAGCGCGGGTGAGACCCCACAGCTGACAAACAGACCCTGGGTGGGGCGCGGGCACCTCAGGGCCTGGCGATGCTCTTTCTCTTGCTTTGAGCGCAGTTTACACACAGGCACATCCTATTCGTATCATCCATCAGCTGTTCACGCAGGATTCTTGCCCTTCTCTACATGTTAAGTCAATAAAAAGAAAGTAAAACAAGACTTCAGTCTGCTCTACTCGGTGCCTCCTGAGGCCCCTCGCTCTGCTTGGGGTAAGCGGAGAACCCAGCTGGCCCCGTGCAGTCATGGTCAGGCCACCACCCAGTATGTCCTGCACTCCTCGGCCGAGGTGATGTGCACGACCCCACACTGCAAGGAGCCAAGGAGGCCGTGTGTCCCAATTCGTTTGCGTGAAAGTGACGAGTGCTGCTTTAGGAAAGAAGCTCCACGAGCCCATAGGCCTCTCTCCCTATGACATGCAAGCACTCCAGATGGCTGCCTGGATCCCAGGGTGACAGCAGTGAGCTGTCCCTCCGTTGTCTGGTCACGGACATAGCGGCTGTGAGGGATAAATTCTGGTTAAGGTGGTGGTCTTCTGGGGGATGTTTGTTATACAGCACAACTAGTCCATCCTGACTAGTATACCAGGCATTCAAGGCTCTCTGTGGCCTGGTCTCTGATAATCTGGCTTTATGGAAGAGAAACATCCTGGCTGTGAGCCTCATGGACTCAAGCAGGCTGGGATCTCGCATGATCAAATGCACCGTGTTCTTTCATATCCTGGGCGTTCACGCCCCTGCCCAGCATCCCTCTCCCTCACCTGCCTCCCAGAGCAAGTGCCGCTTGCTCCCTGAGCATTCAGGCAGAGCTGGCTGCCCCTTCTTCTGGATCCCATAGCTCCAGCCAGGACCACCCTCCCTGCAGCTGTCAGCCGCTTCTTGAGGGCAGGCATTCAGTCAGTGGACGATTATTATTTCCCACAGGAACAACAAGGAGAAGAGTAAGGGCACAGGGGCTTGGTCTCCAGCGACTCAGGAGGGCCTTTCAAGGCAGCGCCTGCTCTTGAGCACAAAGCCAGGTGCAGCCCAGGTGGCTCTGGCCGCCCCCACCTATCCCTAGGATACCTCCCAGCAGTGTGCACAGCGGCTCCGCCACCTCCCGCAGCACATGGGCCGGCGAGCTTGGAGAACATGGCTTGTCTTAGACATGTTCCTAGGGGCTGCCACCCCCACTTGAGGGTGTCCTACTGGCTGGGGAAAGTTGGACGGTACAAGGAAGGATCTGGGGGTGCTCGGGGGAAATGGTGCAGCCGGTTAACCTATTTTAGACAACACAGATTGGAACCCAGGGAAAGAACATCTTTTGCAGAAAGGCCTCTGTTGGAGGCCATGTGATAAATGATCCCAGCTCAGCACTGGCCTCAGATTCCCAGCTACACATGCTGTCAGGAAACCTCCTGAACAGCAGGGTTTCAGAGTGGCCAATCACCAGGTGGCCCTGGGGAAACCTCAGCTGTGTCTTTCTTCCAATCCTGATTTGAGAGAGGGCTGGATGGAAGCAGCATGGCCAGGGGCCTGGGGGTTCTTCAAGGAGCAAATTAGCCATGGAAGCCTGGACCCCCCCCTGCCCCATGTCCAGGAGCCTTCTCCACCCGCCCGTCGCAAAAGACCCCCTGCAGAGCAGGGATGGGGGGAGCAAAAGCCCTGTCAGTCACAGCTGGGCGGGCTCTGAGAAAGCACCTGCCCTTCCTCGGGGGAGCCACAGAATTTGGAAATCAGAGAGGGTGGGAGACCTGCTCAAGGTCACACAGGAAAGTTAATGCTGTGGATAGCTCTCCTGCCTTGGTGAGGGGCTTCTTGTTGCCTAAAAGTTACCTCGTCTGAGAAGCCCTCCCTAACTGCCCACCTAAGGGAGCTCCCCCAACCCCCAGATCTTACCATTCTCTGAAATCACCTCCTTGGTATATACTTGGTGATACTCTCCTTAGCTCAGCCTGCATAGTCCTATGTAAGGGGCTTTCCTCTCCACCTTCATGTCCCACTGTCTCCCTGCATGTTCTCCAGCCACTGGCTCCCACTGGCTCCTCGTACAGATCACGCCCTGACCCCCAGGCCTTTGCAAACACTGCTCCCTCTGCCTGGGCCCTGGATTTTCTTTTTTTGTTTTTCTTTTTTTATATTTTAGTATCATTAATCTACAATTACATGTGCAACATTATTGTTACGAGACTCCCCCCATCATCAAGTCCCCCCGACATACCCCATTACAGTCACTGTCCATCAGCGTAGTGAGATGCTATAGAATCACTACTTGTCTTCTCTGTGTTGTACAGCCCTCCCCGTGCCCCCACTACATTATGTCTACTAATCGTAATGCCCCTTTTACCCTCTTATCCCTCCCTTCCCACCCATCTTCCCCAGTCCCTTTCCCTTTGGTAACTGTTAGTCCATTCTTGGGTTCTGTGAGTCTGCTGCTGTTTTGTTCCTTGTTTTTTCTTTGTTCTTATACTCCACAGATGAGTGAAATCATTTGATACTTGTCTTTCTCTGCCTGGCTTATTTCACTGAGCATAATATCCTCTAGCTCCATCCATGTTGTTGCAAATGGTAGGATTTGTTTTCTTCTTATGGCTGAATAATATTCCATTGTGTATATGTACCACATCTTCTTAATCCATTCATCTACTGATGGACACTTAGGTTGCTTCCATTTCTTGGCTATTGTAAATAGTGCTGCGATAAACATAGGGGTGCATATGTCTTTTTCAAACTGGGCTGCTGCATTCTTAGGGTAAATTCCTAGGAGTGGAATTCCTGGGTCAAATGGTATTTCTATTTTGAGTTTTTTGAGGAACCTCCATACTGCTTTCCACAATCGTTGAACTAATTTTCATTCCCACCAGCAGTGTAGGAGGGTTCCTCTTTCTTTACATCATCGCCAAAATTTGTTGCTGTTTGTCTTTTGGATGTTGGCCATCCTGACTGGTGTGAGGTGATATCTCATTGTGGTTTTAATTTGCATTTCTCTGATGATTAGTGATGTGGAGCATCTTTTCATGTGCCTCTTGGCCATGTGAATTTCTTCTTTGGAGAAGTGTCTATTCATGTCCTCTGCCCATTTCTTAATTGGATTATTTGCTTTTTGTTTGTTGAGGTGCATGAGCTCTTTATATATTTAGGATGTCAATCCCTTATCGGATACGTCATTTATGAATATATTCTCCCATACGGTAGGATGTCTTTTTGTTCTACTGATGGTGTCCTTTGCTGTACAGAAGCTTTTCAGCTTGATATAGTCCCACTTGTTCATTTTTGCTTTTGGTTCCCTTGCCTGGGGAGATGTGTTCATGAAGCTTATGTTTATGTCCAAGAGATTTTTGCCTATGTTTTTTTCTAAGGGTTTTATGGTTTCATGACTTACATTCAGGTCTTTGATCTATTTTGAATTTACTTTTGTGTATGGGGTTAGACAATGGTCCAGTTTCATTCTCTTACATGTAGCTGTCCAGTTTTGCCAACACGAGCTGTTGAAGAGGCTGTCATCTCCCCATTGTATATCCAAGGCTCCTTCATCAAATATTAATTGACTGTAGGTGTTTGGGTTAATATCTGGACTCTCTATTCTGTTCCACTGGTCTGTGGGTCTGTTCTTGTGCCAGTACCAAATTGTCTTGATTACTGTGACTTTGTAGTAGAGCTTGAAGTCAGAGAGCGTAATTCCCCGTTTTTTTCTTCCTTCTCAGGATTGCTTTGGCTATTCAGGGTCTTTTGTGGTTCCATATGAATTTTAGAACTTTGTTCAAGTTCATTGAAGAATGCTGTTGGTATTTTGATAGGAATTGCATTGAATCTGTAGATTGCTTTAGGTAGTATAGTCATTTTGACAATATTTATTCTTCCTAGCCAAGAGCATGGGAGAAGAGCATTTGTTAGTGTCCTCTTTAATTTCTCTTAGGAGTGTCTTGTAGTTTTCAGAGTACAGGTCTTTCACTTCCTTGGTTAGGTTTATTCCTACGTATTTTATTCTTTTTGACGCAATTGTGAATGGAATTGTTTTCCTAATTTCTCTTTCTGTTAGCTCACCGTTAGTGTATAGGAAAGCAAAAGATTTCTGTGTATTAATTTTGTATCCTGCAACTTTGCTGAATTCAGGTATTAGTTCTAGTAGTTTTGGAGTGGAATCTTTAGGGTTTTTTATGTACAATATCATGTCATCTGCAAATAGTGACAGTTTGACTTCTTCTTTACCAATCTGGATGCCTTGTATTTCTTTGTTTTGTCTGATTGCCGTGGCTAGGACCTCCAGTTCTATGTTGAATAACAGTGGGGAGAGTGGGCATCCCTGTCTTGTTCCGATCTTAGGCGAAAAGCTTTCAGCTTCTCCTGGATTTTCTTGTTGCCTAAAAGCTACCTCTGAGAGGCCCTCCCTAACAGCCCACCTAAGGGAGCTCCCCCAATGCCCAGATCTTACCATTCTCTGAAATCACCTCCTTGGTATACTTTGTGATATGCTTCTTGTCTGCCCCAAGGATGGTAAGTTCCATGAGGACAGGGTCCTGTTTGTCTTCTCGGGGCACATGCTTGCTGAATGGATGGTGGATGCTGGCACCCTCAGTCCTGAGCCAGGTAGGTGCAGGCCCAGGGCCAGCTGTGAGGCCTATGGCTGATTCCAGGTTCCAGGCTGTCCTCACACTCAGCCATTCCCGGTTCAGGCCACAGGCCCTGGGTGCTGGGAGTCCTCCCTCCCTCCCTGTGCACCTGCTGGCTCACCTCCAGAGCTCTTCTCCCTCTTCTGCCCCTCCTTGCTCCTCAGGCTCCACCATCTTCCTCTCACCAACCATTCCCCCTGCTCAGGTGCCTCTGAGCCCCCATCACCCATGAGACAATATCTGTACCTCCTTGGCCTGGCATTCATAGGTGACCCCTTCCCCACCCACCAAACCTCATGGTCCAGTAACGCTAACCCGCAAAGAGCTGCCTGCACCTACAAGCTCTTCTGTGCTGCCCAACATTCACACATGCCAGTCACCATTCTGGGATGCACCTCCCACTCCTTGTTCGCCTGGCTAGATGCTAGTAGGCCTTTTAACTTCAGCTCAGGGTCACCTCTTCTCAACTCAGAAGACACCTTTCTGGCTTCCCTCCCTGCCCCCTGCCACTGTCCATGTGGAATCGATCACCTGGCCGTGATGATCTGCAGCTTCTGGTTCCATCACAGTGCCCCCAGCACATAGTAGGTGCTCAGAGAAAGCCGATGCTGTGGGTGGGTGCCATGTGATTCCAGAGGCCAAAGCTGGCAACTGGACACGTGCCAGGAACCTATAAGACGGTGAGGTATCTGCCACACATTGCCTGGCACTATCAAATCAACAGCAGCTTTTGTTTGCTTGCTATGCACCAGGCAGACTGCAGAGGCTGTTCACATACGGATCCCTTCTTTCAACCCTCAAGACAACATGGGTGTTGTTATTATTCTTAATGTGGAGGTGAGGATGCTGAGCACAGAGAGGGCAAAGAACTAGCCCAAGGGCACACAGCCAGGAAGTGGAGGTGCTGGGACTCGAACCCATGTTTGACTCCAAAACATATGCTCTTCAACTGCGATGAGATGTTACCACTCAAGCATGCAGCTCTGGGAGGCTCCAGGAGCTCCAGTGAGAGGGGTTGTCTGTTGGGGTTCCCTTTGAGCTCCCCCGTTGCCCATTCATCTGCAGCCACACCTTGTTGCCAAACTGCTCTGCCCATAAGTCAATCCCCAAATTCTGTGAGGGGAGCTTCTCCATGGAGCCTTTCTCAGCCTGGCCTTCGCCAGCTGGGGCCATGCCGGGTAGGCACAGCAGGCTGTTCTGCCTTTGGCAGCTGAGGAAACCAAGGCTCAGAGAGGTGAGGGGATATCCCTCAGGCAGCACAGCTGGATTCCAACTCTGGCTCCAAGAAGCCATGTGGCTTCTGGTTGGGGGCTAGGGGTCTACCTTAGTGTGGGATTCTGGGAGTGAGCACTGGGGTGCTATCAACCCCCAGCATCCAAGAGCTCCCAGAAGGCCGAGGGACACTGGACTGAGCCAAACTTTTAGATACAGGCTGAATGATTTTGGCCTGATGCCAACTCCACTCCGGCTCTCTGGACCTCAAGGCTTTCCTCAGGATCACTGGGTACTCGCTGTCTACCTTTCCACCTCCGAGGCACTGACCATGCACCCTTTTGTCTGTCTCTCCCTGGAGCCTATTGGCACTGTTGGGGGCAGAACCCATCTGGGTCTCCGAATCTTCCCACACAGGGCTTTGACCAGGGGGGAGCCTTTAGCAGATGTTTATAAGATGAGTGAATGGACAATTATGCATTTACTTTCCTTCTCTAATGGTGCACAGCCCACCTCTTCCAGGAAGCCCTCACTGATCACCCTACCTCCTCTACCCCAACACCCAGAGTCCTTAGTAATCACAGATCTCACCCTAAGACGCACACAGATCCAAATCATAGCATCCCTGCGGGTTCTCCGACTTCTGTTCCCTCACCATCTGGGATGCAGTGCCTGCTTCCCTCCACGACTGCACTTAGCACCTGCTGGGTGCCAGCCTTGTGCTGGGTGCTGTGTGCAGTGGCAGGACAGTCCTGCCCCGAGACAAGCACTGGACATTCCAGGTCCGCTGTATCTCTTCCAGGTAGCTCAGCTCTGGGCAGACTTCATGCCGGGATGTGTGTGGGCATGGGAAACTATTCCCAATCCCTAAGTGAGAAAAGCAGGTCACCAAAGTGATGTAGAAAGAATACATTTGTTTTAAAAATACATATAACCGTGCCTGGTTCTGGAGAAACCAGGCCCAAAATGTTACATGCCATCGGTAGGTGGTAAGATCCCAGGGGAGCCTTATTTTCTTGGGACTCCTGTCTATTTGCTGAATTTTTCACAATGCACATATATTATTTGTCACTAGAGGCAAAATGTCTGCCAATCAACGCCTCCACTTGGCTGGGCTGAAATCTGCGCCCGGTTTGTGTCCTGCTTTCTGGAGCAGCAAAGAGCCAGCACAGTGAGTCCTCATGGGAAGGGCCCACGGGCTCCCTGCCCCGGAGCCTCTGCTTCTCCAGGCAGCTGCCCAGACCCTCACCCGGGCCCTTGCCTGCCAGGAAAGCAGAGGCCTCACCCCTGCTCATGCTGCATGTACGGGCCTGGCCCCCCGCTATGATGGCAAGCTCCCCAAGACAGGGACCACAGGCCCATGGGGCTGGACATACAGCAAGTGCGTGTTGACAGCTTGCAGAGAATGCCATCTTTCCTGCCTCCTGCCCAGGCAAGCGGTCTCACCTCTCCTGGCCAATGACAGTGGTAACAACCACACCTGTAGGTGTTAGCTGCCCCCTGCCCCAGGACCCTAACACTGGAACCAGACAGCTCTATAGCTCTTCTGCAAACCTAAATCCAACTTTGTTCCTCCCCAGTTTAAAACCTTCCATGGCTCCTCAGTGTCTAGAAATACCCCCACCCCTACCTTTGCATCCAAGGTCTTGTACCCCTGGACCCCTGCTCCCTCCTCCAGACCCCTCCCCTACCAGAACAGGTCAGCCAGGGGCTACTTCACGCCCCTGGGCCTTTGCACAGGCTAGTCCCTCTGTCCAGAACGCACCCCTATTCATTATTCAAAACCCTGCCAGGTGCTGGCCCCTGTGAAGAGCCCTTCCTGATCTCTCGCCCACCCCCAGGCCTCGTTAATCACCCCTCTGTGCCCTGAGTCTGCTCCTCACACATGCACCGATTATTGCACTCAACGCAATCAGGGGTTGACGTCTCTGTCTCCTACCAAACCAGACACGACAGGGACTGGGCCTTTTGTCTTTGTTTTAAATCCCTGGTGCCCAGATACCGCCTGCAGACAAACAGGCACTCAGGAACATGTAGCTGACAGGTGGGTGAGTCGGTAAACAACATCTGCACAGCCCTTTACAGTTTAAGAAGCCTTTTCCCGTCCTCCATCTCACTGAGCTCCTTCTCACCGGAGCATCAAAGAAGGCAGGCTCCCAGATCCCATCCCCAACTCTAGGCACTGCCTCCCAAGGGCCCCAGCGCCCCTTCTCTCCACCTGGTCAGGAGGTAAGGTTCACCAGGTGCCTTGGGCAGGGCTCACCAAGAGCAGCCCAGAACCCTTTTCAGCAGGAAACCAACTATTTCCCCTGTGAAGGGCTCCCTCCGCCCCCACCTGCGGTGGAGAGCCTGGCAGGTGCCCAGGTGGCAGCCCGGCTGGGTCCAGGCTCGGCGACTGCCGCCATCCTGCCTGGAGCCGTGGGATGCGGTGGGCTGGAGCAGCAGCTCCACCAGCGAGTCCTGGTAACAGTTGCTATGTAAAACGCTCAGAGGGGGAATTTACTGTCAGCGTTAATAATAGATGAAGGTTTCAGAATTTTTGATGCCTTACGTTCTAAGCCGTTTGATTTATAATGTCTCTGGAAAGGGAGAGATGAGGGTGGGGGTGAGGGAGGAGGCCTGGAGGCATGAGCTGGGAGCTCACCTCCAGCTACCTTTAACAGATGGGGAAACTGAGGCGCAAAGGGAGGGGCATCCCACATGATACAGAATGCCGGACTTCAGGTGCCCAGTGCTGCCCCATCTATGGGAGGAAACTAAGTTTCAGCCCCTCCCGCCCCATGCCTGAGGTTGTTTTGATGGATTACCGCTTCTCCTTTTAGGGAGAGCAGGTGTATCTCAAGTAGTCTCCCGGAAGCGGCACTGATGGGCGCCCGTGGCGGGAGCCGTGTGGGGCTGATTACAGGCCCTATAGAGGCAAAATGCAAGTCCCAACTTCCCTTCTGCTTAGCTGCAAGTGGTGGCTGTTGTTGAGTTGGGGAAAAGTCCTCCGCCGGAGAGCAGGCCCCATGGTTGGGCTAATTGCTGGGCCCTTACCACCCCTGAGAAAGCCTCAGAGCCCAAGGGGCCGGAGGGAGGAAAAGTGGGGACAAGGACATGGGGCTGTCCTGGACAGGTGGGCCGGGGAAGAGCACGGCCTCTGGGGCCACTGGGTCGGTCCCCTATACGCACGCCAGGACACACAGCACACAGGCACACCTCAGGGCACAGACCACCTCCCACCCTGCAGCCAGGCTACGCCCCTGCTGAGGTGACTCAGAATTGAGCTGGTGGAGGGAGGGTGCCTCCCTTTGGAGGCACCTTTACCCAGCCCTGCTGCCCTCCAGACCTTCATGCACACGGGTCTTTTCATTTGAAATTCTGTCCGGCTTTCTTGAATCCTCCATGGCCTCTCACTCCAGGCTAGGAAAGCAGCCACACAGGCCCCCTCTCCTCTCTGGATCCCCAAGACTGTGGTCGTCTTTAGGCCAGAGAGAACAGGCCCTGGGCTGGGCACCCCAACACCCAGATGGCTTTCCCCAAAAGCCATATTGTTTCCCATTTACAAATGGGGATGTGTCTGGGCTCGCCCTGCCTCACTGCTGGGGCCCCGACACACCCAGGAGCCCTCACCCACCCGGCCCCACATATGTGGGAAACCCTGCCCCTCCCCAGGCCCCACGGATAAGGCAAAGTTCACCCAGGCCCACAGTGCCCCGTGTTCAGCAGGGCCTGGCGCAGACCCACAAGCCACCCTGGGGCCGGCAGAAGGGGCAGCCCTGCCGCTGACCCTGCAGGGCTGCACTCACGGGCCCACAAACTCTGAGTGGCTGTGGGCATGCTGTTAATGATGACAAGAGTTATGACTAGAACACCATTCTCCTCGGGTGAGCCCATTACCCCCATTTAACAGGTGAAAACACTGAGGCCTGGGGGAACAGCATCTCAGCAGAGGAGCCCCTCCTGGCCCCCATCCCACCTCCCTGCTTCAACACTGAGTGGCTGATCTGCTTTATTCAGGAACCCCAACTCAAGTACTAGCTTCACAAACAGGATTTTTGTCTGTCTTCACCACAGCAGTGTTCTCAGTATCTAGGAAAGTCTGGCCCACAGTAAGTGTTCAACAAGCGTCCGGGCTGAATGGATAAGGGAATGAGTGAACCCCGCCCTGTGCATACACGGAGCCCTCCCCAGCCCTCCCTTGAGCCAGGACTGGCCTACGGTCACACGGATCAGCCAGGGGGTGGAAGAGCATGGGTACAGGCATGGAATCACCCCCCACACACACTTCCCCTACACCACTTGTTTATTCACTCGCTCACTCACCCAGGCTGGGTCCAGGCATCCTCAGGCACTGCTACACCGGGCCCAAGCCCCAGGCTCCAGAGTACCCTTGGCCAGGGACCGTGGAGTTCCTGTCCCAAGGGAAGCCAGGACACACAGATCCACCTGCAGGCCCCACCCCACATGGAGGCTGACCTGGCCCTCCGGGCCCTCCCAAGTCCCGGGACTCATGGGGATATTGAAAGCTGCTCCCAGGGTAGACACAGCCACCCTGCCCCCTTTGGGCCTGGAGAGCCCCCTGCCTGTGCTGACAGGGCTGCTGGACATGGTGCATCAAGGCGGAGGCCTCTCCTGGGGGGCAAGGCTTCCTGCCTGCCTGGGAGAGAGGCACTGCCTTGCCAGACCCCACCCCACCCCTACTTCATGTTCCTCCCGGAATTGCTCTACAGGCCACACAGGAACTACAGGTATCCTTCCTTCACTCGCCCACTCAATTGTGCAGCAAATACTCTCTAAGGCCCTCTCTGAGTCAGGCCCTGAGGGGACATGCTGGGGACACTAAGGAATTAGACATGGTCCCCACCTGGTGGCACCCCAGGAGACACACTGACTATTTTCTGCATGAGAGGGTGTGGAGCGGCTCAGCCCGGTGCCAGGTTAGGAGCCCGGCATGATTCAGGGCCACAGCATGACTCAGTCAAACCTGAGGGAAGGAGCTGGGACAGCATGCTAAGGAGGGCAAAAAGGTTAGGAGGGGCCTGGGGGAGCCAGGTTTCCTAGCTCAGGGAAGCACCCCTGTTGGTGGGAACCCTGATGATGGGACTAACAGTGCTGCCTGGGGAGGAGGTAGCCTAAGCGCAGGAATTTGTCCCTCCTACAAACTCCAGGATGGTTTATAAAACCTGCCAAAGCTCCCAAAGCTCTAAGGATGGTGACTGAGAGTGCTGCCTTTAAGGGATCATGGACCCCCAACGTTTGCAGGGTTCTCAGTCCCCAGAGAGCAGAGGTCCCTGAGAAGGCTGTGTCTAGCCTGTAGGTGGGAAGGACACAGCTCCTTTGAAGGTCTGGGGGTCTCCAGTAAGGAGAGACCTCAACATGGAGAGCTCTGCCCCAGCACCTGGCAGCCAGCCGCTGGCCTCCCAGAGCTTCAGTGTGTGAATGCTGCTGCCTTTCCGCAGGCTGAGCTGGGGTGGGAGGGCAGGGAGGGCAGGCACCCACCAGGGCCCTGGCAAGCGGAAATGCCAGCTCACCCTTTGAGTTGGGTCTAGTGTGCCCAGTGCTCCCTTGGCCTCTCCGTCCAGCCCCAGGCCTTCACCTGTATGCTGTCCTAGAGCAAAGCTGCTCATTCAGGAAAGCTGTGTTTCACACTGATAGTGCACCAGGCCCTGCGTCTAGGGCTCATAGGCCAGTGCTAGGCTGTTGGGGAGACTGCGTAAACAGGCCCACCAAACCAGGGTGGCAACACCGTGGGAGGAAAAGTCCAAGCTATGTGCGCCCAGAGGAGGCTCCTAACCGGCCCAAAGGCCAGGGAAAGCTTCCAGGAGGTCACGTCACCCAGGCCGGCCAGCTGCTCGGTGTGAGGCGTTGTGGGGTACAGCTTTGGCTGCTTCCCTCCCATCCTTGGCCCCCTCCCTGTCCTCCTCAAAAGCTTCTGCTCACCAAGTGTCCCAGACAGGAGGACTTTCTCCATTCCAAATTACATGTCCTCTCAGAGCCTCAGTTTACTTGATATATAAAATGGGCCCAAGGAATCCTTCACAATGATTGGGTATTTACACAGCAGGTGCCCCCCTCCACACTCTTCTCTATGCTCTCTGCTAAGAGGCCCAGCTGCCTTGACCATTTCTTATCCCAAGCAAGGCCTGTGGGCAGCCACTCAACCACTCCCCAATAAAAGCCCAGGACTCTGGGGGCACCAGGAACAAAATATTATCAGGTGAGGGCTGCCGGGTCATTTGCTATGGCTTCAATAATGGAGTTCATGGAAGGTGAGCTAGTGCGTTATGAGCAATAATGCACATGATTTCTGTAACTTCATTAGTGCTGCTAACCTGAGTCACCATGGGAGGCACGAGGGTAGGTGAACACAGGGACTGGGGGGCACGTAATGCCTTTGTACAAAACAGGGAAAGACAACCCAGGTGCTAGGCTGCAAAGCTTGGCCAGAGACACGTAGGCTGGATTTCTGCCAGGAGCTCCTGTGCAGTGTACAACCTACACAACTGTATGTTTTGGCCCTGGGTTCAGGGAAGTGTCAGCATAAGGCCTTTCCCCAAACAGGTCTCCCCTGACTTTCAGACCATTCTGCGTGGTTTTCTAAAATCAAATGCAAAGTTTGTGTGTATGTGTGTTTCCTGAAAGGGATACAGAGTCCTCGTGGCCTAGACTTGAATCCGGACCCACAGTCTGGGATGGAGAGAGTGGTGGTGGGTCTTGCCAGAGCCGGGAAGAGGTTCAAATGTTGTTCAGGGATGCAAACATTTGTCATTCCATTTCCCAAAAACTCTACTTAAGATTCTGAGCATCAAAATAACACAGGCTTGAAAAGGGGCAGATTCCTGGGTCCCATTCCTTGAGAGCTGTGATTTGGGGATGGCCTAAGACCAGGAATTTGCCCCAGTACAAACTCTGGGGTGGTTTATAAAACCTGCCAAAGCTCCCAAAGCTGATTTAATACTACATTGTTATTGGCTTTGCTGTACTTTGTATTTTTCCTTTCGGTGTTGGTGGAGAACAATGTATTGCCCCAAAGCCCATCAAAACCCCAAAAAGGATACCCATGTATAACTGTGTAACCTATTTCAAGACTTTAGCTCCCTTTTGTTGCAGGAGTACTGTAGGGGGCAGGAGCTGTGGGGGTTTTGTGTCCCTCTCCCAACCAAGCCAGGAAAGGGCACATTGAGTGCAGGGCAGGAGTCAGCTGGCTGGGCCTCCCAGGGGCTCTGGCCCCAAACCATGCTGTGCTAGCAGCACCAGCCCATTTCTGTATCATGCCTGTCCCCTGAAGCAGGGCCAGCCCCAGCGCTCCCCATCTGGCCGGCACAGTGGGCCATTCACCAAGGGCACACACCAAGCCAGGCTCCTCTGGCCTGAGGTTCAGGCCAGACACTCATCCCATGGCCTGGCCTTGGACACAATCTCTTCTGTGTCTGGGAGTGAAGAGGCATCTGTCTCCCTTTTTCCCAAGTCTCGGCGGCCAGCACTGGCCCTGCCAAGGAGGCCTTCAGGCATCCAGATGAATGGACTCATTCAGCAATATAAATTGAGCCCCTACTGTGTGCCAGGACACAGGCAGGACCCCACCCTGACCAAACTCAGTCTGGCATGGGAGGAGGGCCCACAAATAAAGGTACAATTGCAAGGGTGAAAAGGGCTAATCAGCAGAGCAAGGAAAGTGGTCTACGTGGAAAGCTTCCTCAGGAAGGCTGAGGAATCAGCCCGGAAAAGAGAATTAGAATGTCCGGGAACACACAGTGATGTGCAAAGGCCCCGTGGTGGGAAGGGGCAGAGGCCGGCGTGGTGAGTAGGGCGGTCGGCCCCGGGGGACGGGTCGGCAGGGGTTGACCACCAAGTGCTGGCATGAGGATGAGAGGGCGCGGGCCCGGTCAGGCTTCTCACCCTCGCTCCGGGGCGCAGCGGTCAACGCGCACCCATCCGTAAGCACTCTCCCCGGCGGCGGCGGCGGCTCCGCAAGCCCCGCCTCTCCCCAGCCTCGCGCCCGCTCACCGGCCGCGCGCGCCACGGGGGCGAGCGCCCCGCTCCCAGGGCTTGGCCCCGCCCACTTCCTGAGCGGGCGGGTCCCCTCCGCTGCGTGACGGCTAATCAGGGGCGGCGGCCGAGTTGGGGGCTGGGGCCTGTGAACACAAAAGGCAGGAAATGCTCTCTCTCTGGCGCGGTAACCATGGCTACGTGCGCCCTCGCACCGTCCGGCGGGGTCGGGGGCTGGCCCCGGACAGGGGAGGAAGGTTGCTGGGGACCAATCGGCACGCCTCCCTTGGTGTGCTGGGCTGCACCCCACCGCGTGGCTGCGAGACGCTGGGCCTCCGCTCTTTCGTCTGTGAAATGGAGTCACATTTTACCCAGGGCTGAACTTGCTCATTGATTTCGACATTTATTGGGCGCCCACTATGTGTTCAGCAGACAGAGATCCACCACTGAACAAGACAAAAAGAAAAATCCCTGCCCTGAGGTGGCTTGTACTGGGGGATGTGGGGGTGGAAGAGGGTGCGGAAGGGAGGCAGCCAATAAGCAAAAACGCAGTAAGTGGTACAGGACGTTAGAATGTGACTAAGTGCCTTGGAGAAGGCAGACGGGTGCAAGGAGAGTGGGGGATGTGAGATGTTCGCAGCACTGAACAGGTTGACCAGGAAGGCCTCGTGGAGAAGGGAACGCTTGAGGGAGGGCCGAAGGGGAGAGGGAATCGGTCATGCGGCTGTCTGCAGTAAGGGGCTGGAGTCCGAGTAAAGAGCCGGTGCAAAGGCCCCGGCGCATCAGGGCGCTGAGGGAGAACAAGGAAGCCACCGTGTCCATGACCATGACCGAGTGAACCAGGGGGGAAGGAGAGGCCTGAGAGGGGCCTCGTCATCAGCTGCTCCTTCCCCTCCTAACCTTCCTGTTGTGCTGCCTTTTCCTCCTTCCTCCTCTTCTCTTCCCAAGCCTCCTCCCCTAGCCACAGGGACACTCCCTCTTCATCACAGGCTGTAAGGACCTGGGTCACTGGTTCGGCGACAAACCTGGCTCTGGGGAAGAAGGCAGAGACAGGACCCAAGAAGCCAGGCTCTCTCAGCCTTTGCACAAGCTGTTTCCTCTGCCCCTCTGCCTGGTATGTGTTCGCATCTCTCAATATGACAAACTCCTGCCTTAGGGCTTAAGAGCCAATGAAATGTCACTCCTGCAGGAAGCCTGGGTACCTGGCTTGTGAAATGCCACTCACCTGAGCTGCCCTCCATACAGATGTCCCCCATACTACCTCTCCCTGAAGCTCTCCCACCAGGGGCATTCATACTTCCTCTGCATGAGGTGAGAGGCAGGGGGCAGCTTCTAAGCGGCAGAAGGTCCAGCAGGAGAGCGGCTGCCAATTATAAGAGCTGGGAAAACAAAGCCCAGAGTCGATGATGGCCGACGGTTAGTGCCTTCCACTGTGTGGGAGGGTGAGTCCTGTCCTAACCCACCACCCACAGGCACCCCTGGCATAGAGAGCGCTTCTGTGCCTTTCCACCCAGCAGCTTGGCAAAACTGGACAGCTGAACGGATGGAGAGTGCTGAGTCCCCAGAGACCTATACTCCTTATGGAGACCTATACTCCCTATAGAGACCAGGAAAAAGGAAGCCAGCAACTGAGGCTCAGCTTGCACGCGGTTCACTTCTTCTGGCCTGCCTGTTTAAACATATCCATGGTGTTAGGTGTGTAGAGACACGGGGTGAGAGTCTCACCTGGACACTAGTGGTATATTTCTAGCAAGTACTTTGTGAACAGGTAGACAAGGAGTTCTTGACAACATGGGTTGTCAAGTCAGCTCTGCCCCTTTCCAGGCCATTTGCCCCTCAGCCTCCTCATTTGTAAACAGGATTAATAGAAACACCCACTTGGCAGAGGTATGAAAAATAACTGGGCCAATGTGAGAAGACTGCTGAGAACCAATGGAAAGGACTCAGTAAAGGGTGGCTCTATATTACAGTAGACCAGTATAGTAACCTGGATAGGAGGCTTTGAGTCAACAAAACGTGTCCCCTCCTTGGAGCCACAGTTGGATTCCCAGCCTCCCTTGCAGTCGGGCAGGTCACATGACTGAGTTCTAGCAAATGGACTATGAGTGGAAGTGATGCATCACTTCCTGACAGAGGACCAGCCCCAGGTCACAGGGGGGCAAACTGTCCACCAACCAGAAACTCTTGCTTCCCTTACTCGTAAAGAACAAACTTTTAGAAACGTCAGGGTTTGTGTTACCAACTAGCCTTACCCAACTAGCCTTACCCAGCACAGGGATTCACTTACCCGTCAATAAATATTTATGAAGGCCCATGGGCTCTATATGCCCCTTGCCGGGGGCTAGGGACACAGAGGGGATGAGTTCTGCCCTGGAGGACTTAGTGTGGTCGAGAAAGGCCATCCTTAGTAAATACTAAGGGTGGGTGCTGTGGCTGGACTGCTTCCCTGAGATGAGACCTAAAGACAGAAGGGAGGAAACCGCTCCAGACAGAGAGACCAGTGGGAAAGGTCCTGTTCCACTTCCCGGAACCAAGAGGAGGAATGATGAGGCCAAAAAGGCCTGTCTTCATCACATCCCCTTTTTGAGCCTCAACTTTCTCATCTTTAAAATGGAGGCACCATTAATCTCTGGACCTCAGAGAATACCATATGTGAAGTGCTCCCGGATGCTTGTGCGTTCCGAGTATTACCAAGAATGGACAGAAAGTTCAGCCTGATGCATGTGAGGTGCGGTAGGGGGAGCATGTTGGCTCTGGAGGGGAGTAAGAGGGTCTCTGGGCCTCAGGAGGCAGGAGCGGCAAGGGAAAACTGCTGCTTTTAAGGCTCCTGCCATGCAGACTAAATCAAGGATCCTCTCTGTCTCCAGCCGTGAGAGCTATTAGGCAGCGGAAGTGCTGGCTCTCTGGGGAGGCAGGCAGGACTGTCCCTGAAGGCAGCTCAGCTAGCTGGTGCTAAGAGTGGGAACTCTGCTGATGGGCAGATGCTGGCCGCTATTCAGCCTTTCGCTAGACAGAGACAGTTGAGATGGGCATTGCAGGATTTAGGTGGAAGTCGGGAGGTCCCCGGGAGCTGATGTGTTGGGTATTTCCCTGATGTTTGATGCGGGCCTAGCTGCTGTCTCCTGAGGTCAGGAGCAGGAAAAAGGGCACCAGATCTAGAGGTGTGCCTGCTACTTGGTACCTAAAAGGGCCCAGGCAAGTGGGCTGCAGGCAGGGGAGGTTTGCCTAGGAACTCGAGTTCCCAGCAACGTGTAGTGGAATCACATAATGCCCTCACATACCTGCAGTAGTTCCCTAGCTCTCTGTTGCCAGCATTCAAAACTCTGCATGACCTAAGCCCACCTCTGCCTTCTCAATAAACCCCTAAGGACAATGTCCCCAGGCTCAGACCTCCACACTGCAGCTGCTACCACTGCCATGCTTTTGCATTTTAAAGTTTCTTCTGCCAGGTGCACCAGACTCACCTCCCGTCCCCTTACATTTTTCTGTCATCTTTTAAGAACCGCTTGAAGTTCTAATCCTGGCTGAATGAGTTGGCCAAGCAACCATCCCTCTGATCCTCAGCTTACTACTCATCGAGAACATGTGGAGCTATTTCCTACCTCACAGGGTCGTTGGTGCAAATTAAACACGATAATGTACGTGAAATGCCAACTAATGGCATGTGGCTTGAAGTAGTTATTTAAAAAATAGACCAAAAAAAACACAAGAAACAAAAAACCAACCAAGCTTCTTGCTACAGTACCTCCTCCAGGAAGCCTTCCCTGACCACCCCCGTCCCCACCCCCACCTCCACCCCATCTGGGTTAGGTGTCCTCTCATTGGTCCCTAGCTCCCTGGGCAACCCCTAGCAGGATACCACAAAGGACAGCGAAGACTTGCTTGGGCATCTGCCTGATCCCCACTAGACTGTGAACACTTTGAGGGCAGGGACATTCCTGGTGGGTGCCAGGCCACACAGTCAGTGTTGGTGAATGAGTAAAGAAGGGGTGGATGGCAAGGACCCAACCTCAGCCTCCTCACGTGTCCCAAGGACTTAAGACACAAGACTGCCTTGCCCCTGCGAGGCAAGAGAAAGAGCATCTCAAATGCCCCAGAACTCCAGGATTGTCAGACTGTGCTCAGGACCATCTCGGCAGGATGGTCCTCTGTCAGTTGCGCTCCAGCTCTGCCCAGAGCAGTCCTGACCTCAGCCCAGGACCCACCCCATCTCTTCCCTGGGCTGCCCCTGGCACTAATGGCAGTTTCCAGGGATGGGGACAGGTCCACTCCATCTCTCTCCTCGCCAAGTCGTTAGTCAGTCAGTGGCCAAGTAAAGCAGCCAGCCTGAGCTCTGGGCTGGCTGGAGAGGGGGTGATAAAACATCCCAGGTGCCTCAGGGGCTGGGAAGGCTATGTGAGGGGGTCTGCTGGCTATTTCTTCTAGAAACCTCAGGGGTATTGTGCATTTACCCAAATGAGGCCACAGTGACAGAGATTCAACAGTCCCACTGCTCTGGGCCAGAAGGCTGAGCTCGACGCCCTGGTGGCTATCTTCTCCCCCACCCCCCAGCCCCCCAAAGCTCAGATAGGCAGTTATGGATGTCTTTGATTAATACGAAATAGGGGCAATGAATTAATCATTATGTAATAAATGCCGTTTGCTTGGCGGCTATGTCTTTCAAAAACATGGCTGGTGTATGTGAGAAGTGATGGAGGGGTCCCCTCAGTCCACACATACGGCACTCTGGGGGTGTACTTGCCGGAGCCCCTGCACTTGCCGGAAGGCCCTGACAGCCCCAGGCATCTTAGGGGCTGGCACGAGCACCCGACCAAGATGCATACAGAGGGGGAGAGGCAGACAGGCCCGCGGGGCAGCTTCAGGTGGGTGGAAACCGGGCAGGGAAAGGTGGTGGTGGCTCGTTGTAAACCCCATAAGACGGGCCCTGGGGGCTCGGTTCAGGTTCTCCACCCTCTTGCCCTGCGCCAGGGACAGCCCAGCGGCTCCGCCGTCCCTCTGAAAGGAGAGGCATGAACAGATGTTTCCTTGAATCAGGAAAATAACGCCAGCCCCCAGATGGGCTGCGTCGCGGATGCGCGTCCTCTGCCTCCCTCCCTTTGTGGCAAGGTCTTTCATTCTGGGGAGCAGCTGAGCGTCAGAGGGCGGCGGGTGGGGGCGGCGGCACCAGCGTCCCTGGAGGGCTTGGGAAGCACAAAGGCCTCCGCCCGCCGCCGCGTGCAGCGCGGGACTGGCAGGAGCTGGCGGGGGGCGTCCTGCCCGGGGAGCGGGCCCGGGGCCGAACCGAGGCACAGGACAGGCCGGGCCCGCGCTCAGTCCTGCAGGCGCCCAGGCCCCGCCCCGCCCGCCGGCACAGCCCCGCCCCGCGCAAGCCCCGCCCCCGGCCACGTCCCGGCCGCGAGCGCGACTCGGCGCCAGCCGCCGGGGGCTCACCGACCCCTGGCGCTCCCGCGGGCTCGGCCGGAGGGAGGCGGTTGTCCAACCACACGCCGGACCAGGTCCCTCGCCCGCTCACAAGCCGCCGGTGGCTCCCGTTCCTTACAGGATAAAGCAGAGGCCGCCGGCCGGGCATCCGGGGCCCGGCACCTCCCCGAGCCCGCCCTCCCGACACGCGCTGCGCCCCGGCCCCGCGCTCTGCATGGCTTCGCGCGGCCGGGCTGCCCCTGGCAATCCTGCAGCGATCCCAGGCCAGCCTCCTTTCCCCGAGTGCCTCCGCATGTTTCCCTCTCCTTTTCTCTGCCTGAAAACCTGCGCGCATCTCTGCAGGCCCAGCTCAGGCCCTAAGGCCACGGCCAAGCGCTTCCTGACTCCTCCACCGACCCTGCCGCCACAGTCAGCCCCTTCCCGGCGCTCCCCCCTTACCAGGCTCCTCCGGGGACCGACGGCGGCCCTAAAGGCACGGCCCGGGTCCGCGTCATCTCTCTGTTCTCAGAGTTCCACACACAGAAAGAGCGCGAGAGATTTGGGTCTGCTGTGCCCGCGCAAATGCACCAAAAAAAAAAAAAAAAAAAATCGAAAGGCCCACGTTAAACTAGTAAAAGTGATGACCTCTGGGGACGCCTGGAGAGGTTCTTGGACCTATTACTTTATGTACTGCCGTCATTTTTTCCTTTTCCATTTACAACTGTCATTTATTTTCTTTTGTAATTAAAAACTAATTTTGAACAAAAACCACACCAAGAACCCCTGGGGAAATTACCTGCTAAGGACCCTGTTCCGTGCAGGGGCCTTACTTCCCTGCCCGCTAATCCTCGTGGCCACCAGGGGTGTGCCGGACGGTCTGACCCACTCCACAACAGCCAATGGAGCCTAAGCACAGAGAAGCGTCACCCAGCACAGATGGGCTGGCACCTGAACCCCAGGGAACCCAAACCCCGTGCTACCCCAGATGGCCACTGGGTCTGTCCCAGCCAAGCTGGGTGTCCGTGGGGAAGTGGGGCCGATCCTGGCAGTCCACAGGGACTCCAAAGTCAGCATATACACAAGCGCCACCATTCATACGGTCACTCATGTCTGTAAACGTCTCTCAAGCACCCACCAAGTGCCAAGAACTGTGCAGGATGCGAGAGTGCCTGGTCTCACCACCCAAACCAGAATCTTGCGAAGCACCACCCAATGGTGCCCTCGCCCATTCCCACTTCCGCCTCCCCTCCCCACCCCAAGCCCCTGGCTCGCCCACTGCCAGTTTGGGGGCTGCGGAGAGGACTAGGCCCCGGCCCTGATCCCTCTGTGCCTCGTGATGCTTCCCAGTCCTGGCCGGAGTCGGCAGGACCTGAAGGGCTTGTTACGGTTCTGATTCTCAGACCACCCACAGGCCTACGATTCAGGCGGGGATGTGTGTGTGCTGGGCGTTTCTGTGTGTCTCCTCCCCAGTGCCTACTAGGTAAGCCCAGGCTACTCTCACATCTGCTGGCACAGAGGCTGGCTCCTGGGAGCTGGACCTTGGGCAGGGGCAGTGGGATGCCTGCACCCTGGGGTCAGGAGGCAGACCCGGGGGGAATGCTGTGTGTGGGATCTGCTGCCTGGCACACCCTGGCATTTCCTGCGGCATAGACTAGCCTGGGTGTCAGCAGGGACAAGCTGTGACGAGCTGCTGGGTGGGGGCAGCCGGGCTCCTGGATGCTCCCCAGGGGCCTCCTCACCCCTCCAGAGCTGTGGAGTCCCTAGGCCTGGGGGCCTAGCACAAATGTCCAAGGCATGGATCTGAGTACAGGTACCTTCCAAATCACAAAGGCTCCCATTTATCAAGTGCCTGCCTGTGCTAAGTGTTCTGCCTACATGAGCTTGTTTAAGCTGGACTGGAATGAAGGTATTTGTAACAGCAAAAAAGCTGTCCACGTGTCCACTCTGCAGAGAAAGGGCACTTACATAGTAAAAACCCACAGAATGCCTCGTGTGCTTCAGGGTGCAAACAGGCAGAGGGATGGTTGAGGAGCCCCTCAGGGTTGCACACAGTGTGTGTAGAAGGGTCCCATGAAGTAAAACCTCATACTGGACCAGAAAATGCCCAGAATTCCCAGTGCAAGGAAGAAGGGCTAAAGGATGGGGCCCCTGCCGGTGACTCCAGGGACTCAGGTGGGGAGCTATAGGGGCATAAACTTCTGACTTTGCACACTTATTTTGTCCTTTTAAAAAAAAAGGATTTTTTTAAGGATATGACTTTTGGCCAATTTTCCAGTGAATTCAGCCCCAGGGACTTGGGGGTGGGGGCAGGCGTGGGGTTGGTAAGTCCTCCCAAATGGCTCTTCAGGTTCTGGAGAGCACTCATTCACTCAACAAAGGTCCAACCCTCTGAGCAGCCTTTCAGCTACCCTGGGCCTCAGCAATAAGGTTCATTCATTTATTCATGCCACAAATATTAAGTATTTATATTTGTGAGTCTCAGAGGCTTGGTGGTAAGCCTGGAACCATAGTTTGAGGCTGGGCTGGGGTGGAAAGCCCAGGGCAGGATGGGCAGGGCAAAGCCACATGGCACTGCCTGGTATCTGCTATATGCCCCAGCGTCCCTGCCCTTGGCCCCTGTACAGCATCACCTGTGGCCACAGGAGCCCACTGCCACCCCTGAGCCAGCAGGCACCCCCGAAAGGAATTATGGTCTCTACAAGAGATACTGACATGAGGCTGGTTACTGCTTTTCCAGCAAACATAATTCCTTTTTATTAGAAAATTAAAGAGTGGGACCTGCTTGCCAAAAGTCAAAAGAGCTGAATCCTGCTTTCCTAAGATATGCAGCGTCTGATAAAACAGATTTGCTTGTTTCTCTCCTTTTCCACCATCATCTCTTCTCAGCCAGCCTTTCCTCCATTCATGCCCTTTCCACTGGCACCAGAGCAGCGGCCGTGAGCTTGGCAGAGCCTGGCAGGCCTGGCGCCCCAGATGCAGGGCGCGGGTCTTTGTTTCCCAGCACAAGATGGGAACTAAGGGCTCTGCACTGCGTCCCACTCCCGGATTTAAACATTTTCAGAATTACCTTGTGGATTCTCTCTTGCTTTCCTAAGATGTGAAGGCTGCCTGTGGCCTCTGCTAAGCTGTGGGTGTCAAGAGGGAAAGGCAGGAACAGAAAAGGATTGGGCTCCTGAGAAACCAGCTCATCCACCTGGAGGCCCAGGAGCAGGCGGCTCCAGGCAGAGCAGTGGAGGGAGGCAGGCAGGGCAGAGCGTGGAGGAGAGGACCAGTCCCGCACTGCCGCACAGAAAGCAACTATTCAAAACCACCCAGGGAGTTCTCTTATTGAAAAGTCCTCAATTCTTCCCTTTCTGCTGCAGAACTCACACAGACAAGGGCCCCCGTCTCATTAATGGGGTGATGGAGGGGCCCGGGAGGGAGGGTCCTCCTGCACAAGAAGGTGGCCGAGGCCGCCCCGAAAGTCATTAGAGCTGGTAACTAAGGTAACTCCAGAACTGGATTTTCTTCCCACTAATCTCTCTATCCCTTTCCGTTTCTTTTCTCTTCTGTTCAGATGCTACCTTCCTGGTTTACAGGGAACCTCAGAGGGTGGTGAGGGAACATGGGAGTGGCGTGTGAGTGTGTGAGTGCAAGTGTGTGCTGCACACTGGAATGGTGAGCACGTTCTTGATGCTCTGACGGGGGGTGGGGTGGGGGGTGTCTGTCTCAGGTATACCCGCCCCGCCCTACCCACACGCGTGTCCCCCCACCACTCCTCACTCCCTGTTCAAGGGCAAATCCATTCCCCTCACTCCCTTGGGTAACAAAAGGTGATATGGAGTTCCCTTTCACCTGCTCTGACGGAAGCCTCCCCTTAAGCATGTCTCCTGGAGGCTGCTTTGTTCTGGGGAAAACGAAGACAGGGTTAAGCCCTGGGGCCTACCAAGGTGGGTGGAAGGGTGGGGGTCAGAAATAAATATTTTAAAAAGCATCGCTGCACAGGCCTATGCTGCCTGAACCTCTCTGCTTGGGCCTGTGGTCCCAGGAGGCCCAACCAAAGGGCTCTGGTTTGCAGAGGGCCATTCACTTCCCAGCTGGGCCACCGGTGGCCATGCCCGGGGGCAAGTTCTCTCTGAGCTTGGCTTTTCTGTCTCACATAGCGACCCATAGGAAGCCGCTGGCACAGTGTCAGGTCTCTTCCTACCCGGCCATCTCCAGAGACAGGACAGCCCACTTTCCAACGGGGGGTTGTGGAGCATCGGGGGGACAGTGACCCCAGTGCTCCATGGGCCTATGTTAGGGCTCAGAGGTTCTAATATTTCAGAGGAAGAGAGCCTATCACTGGGTCTGGGGACCTGGGGTTTCTCTGGATGGAGGAAAAGCTGGAGACCCTGGGCCAGGGTTCTCCCCTAAGGGAGGCCATGGGAGCAGCTGCGGGCCTGGGACCCCAAAGCTGTATGTCTGCACAGGTCCTTTCCCTGGAATGTGGCAGTCCTGAAGGGTCTCCCAAGGCTTGAGGAGGACACCAAGGCTGGGGCCCATGGCAGGGGGTCTGGCCCATGCAAGTAGACAGTCCCCATGCCCTCTAGGGTGCTGATGGCTGCATCTCTTTGGAAGGAAGGGGTTTGGCTTGGCCCACGATTCCCCTGGGGGCTGGGGGCTGCAGCATCGGAAGGCTTCTCTCATCCCTGCAGTGGGGAAGGGGAGTGTCTTCACTGGTGAGGTGAGTCATGTCACCTGGACGGCTCTGTGTGCACGGGGGAGGGACTGCCCTTTGTCTGGGCACAAGGTAGCTGGGCCAGCTCAGCAGCAGACTGGCGGGCTGGGCTGGCACCTGGAACCCCTCTGGGTAGCCTCCGGGGTGTTCCCACCTCTCCAGGCCCCTTGGCCCTCAACTGCAGGGAGGACCAAGCCCAGCTCAAGACGGGTCACGGCTTAAGGCCTCAAAACCCAGCAGTGCGGGGTGAGGGGAGGCCAGTGGAGCTGGGCAGAGGTCAGAGAAGGCAGGTAGGTGTTGAAGTATCTCTGGAACTCAGACAGAGCGGGGTTGCCCCTCAGCTCTGCAGGCAGCAGGGACCATGTCCCAGGTAAGCAGCAAGCGCTCTGAGCTGGGTCAAGCTCAGGCTCCCGGGCACAGCCCCCAGCCCCTGCTTCCAGCTTCCTCTCTGCATCTTCACTCCCACTACCCTTCCATGCCTGGCCTCCTCCGCTCCCTGTAAGCAAATGGACTGCAAATACCGTGTTGTCACCTCCATCGCCTTCTTTACTTCCCCAGCTCCTGGGGCTGACTTGTCCCTTCTATTCAGACATCTCTGTCCCCTCCCCCTTGGAGGGCAGCCCCAGCCCACACCCACCAGAAATGGGCTGTGAGCTTCTACAAGCCAGGGGTCAGGCAAGCTGCAGGGGCACGGCCTTGCTGAGCGCGGCTCTCATCTCGGTGGTTTTCCCAGAGAGCACTTAATGGGCGTGTGACCGCCCAGTGTGTGCATGTGGGAGATAATGGACATGCAGCAGGCCACCGCTTTCCAATCCCTCCCCCACCCCATGCTCACTCGGAGGGTCCTCAACCTCCCTTGCCACCAAACCTGCCTGCCCGAGGGCCAAGAAGACCCTAGGCAGGGGGCTCCTCCCCGCAGACATTTCTGAGTGCCAGGAAAATGCCACCCCAGTAACCACGCTGACAAGAACCCCTGCCCTTCCCCAAGATCCTACTGCCTGCAGGGTGCTGAGCTTTCAACCTTGAAAATTAGCAGCAAGCTGACTGCAAATCCTATTTCCCAGACGGGGAAGACAGACCCCCGAGGGCCCACAAGCAGGCCCCTCTGGTCCCTGCAAGCACCAGGGGCCAGGGGGTGACCACAGTCACCCTTGTGATGGGGTCTGGGTTTGCCTAAGTCTGGACAAATGTGGATAGAAGCTGGCAGCCTCAACATTTAGTCCCAGCAACTCAGAGCCGGCCCCCTAGAAATTCAAGGAGGGATGGGCCCTTGGCATGTCGGGAGCCCATGGCTTCTCCCTGTGTCCTACTGGCTCCTGGAGTCCTCTGCCCTCACCAGCAGACAGACCCAAGGTCTGTGGGGTGGCAGGGACCACCCAAGTGGAGAAAGAGAGAGAGAGGGAGAGAGAGAGAGGGAGAGTGTATGTGTGTGTTGTGGGGATGACCCCAGGGCCCAGCCGGGGTGCTCCGCCAAGCCTGACCACAGCTGGGAAAACAGGCTCCTCAGCTGCCCCCCACCGCAGGCTCCCCGCCTCCCACCCCCACCCCCAGGCCAGCTGCCTGCGCAGCCCTGAACCAGGAACTGGCCGCACCGTCACGTCCTGCTCTGCCCGAGTCCCAGCCCCCAGCCTCCCAGCGCCCCCTTAGATCCCAGATCCAGATCTGGGAGGAGGCGGTGGTTTCAGCCCACTCCCTCATGCTGCCCTGGCTTAGAAGCCCCTGACACAGGCTGTCCCCACTGTACACCTGTTTCAGACCAGCCCCCATCCTCCTCTCAACCTTCCTCAAACTGTCAGGGATAAGGGTCAGCTTTTCACTTGGAGTTTGCGGTAACTGGCCCAGAGAAAACCGCCCAGAGAAAACCTCCCGGAGGCCCCTGCCCCCGTCTTGCTGAGCTACAGCCCTCCACCCCATGCCCAGCACTAGTATTTGGGGCATGGAGGCTGGCACTGCCTCCCTCCTACTGGGGGCAGGGTAGAGGGCTCCTTCCCACCCGCTGGTCAGGTGCAGGCCTGCTAGCACTTCCGAGGCAGGATCACTGAGGCTGAAATTTCAATTAAGGAAGAGAAATAATTACTCCAGGGCTCCAGGACGGCTCAAGTGGTGACAGGCCTCAATATCTGCTTCCCCAGAGTCGGGGGAGGTGGCCTGGCACCCCCCGGGTTAGCCTGGGCCCAAGCAGGGACCCAGACCTTTGCCCATGTTCCATCTTGTACCGCCACCATCTTCCTGCCGAAACAAGGCCAAGCTCAGGTCTGCTCCAAAGTAGGGGGGATACTGGGGATTTGATGAAGGGTGGAACTCCTGGCAGACAGGGCTGGGAAGTAAGCCTTAGATGGCCCCAAAGAAACTGTTAAATTTAACCATTCAGTCACCGCCTGTTCCTGCAGTGAGCCTGGAGGCTGCCAGGGCCCTACAAGGATGGAGGTGGGGACCCCAAGAGCAGGGCTGAGAGGGCTCTGGCCTCCCTGGGGGAGGGTTCCAGCACAGGCCTGAGGGAGGCAGTGGCTCTGGAAAGGTCCTCAGAGGCCACTTGCAGGACCCTCTCCTCTGGGCCTCAGGCCCATCTCCCACAAAACAAGGATCACCAGTGGGGGGCATGCCTGGCCCTCATGAGACTCCCCCATCTACTCCTCAAGAGGCCTTCAAACAGCCAACTCTAGCAATGGCCTTACCTCCAGAAAATGGCATTTCTAGAAATGTCCCATCCTCAATCCAAAAATGTCCCTTCTCTGAAAATGACACATTTCCTCTCTAGAAATGCTTAGCTTGAATTCAGAAATTTTCAGCTCCAGAATGCTCCATCTCCAGAAATGTTCCATCTTATCTCCATAAATATCCCCTCTCATCTTCAGATTTAATCCATTTCCAAAAATGCCAGTGCTCTCTTTAAAGACTCTATCTTAGCTCCAAGAACGTTTCACTTCCAGAAATATCACATCCCATCTCCAGAGATGTTCTATTTTAGCTCCAAAAATACCTCAAATCCAGAAGTGCTGTTTCATTTTCAGAAACTCCAGCATCATCTTAAAAAACACTCCACTCCCAGAGCTACTACAGTTTCTCTCTAGAAATAGTCCATTTCCAGAAATATTCATCTCTAGCAATGTTTGGAATCCAAAAAGGCTTCATCTTTACTCCAGAAAATGCCCTCTTATCTCCAGAAAGGGTATTTCATCTTCAAAACTGTACCTCCTTCAGAAACAGCTTCCATCTTGTCTCTAGAAATGCCCTCATCCTGTCTCCAGAAATGCCATGTCTCATTTCTAAAAACATTCTATCTCCGGAAACATTCCAGCTCACGCCTGGAAATGCCCATGGTATCCCCAGAAAGGTCTCCCCATTTGGCCCAGATGCTGCAGAAACTCAGAAACTCACTTCGTTCCTTCAGGATCCCATGGAGAGGCTGAACATCGATGGGGCAGCCTTCTCCTGCCTCGCCCTACGGCCCCCTGGGACCTCTCTGCCACCTGTTGGGCCTGCTCTTGTGCCAAGAGTAAGGATGGAGGGCTGGGCCAGCTGGTGTCAAGGTCCTGGAAGGAGGGAGCACGGATGGTCAGCGTTTGGAGAGGCTGGGAGCCTTTCACGTCTGGGCAGCAGCAGTGAGAGGGGTCTGGGGTGGGAAGGAATGGGTCAGGAGGAAGTTGGCAGGGGCCTCAGCACATTGCCCACAGACACATCCTGGCCACAAGCATGTCCCCCAGCCCAAGTGCACGTACTACACGATGCACAGAAACACATCTCCACCCCAGCTCCCCCACTCAGAGCCACACACATCACACACTCACAATACACAAATCTACACTCAACACTTGCAGCCCTGTGCACACAACTGCCCAGAACATAAAAACGTACACACATACAACACAGATACACATACAAGTCCCCCGTCACACATGCACTGTGACACACTATTCTCATCTACATTCCCAGGGTGTCTCTGGGCCATGCTCTGGGGACACCACGGGCAGAAGCCCTCTGTTAGTCCCTCCAACCAGTCTTAGTTAGCAAGAGGGGGCAGCTCAGTAGCTGTGGAAATTCATGGTCCCAGCACTCTGGGCTCAGAAGGGACCAGGAAGAAGACAGGAAGGTGCACATGGGGCATCTGCTTGCACACCTGTTAAGAGGGGCATTCCCTCCCTCCCGAAGCAGCCCAGCCACTTCTAAATGACTCAAGTTCCTCTTCGGGTGGAAGCGAAACCTTTCAGTGTCACCTCTGTCCACACATCACTGCTCTCCAGAGTTGCTGAACATCCTGCTGGAATTCCACACGGAGATTCTCTCCTCCTTGTCTCTTGACAGGTGGGACAAGTGAGGGGAAGAGTGTTCTGAGGGAAGGGGGCCTGGAGGTAGCTGAGTGGAGGATGGGCTGGTACCAGCACACGCACCCACACACAGGCACACGGATATGCCCATGCAGAGCATGCAATACACCTCCATGCCCTGAACCCACACACGGGAAGGGGGAGGTAGCCTCTGTCTGCACCAGGTATCTGCACCCTGGTACCTCTGTGGGTAGAAGTTCTCAGAGGCTGTTTTTGGGTGGGAGGGGAAAAGGGGCTCTGAACCCACGACCGCCATTCCCAGGGCACCGGTCAGCTCTGGTGTGTCAGCTCTGGTGTGCTCCCGTGGGACGATGATTACCACTGAGTAAGCCTCCCGATTTAGCATTGGCCTCAATTAACTGGAACCTCCCAAGCCCCCTTTTTGGGTCCTTTGGGGCCACGCACAGCCATGAACAGACCTTGAACATGCCCTTCGGTTTGCCCTCAGCATGGGCCCCTTTATCTGCTACCCCCCACAACTAGCCAGCTCTTGCTGAAAAATGGGGCTTCCAAGGGAAAGGGACTGGGGAAGAAGGGCGGGAAGGGAGGGATAAGAGGGTAAAAGGGGCATTACGATTGGCAGACATAGGGTGGGGGGGCACGGGGGGGACTGTACAGCTCAGAGAAGACAAGTAGTGATTCTCATCTCACTACGCTGATGGACAGTGACTGTAACAGGGTTGGTGGGGGGGACCTGATGAAGGGGGTAGTTTAATCATCACAATATTGCTCATGTAATTGTAGGTTAATGATACTAAAATAAAATAAATTGTAAAAAAAAAAAAAAAGGGGCTTCCACATCTGTCCCACACCTCCACCCTGTGCTCAGTCCCTCAGTCCTGGAGATTCCCTCTCTTGCTACCTAGACCTCCTTCCTAGGAAATGAGATCCTCACTCAAAACTATGAAGGGGAAAAAAAGCCCAGAGAGTCAATCATGAATTTGAATGAACACACGGTCTGGGGTCCAGGAAGGGAGGGAGCTCAGGGCCAGCCTCGGCATGGGGTAGGAGAGGGCCCCAGCCTCCAGCCCCTGGGAGCGGCAGGCTTTCTGGCGAGGCTTGGGCATTGCTATGCTCTGTCCCTCACAGCCCAAATTACACCAGCTCTCCTGGGACCCTTTTATCGCACGTTGTCACTTCAGCAAAAGGTTATGTAGGAGAACATCGAAATCCTTCCTGCATATTAAATAAAAGAGCATTTTTTAAAATGCACAGGAAAAAGCAGCTCACCTAAGAGCCAATTTTTACAGTATCTTAGATCAGAATGGGCACTGGACTGTCAAGAATAGGGGTCCTTGTCGGAATCCTGCCCTCGGGGGACCCAGGGCACAGCACTTCCCCTCTTTGCACTCCACTTTTCTCGTCCACTGAAAGGGGAACCAAAAGCCCCCACAGTGGTGCTCTACCGGGGATGCTATGAGGGGTGCAGCGGTGCTGAAGGGAAGAAGGACCGCATTACGGACCGGCAGAGTCTGAATGGGGTTAGCGTTCAGGCTTTGCCAAGCACATATGTAAAGGCAGTGAGAGCTCGGTGTGACTCCCCAGCACTCTGTGCCCCCCTGCACCTCCATACCTTCCCCAGGAAGCCCCCCCCCCCCCCCCCGGACGCCTTTCCTTTTTTTTTTTTTTTTTTCCTGCCTGGAGAATTTCTGGAAAACACCCAAGACCCAGTTTGAAATTGGTTCCTCAGTACTGATGTTTTACAAGTGAGGTTCAAAGATGTCATCTGCCCAACATCAGTGACAGCTGGGGTACCAGGATGGACGCCCAGGTCTACAATGAGTGGGGGGCTGCAGAATGCCAGGTGGCACGGGCCCTGTTGGAGGCAGAAGACAGTCTCAGCTCTACATGCCCTGTGGGAGGCTGGCCTGACCTGCGACCTGCCAATTTCCCTTGGACATATCTGCTCAGAGAGGGGCAGGCTGGGAAGTGGGGAGAGTGGGCATGGGGGCAAAAGCAGAGGTGGGGCAGAGAACTGCAGAAAGCAGTTTAATTTTCTAGCGGATGGCTCACCACTGAGCAGCAGTGACCTCTTTGGGCCTCAATGTGCGCTTCTGTCAAGTGGGGCTGGTAACAGAGCCGCCTCCCTCCGGAGAGAACAGGCTCAGAAGGGACCTGCAGGATGAATGAGGAAGGGGGTGGCAGGATATCTCCAAGGTCAGCTCCCTTCACTGCCCAGGTTTGCCCTAATGACCAATCCCGTTGTCCAGGGTACGAGGATACCCAGACAATCCGAGCCCTTTGCAGAGGAGGTGCCCAGAGGAGGGCGGATCCTGCCTCAGTGGCACAGCAGGTGAGTAAGTAAAGGACCAGCCTGGGGGTAGTCGGTTCCCTCCAGCTCACCAGTGTGACCCGCGACCCCAGTGTCCCCTCCTGCCCCCAGACAAGGGGAGTGTCCTGAGGGGTGTGGGAAGGTCCCCCTGCTTTAGGCCTGGCCTGCCTGGGCCTCCCTTGGGATTAAGCAGGGTGACTCCTTCCTCAAATCCCTTCAAGGAGGGCAATGCTGGATTCAGCCTAGCTTACTAGCCTAGGGGGCCTTGAGCCAGAGTCTCCTGACTTCTCCAAGCCTCAGTTTCTTGGTCTGTAAAATGGGCATGGCAGGAACCTTCCCTTCACAGGGATGGGTTGAAGACTGGAAATAACAAGGTGCTCAAGGCCCAGCACTGGCAGACCTGCCGACAGGACACTCCGGGCACCAGGATTCCAGACATCATACCCACCCCTCGCCCGGGCCACCCCATGCCTGGTGCCCCCTCCTCCTGCCCCCCCCCCAGGGCTCTGGGTCTCATTCCTCCCTCTCACTGCTGAGCTCTCTTTTAGGGAATTGCAATCTGCTGGGCTTTAATTATCAGTCCCTGAGGACTGCCACTTCTTTCCGCAGCAGAGACCCAGTAGTCCCTCCCAGGGCTCAGCACTGGGCTTCAGGGCTGGGCAGAGCTGCTCCAGCTCAGGCAGGAGCTTGGGTGCAGCGCCAGGCTCCTGCTTCCCTCTGAAGGGCACTCGAGGTCCACACAACTGCTCCATGGGGAGAATTCAAGGAAGGAGGAAGCTCTTGTCCAGGCCAGGCTCCTCAAGTACAAAACCCAGGAGATGTCACGTAAACACCTGAATCCTGGCTCCTAAGAAGGTGGATAGCAGGCACCCTAGGCTGCATCCCAATCACTGCCCTGGCAGCACTGAGCTGTCACACCCATGGGGGCCAAGCAGCCCCCATACCCTCATTAGCTTTGCCTGCTGGCCTTCCAATACTCAAAGGTTGGTGGCCCTGCATTATGCAAACATAGGTCACCTTTTGGTCATTCCTTCAAGGTGATAGGTTTGCACTCTAAGCAGGGTCTTCAATGCTCTGCCCCTTGGCAGTGATGAAAGGAGGCATTTCAGGCCCTGGGAAGGTAGGAAGAGGACAGTTTTTTGGAAAGCAGATACCATATGGGTTAAAGTGGTCTTGGAAGGTGGCACCTTGCAGGGATGACCTGCAGCAGGCAGTGTCTCTGCTTCAACGCCAAGGACTTGTGGGGTGAGCGACATCTGCCTGCCGCTCTCCGAATTTTGCCCTTGGGAACAGGTGAATGCTGACTTTTCTGGTCCCATCTGCCCTCTAATTCCTAATGACACAGTTTCTGACCCCAGAATCCTCCCCTTGGTCAAGTTCTCTCTAGGAGGTTGAGAAATCATCCAGGAGAAACATCCCTTCCCTTTTCACAGACACTCTACCTTTTGTAATATGGCTTCTTCACGGGAGTCCAGGGAACTTCTTAGCCCCTAGGAGGCTTCTACTGAGATGACAGTCACCTCACCCTCAGACTGTCTCCTAGAAAGCACAGGAGTATAGTATGTCTCCCTCCACAGAAGCCAGCAAACCCAAGGTCCCCGCCATAGCAACACCCAGGTGCCCTGACCGGACAGACGCACAGATGAACGCTTATGAGCCCCTCAGTGCATCCCCGTGCTGTCAAGCACTTTAACAAACTTGACCTGGCTTTCTTTACTTTCCTGACACTCTTGTCAGGAAAAAGCTATAATTCCCACTACACAGAGGAGAAACCGAGGCTCCAAGAAGTGGAAAACACTCCTGCTTGTGGCCAGTGCTATCCCGTGCTGCTGGCTGTGGCTGACCTAAAGCTCGGCTCCCCCCTCTCGAAGAGGCTGGGCCTGGCGTGTGGACTGGGAAGGGACAGGGCAGAGGGCCGCCTTTCAGGACAGTCAGGTCCCCACAAATGCCAAGGTGGGCAGTTTGCCTTATTTCTTTCCACTAATGAACCACAACAACACTTGATTCCTGGATGCTGGCAGAGGACCACCTGGTTTATTATAATCATGATTACTTTCTAGTACCACAAGTCCTCCCAGGCCTGACTAGGGCAAGATAACCAGGCAAGGCAAGTATGACCAGGCCCAGACTTTTTCTGGAAAGGTCTTGGAGGCATACACCCAGGAGTGTGGCCACACAGTGGCTAGCAGGCTATGTGCAGCACCCGTGGCCGGCCTGCTGCAGGGTCACCAGCCGCCGTGGGAAACAATGGGATGGAGGCAGGTAGGCAGAGGATTGACGGGACATGACTAGAGTCAGACCAGAGCTGCCCCAGGCTGGAGAGTCAGCTAGCACCCTAACTGAATGGACAACACGGCCCTACAGTCTGTGCAGCTTGGACCTCAGAAAGGAACGATCTCGGGGGTGCATGGGGGATGAGAAGGCCTATCTTTGATGCCCCAGCTTCCTAGGGGTCCTGCAGAGGAAGGACCCCTCATTGTGGGAGCCTGGGGCAGCTGGGGACTAGCAGGGGTTCTGAGCCTTGGGGCCAGAGGACTGGGTCCAGCCAGGGCTCCCCAACTTCTGGCACTTTGACCTCAAGCATGTCATTTCTCTATAAAAGTGAAACCACTAACGCTGACTTGTGATATCTGTGCAAATGACAGGCCAGGTGCCCAGAGCTCGCGCGGGGGGGGCGGAACCATGGGTCCTGGTGGCTGCCATCCAGCTCCTGGGGACTCAGAGCGCACCACCTGGGGTGGGGGGTAATGTGTCTCCAAAATTCAAAACAGCAGCCAAATCTGCCTCAGACACATGCCCCCAACCCTTCGCCACTCAGCTCCCCCCACCCACCCCAAGGTGCACTCTCCTCTGGAGGCTGCAGCCCCAGCTGGCTGTGCCCTGCAGTGGGACCCTGCCCCATTCTGCATGCTGTCTCAGCCTCCATCCTCTCCCTGGCTGGGGGATGTAAGCAGGAATGGCTCAATCAGGATATAATCGTTTTTAATTAACGTGCGGATCATTTCACAGGCTGATCTCCTTGGAGACCAGAGGGAAGACGGTCTTTTAAGAATTTCTTTTGCCTTTCCCCACCTGCCCCTCCCAGTTGAAGGCCGCCCCCCTTCACCCACCCAGCAACCTTGAAAGCAGCACAAAAGCCTGCTGCCTGGATCCCTCTTGGGGCCATTAGGAGGGAAGTGTGTGCTCACACACAGACAAACATGCACGTGCCCAAGCTCAGGGGCACACTCTCTCCCCGGAAATGCACAAAAGGGATCAGAGACTCACAAACAGGTGCACACACCCACAGACGCGGCACACACAAGGGTACATGCAGATTCACACACACACACACACACACACACACAGGCGCGCATGCACACACAGGTGTCCAAGCTGGAAGACAGAGAGACCCTTAAGAAATACACAAACAGGATCTCAGGCACAGACAGACATACCACACGCTTACACACACACATGCCCAGGCTGGCGAGCACACCAACCCCCAGGGATACACAAACAGGATCAGACACACAGGCACGCACATACAGGCACACAAGGACGAGGACGAGGACGAGGACGTGGACGAGGACGTGCATGCATCCTCGGGGATGCACCCAAGTACAGAGACACACCACAGAGATGCCTAAATACTCCCAGCCCATGAGAGCGCTGTTCCTAACCTCCCCTAACAGCAGCCCCACCCAGCCCTGGTCCTGGGGGTGCCCCGCCACCTGCCCCATGGGGGAACCCATAAACAAAAAAGCCACCACCGAGGTCTTGCCTCCCTGCCACCCACCTGACCTGGATCCTTCTGACCCCCCAAGCCCTGCAAATAGCTGTTCCACTGCACCCGATAGAGCCAGCCCAGCTGTCCTGCCTTTCCCAGTCATCCCCAACACCCTGGGGGGTGGCCCCAGCTTCTCCTCTGGGTGCCCACTGAGGCTGGGGAGAAAGGACTTTCTCTCTCCTTTTCAAAGGTCCTTCCATGCCCCCATTTTCTTCCTTCCTGACCTTCCCTCCCCCTTTCTACGCCCTCCCTCATCTCCCCTCCCCCTCCTTGCTCTCTCTCCTCTTCCTGTCCCTCTTCCCCTGCCCTCCGGTGGACCTCCTGGGTTCCATCCCAGGATCAGAGTGCACCACCTGGGGTGGGGGAGAATGTGTCTCTAAAATTCAAAGCAACAGCCAATTCCCCACTCCCCCGTGGTCGGTATCTGTGCCAACACCCAACCCCAGTTCCAGAGCAGACCCAGAGCTAGGTTTTTGGACAAGCAAACTGAGGCACAGGGGTAGGGGCACAACCCCTGGGGTTTTCTACAATCTTCCATCTCACCCCTCTCACTGCGTCCACTTTGGTCCCCGGCTTTTCCCCTGCAAAATGGGATGGCAAAGAGGGAGGAGGAGTTGTGAAGCGGGCAACAGGGAGCCCATGGCTGACCAGCCGCAGGCTAGGAACTTGCATGGCCGCATATCCCAGGAACACGGCCAGAGTGTGACACAGAAGGGCTTAGGGGCCTGTCTGGTGCGCCAGCTGGTGACATGAGGGGCGATGTGGGTGCTTCTCTCCTGGGGCCTCAGTGCCCCCATGTGTGAAATGGGTGAGGTCAGCCTAAAAGACCCTTAGGGACTCTTCCCAGATGTAGAAACCAAAAGGCAGGTGAGTAGCCAGTTCTTGGCTCCTACAAGGCCCAGGGACTGCTGTGTGACCTTTGGACTCACTTCCCCTCTCTGGGCTCCCATTTCCTCCTCTGTCAAAGGAGAGGGTCAGACAGGTGATTCACTGTCTAGTCTCTTTTCCATTCTAGTAGAAGGTTCTAGACTGTGGGGAAGGAAAAACAGTGTCTGCTTGTCCTGGAGAATGAGAAGCCCACTCCTCCCACTGTAGGCATGTTGACATCAGCAGCGTCACTGTGAAGAAATCATCTTAAACAGTAGAAAAGCTCTCTACATGAGACAGACCCACTACCTCGTTCATCAAGAGCAACCCGAATGAACAAAAGAGAAATATTAAGTAAATGATGATGAATCCACTCAATTGGAAAAGCCTGAAGCCATTTAACCGTGGTGCTCACGAAGAGTTGGTTACAAAACAGGAAAAAGGCTCCTGTTAGCGCAAAGAAAGCAGGATAGACATCTGAGTGCAGAGAATGATGACAAAGTCTGTAAACAATGATCTGGCCACCAAGTTGGAAAAGGCTGTGAAGGACAACATGGAAATACTAATATTGTCTTACTTAGCCTGCTAAGACTAAAACCTCTTTTGTTTCTTTTTTCTCTATTTTTAAGATTTTCTATGAGCCATATTTAAAAATGCACATACTGAAGTTTTTTTTTAATAGCTAAATGCCTCCAATTCAGAAAATGTCCCATTCATTCACTCATTCATTCCTAATTCATTCACTTTTTTGTTTGTCCAGCCAAAGCTGAGTGCTCTTCACGTGCCAGGCTAGGGGCTCTAAGATCTGCAGGGAATAGTTCTGAGAAATTCATGGTGGGGGGAGGAGAAGGCAGCCCCACAAATAACTCTATACCAAGGGGTTTGTGCCATAATGGGGTCGCCCAGTGAGCAGAAATGAATCCCGCCGGTTTTCGCAGGCCTCCCTGCTGCCTCACCCAGGCCTGCCCTCGGCTGCTAGGATCTCAGCTGCGGGCCTGCAGGTTAGGAGCTCACCCTGAACTGCCAAGCCTCCAGATGTCGGGGGTGAAGGTGGGGAAGAAGGTGTAGAAGTCCTCCTGTACCCCTCCAACCCCATGGCCATTCTATGGCAGTTCTGTGGCTCTGGTAGGTAACCCCTTCCCCTCAGGACCACTGGACAGCTACCGGGCTGCATCACCCTCTCTGGGCTCTGATTTCCGCGCCCTCCAAGGTCCCCGAACAAGGTACCACCCGACCAGGTGCAGTCCCGCTGTGGCTGTGAAGGGGAGCACAGGGTATGGAATCTGCTAGCACTTGTCAGCCACGGTCATGCTGTTAGCACGTCAAAGGGTCCGACGCTGTGTCCCTGCTGTGTGGGGGCTGACAGATATCAGGGGGAAAGTTAACTCTTTCCTCGACCAAACCACAGAGGAGCCTGCAAACAGTCCCACCCACCCCCGGGTGACTCCCCTCTCCCTCCAGGAATCCCCTCTTCAGGAAGGGAGAAGAATTTTCTTCATCTGCCAGGGTTGCCAGCTTGGGGTCCCTACCCCAGGAAGAGAAAGGGAAGGAGCCCCCTTAGCCCCGCGGCTGCTCACCGGGAATCCATGGCAGATTTCCACTGACTCTCCTCCGCCCCCACTCTCTATACCCCTCCACAGCTATCCCTTTTCCCCCCGAAGGAGCAAGAGGACCCGAGCGCTTTGAGTGCCGAGAGAAGCCTCTGCCCGCAGCCCCCTCTCTGAGCCTGCGCCCCAGGACTGCGGTCCCCAGAAATTCTCCGGGCTAGCGCTCCCTTCCCCTGGCCCCAGTGGGAAAAGGAGAAGTTCCCACCGTTCCCCTCCCCCGTCCTTCCCCTCCCCCTAGCCCGGAGGGAGGGGGCGAGGCGTCCGGATCTCCGGGTCACCGGAGCAGCGTCTGCTGTGGATCGCGGGAGACAAACACTCCGTCTCCCTCTGTCTCTCTCTGTCTCTCTCTCTCTCTCTCTCACACACACACACACACACACACACCACCACCACCACCCTCAGGATCACCTCTGAAGCCCGCATTGTACTGGGGAGAGGGAGAAGGCTGAGGTTAAGGGGGCCCTCCGACGTGCCGGAAGTCACTAGCCAATCACCAAGCCCAAGAGGGGCTAGAATCCACGACCCCCGGCCGCGAACCCCACCTCGCCCCCGCCCCCTCCCTGCGCGGCGCGATCCGACGTCAACGGCTCTAACCCAAACAAGCCCCTCCCTCTAAGGGGTCCGCCTCCCCTCCCCCTGCCCGGGGTCAGCCGCCCCGGGAGAGACCCGGCTACGGAACCCCCTCCCACCGAAGGCAGAGGCGCGAGATTTCATTGTCAGCCTGGCCACTCCGGCGCGAGTGAGGCGGGGGTGCAGGGCAGGGGTGCTAGCCGACAGGCTCGGGCGCGGGAGTGGGGAGGGGTCTCCAGGGGAAGTGCTTGAAGCTGCTCCTCCAGCTCAGTCCAGATCCGGAAGCCGCCGGGGGAGGGAGGAAGGCGGGGGTGGGGGGAGAGCGACCTTTCAAGCGCTCGCGGGCAGCGAGGAGGGGCGGCGGCGGCCGGAGGAAGCGCCTGCAGGCGTTGGGGCGCCGAGTCCCCCGGGAGGCTGAGCGCTCGGGAAGTTTCCCACTGGTTGCCCGGAGCAGGACAGAGTGCGCAGACGGTCCTCCCGGGCCTGACTAGCTCTAGGGCGCAGACCGCGAACTTGAGCGAAACTCCTTCCTTCTCCGGCATTCTGCTCACCACCCCATCCGCGGCCACCAGCCCCGCCATCTCAGCCCCTTGCCTTCTGCCAGTGCAAATGTCGCCAAGACCTCACCAATGTACTGTGGAGGAAAGGGGAGGGAGGAGTCCCCCGCATAACCAAACCGCGGACACACACACACAAAAAAGAAAAGAAATTCCTTCTCCTGAGACTGAATCCCTCAGCGGGCGTGGAAAACCCCCAAACAGGCAAATCAACTCCAGCCAAGATTGCGGCGCGGCGGGAGGGGTGCCCGCGGAGGGCGGCGACCCCAGCCGGCTGCCCAGGCTCTGGGGTAGCTCTGAGCGCGGCGGCGGGTCGGGGGCTCCGGGAGTCCTGGCGCCCCAGGGGACCCCCCGAAGACACAAAGCTCTGCCGCCAACAATACCTGCGGCTCCTCCTGGGTCACCCGGGCGCCGGCGCTCCGCGTCCCGCCGTCTCCCGTTGCCCGCGCCGTCTCTCTTCCTCTCTTTCGCGCGCTCTCCCCTCGCCTCGTCCAGAACGCGGCGGCCAGATGAGATCCTTGGGAGGAAAAAATGTGAGCGCTCGCACGATTCCTTTCTCTCCGCCTGCCGCTCGCGGCGGCCCGGGGCTCGCTCCTTTCTCCTTCGCGCTCCCGCGCGCGCCGCGCCTCTCGCGCCCCGCGTTTCCTTCTCAACGGCCCCTGCGAGCGCCCTCAGTAGCCATTATTCACGGGCCGCCGGGAGACGGGAGGTAATTAGAGACCGCCCCGTGGCCGCATCCTCTCGGCAGGCGCGATGCGGGCGCGGGGTGCGCGCGGGGAGGGGCGCGCGGCGAGGGGGCTTGGCTGCGCGCAGCCCGCTCCCCAGACGCGGGGGAGGGGAGAAGGAGGGGGCGGGGAGGGGGAGGAGGGGTGCGCCGGGGGAGGGGGCGCCGGGGAGACGCTCCCGCGGCTCTCACCGCGGGGGCTCGGGGGCGCCGGCGCGGGGGCTCGGGGTCACCGGCTTGGAGGCTCCAAGGCGCTTGGGGACTGCGGGTGGGGATGGGGGTGAGTGTGTCCGCGTGTGTGAGCGCGCGCGCGCGCGCGCGCGCGTGTCAAAGATAGAAAGGGAGGGAAGGAACGCTTTAATATTTTTCCAGTGGGTGAGCTCCTAGCTGCGCGTTTAGGTCCGTGTGTTTATCAGTGTGGCTGTGTACTTCTGTTCTGTCCTACGCGTGGATGTCACGGGGTTTGGCGGTCTGGCTACCGAACTGGTGAATGTGTTTCTGGGTCTCGGAGGGACTGAGTGATGCGGTGCCTGCGTGGGGCTGTGTTTGTATGATTGCTTATCGGAGGTTGTGCGATTGCGTGGGTGGGATCGCGCCTTTGTGGGGTCGCGCGCCTCCGAGGGGCATTTGTCTGTGTGAGGCTGTGTGTTGGTGATAGTGTGTGTGGGCCCGAGTGTGGCCGAGGGGTGTCGAGTGTCCGTGTGGGCTTGTTTGCGATTGGGACTGCGGTTGTTGGGGCTGTGGGTCTGCGTCTGGAGGGGGCGGCGCGCCTGTGAGGCCTGTGGGTCGGCGGGAGGCTGTGATGTGTGGCTGCAGGCAGTCTTGTGGGTGGCTGCGTAGGGCTGTGCTCTGCGTGCGGGTCTGCGGCCTAGCGGGCGGGGGGAGTCCGAGTGGCGTCGGGATAGCAGAGCCGCAGAAGAGCCACTTAAGGCGCGAACAAGCTGCGCGCTGGGGTCGGGGCGCAGCGCTACGCGTAGCGGAGGAGGGGCGGCGGGGGAAGGCGGAGACGAAGGGGGCCTTCATCCGCGCCCCCCTTTTCCGCACTGTAGATGCAGCTAGGAGATCCTGGCACTTGCCGGTCCCACGGTCCTAGAGGCACTGGGTTTGGAGGACCCTGCTGGTCCGGGGGAGACGCCTATGGGCGGGGCGCGGGGGGCAGCAGGAATGGAGTTGGGAGATTGGCAGCGGCCGAGAAGCGCGCGGCCGGGCTGCCTGAAGAAGACCGGCCCGAAGACAGCGATACACTAGGCCGAGACAAAGAAGAGCGGGGCCAGGGGGCCTTTAGGCGGGACCGCCCCTCCGGGCTCCCCCGTGGCAGAGCGACGGCCCTACCCGCGAGCTAAAGGCTGGCGCGTGGAGCCCCGCGGCAGTGGCGCGGCCCCTCCTCGTCCCGGTCCCGGAGCCGCAGCCGTCCCTGGAAGCAGCTCCAGAGGCCCGTGGGGACTGAATGACGCGTCCCGGGAGTGGTCGAGGTAGGGGGGGCTTCTGAGCGTAGCAGCCTGGCGCCGCACCCCGGGGCTGATTGAGAGCTCGGCTGGCCCGCCCCTCGCCCGGCTGCTCACCGCCCACGCAGCCATTCATTCATTTATCCGTCGGTCTCTCCACCCACCCCCCTTCCATCCATACACGCGTCCGATCTATCGTCGGTCCTCCAGATGATCGCGCCAGGGATCACACAGACGGGTCAGCCCTGGCTGTCCGCTTTCTGCGGCTCGCCAGTCTCGCTGTCCTCGCCCGCATCCCTGCTGCCCTGCGCAGGCCCCTGTGTGTCTGGCAGGAGGGGTGGGGCGCACCCCAAGGCCAATACCACACTCCGTTTTGCTGCTCAGCGATCAGTCATCTGACCCCGCCCCCCCCCAACTACTAACCCCTACCACCCCTGTTAACCTCTCCACACATCCTACACCCCACCCCATGGCAGTCAGGGCCAGGTGGGTATGGGAGGCTGCCCCCCACACTGCCTGGCCCTCCTGAGACCTGCGGGATGCTTAGGGTGGTGGCAGGGAGCACATCACCACCCCACCGCCTGAGCGCCGGCCTCGGCCAGCCTGGCTGGGGGTGGTGTCTGAGAGGGCGTCTGATGAAGGGATCGCTGTGCCTCCAGGCCTTGGCTAAGGGCTCTACACAGACCGGTGGCACTGAGGCCACTAGTACCCAGTGGCCTGAATAGTCACTCCCAAACCTACCATTGGTACAGTGTCAACTGGAAAATGGAAAGAAAACAAAAAAACCCACACAGATTCCCAGGCTCTAGCCCAGACCTAACCGACCCAAGTGCCAGAGTCCGCACATACTGTTCCCTCTGCCTAGGAATCAACCTCTCCCTGGGGGGCTTGGAGACCACTGGGTCTGGAGCATCTTACAGCTGCTCGACTAGACGCCTGAGTGCGGCCACGCAGGGACACAGAGCAGCCCTCTCTCCCAGAAATGGACCCTGAACATGCCCTCTGGGCTGATCCCTGGCTTACCTGGTAAGGATGCTGCAAAAACAAGGAGGCCGACTGGGGGCACCTACTCCAGGCCCGCAGGCCCCGGGTGGCCCAGTTTCTCTGTGGACTCTGGTCACTTTATCTTTAAAATGTCTTCAATTTTCTGGCCAATTTTCAGCCAACGGAGCCTGGACCTGGACAGGTTGCCCTTTTATTTGCTTAGTCTATCTAAATAGCTGCTTTCCTGCAAAGTGTGTGTTCAAATGCCATTCCTGAGTTAAATAATGCACAGGAGCCAGGGAGGGGACCCCAGGCAGGGGCCAGGGAATGCAGGCAACTGAGGCAGTGGGGCTGCCGGATGCTGGGCTCACTAACAGGCCACCAGGGATGGGGGTTAGCCAGGGGCCACCCAGATGGGCCCAGAGGCAGAGAAGAGGGGCCTGAACTCTACCCACCAGGCCAGGTGGGTGCCACTGAGACCCAGAGGTCAAATTCGAGCTCAGCCCTGGTCTGGGTACTATGGCTCTCAAAGTAAAGGACAGAGTGCCAGCACTTGACCCACATGTCTGCAGACCCGTGGTTGGAGGTGGACCTGGCAGGTTACAACATCTGCTCCACACATTTGCATAGTAGTCAGCCAGTGATTTCAAATCTCTATATCTTCCTCAGAGACTGGGTCACTGAGGTCCAGACAATTGCCCAAGGTCACACAACTTGAGTGTATGCATCCATTTGCTTGACAGTATTTACTGAGCACCTACTATGTTCCAGGTGCTGTTCTATGGAAGATTCAAAGGAAGGAATGAAGCAAAGCTTGCATTCTTTATAGTTATGAGACAGATAAGAAACAAAATAAATTATGTAGTGTGTTACATTTCAGTGAGGTGTGCTGTGAAAAACTAAAAAGCCACGGAAGAGGGCTGGGAGCATCTGGGGGGTGGGGGGCTGTGGAAGCATTTGGGCGGCCAGCGAACTCACTTGAAAACATTTGGGAAGAGACTTGAAAGACTAAGGCAGTGAGGCACGCAGCTCTGTGGGGGAGAGCTGTGCGGGCAGAGGGAACAGCAAGAGCAAAGGCCCTGAGACGAACACGGTGAGGATTATTTAGGAATGGCAGAGGCTAGTGTAGCTGGAGTGCAGCGAGCAGTGGGGGTGGTGGGAAGAGATGGGGACAGAGAGGTGACAAGGGGCCACACCATAGGACCTTGTACACCTTTGTTAAGAATTTTAGCTTTAATGGGGAATGAGATGAGAAATCTGCAGTGGTTTGAGCAGAGGAGGGATGTGTTTTCTCTTAGGTCCTCACAGTGTCCCCTGGGCTGCTACCAAGAGAACAGACCTGGAGCCAGGGCAGGAGTGTGGACACCAGAAAGGTGGCCCCTGCATGAGTCCGGGTGGGCGATGATAGGGCCTGGCCAGGGTGGGGGCCACGGAAGGCTGAGAAGGTATCAGATTCTGGGTTTATTTTGGAGGCAAGGGTAACGGGATTGGCTGATGCATTTGGCCTGAGCAACTGGAAGGATGGGGCCGCCGACATCAGCCAATCATGCTAGGGGAGAGGCCTGGGGCAGATGAAAGGAAGGCAGACCCTTGGGAAGGAGCCTCCCTCCCTCTGACAGCTTCGTGGCCCTCATGCCGGACTGCTGGCTCAGACAGGTGCTGAAGGGGCCCCATTTTTAACAAATGTACCGGGAGCAATGCCCTGCCAAGTCACTTTCCCACTCTGAGCCTCAGTTTCCCCTTTTGACGAGCATGTCAGTCCACATCAGCGGCCAGTGGCCCCATCTGTCTTCCCTGTTCCCCAGGTGGCTCCTGTTCTCCTAGACCAAGTGAGCGAATCCACTCCACGAACCTCTTCTTCAGGGTAGGTTTCTGGAAACCCACGCCCAGTGCTGGGCGTTCCAGGGGTGTCAGGAGATGCAGTGAGCAGAGAGACCCCCTGTCCTCATGGGCTATCCTGGTAACGCAGCGATCACAGCCCTGTTCCTTTTTCTTCCCCACCAAAACCTGCTAACACCCAGCACCTCCTGAGAGCTGGGCCACCATGGGAGACTGAGAGCAAAGCGCTGGAGAAAATGTGTCTCTCTGAGAGCACAGAAGTTGATGTTTTTGCTGGGATGTGTGTGTGTTGCGGGGGGGGGGGGCGGGGGGAGCGGATCAGGATTATAAATATCCAAGAAGTTCCCTTCAATTTTTGGACAATTTTCAAAGTTGGTTTGTCTCCCACCACGAATCCCAGGGGATAGCAGTAGAGGTTGGAGGAAGATCTGGGATCTCCCCGTTCAGGTTCTGGCCAGTCAGGGCAGGAGGAAGGCTGCTGGGCAATGGGGGACACATCCCAATCGCTGCCCCAGGCTGGGGTCTGCTCCCCGGTACCGCCAAGACTCAGACCAGCTCTGTCTCCCCCTTGCCTTTGATCTGCACAACCTTTGATCTCTGTTGTCTGTGGCTTTCTCTGCCATCTGTCTGTCTCTGTCCAACCTTCTTTACTAGACTGGGGGGACCACAGGTGAGGTCATACAGCTTCCGACTCAGGCCAGACCCACCAATCATGGGACCCTCTTCACTGGGCCTGGGCTCCAGGGGAGGAGCCTTCCAGAGGTCTGCAGCCCCTCACCCTCTAGCCCCTGCCCCTCCCCCCCCCACCCTATCCCCACCAGCATTCCCCTTCCTATCTCAGCATCTGAGTGCACTTAAAGATGCTGAACGTGTGTCCCTGAGTGTGGAGGAGGTAAGGCCCTGGACTCGGAGGGAGGGGGGGTTGCTTGCAGGCAGGGCTCTCGGGAGAATGAATGGGGAAAGGAGGGATGGGCCGCTGGTGGGGACCCAGGGAGAAGGGCAGAGGGAAGGGGGCAGGGAGGGGAGAGCAGTGGAGAAGGAGGGAGGAGGAAGGGAGCGAATGGAGGGGACAGGGAAGAAGGACTGGCATAGCAACAGCAGTGGGGGTGTGCCTGAGAGGCGGGGGCGGGCAGCAGGCAGGGGTCTCCCAGAAGCCTCTGTCAGTGTGGGGAGGCACTGCTCCTGCTCTGCATCCTCCAGCCAGGCCCTGGGCGCAAGGACAGCCCTGGGTGCATAGCTGGGACCAGGCACATCTGGCCTGGCTGGCAGTCAACCAGAGCCACATGCCTTCTTGCCCCGGGCCCCTGCCTCTCCAGCAGCTGCAGGCCAGGCCCCAACCCTGTCCCCTTGGCCAGGGAGCCACCAAGGGGCTGGGGGCAGTGGTGTGGCTGAGGTCAGAGAGACCCCCAACCCCAGGCCACAGCAGCAGCCACACTCTGACCCTTGACCCCAGTCACAGTGCAAGCCCCCACTCTGACCCCGGCCATTGACTGACTGCGCCCCCTGCTGCGAATGGACTTTTGACCCCCAGCTATAGTCCTTAGCCATACACCAACCCTGGCCCCGGTCCTAGCCTGAACCTGAACCCCAATACTGGCAAAGGCACCATTTCCTGGACACATTCCACCAGGCCAAGGGGGAAGGATGGAAGGGGCCCAGCTTGGAGCCATCCCACCCCCGAGGCAGGAAGTACCGACCTCACATGCTGAGGCCTCAGGCATGCGCTGACCGGGGAGAGGCTGCCACGGGCCACTTTCCCCAGTGAGCTCAGCAGCACTAGGCGGCAGGCTTGTCTGGGCCCGTGCGAGCAGGCCAGAGGCAGACAGCCCTCCACACACAGGCGGGCCCACAGTCCCAGCCCCTGGGGCCCGTACACACCGACACACATGCACAGACACAAGACCCGATATTTGGGCCCTAGCACAAACACCAAAGACACAGCCAGATGCACACATGGGCACAAGATGGACGGTCCTCACCGCTGCCCCTTCTCACAGGGCCACACAGCCCCCTGCCCCCCTGCAGCTGCTCCCCAGGTGCCCAGGAATGGCAGAGCTGACAGCCCCCTCGTCTTCCTCTCTTTTAGGGAGGCTGTGGAACCCTCCCAGCCATCCTCAGGTCCCAGTGGCTTCCTCTGCCTCCCTCAAAGGGAGCCCAGCCAGAGGGGGAGCATCACTCCCTCCCCAAACTCAGGGAAGCCACTGACACGCCTGTTCCCTGGCAGGGCCCAGCCCACACCACACGGCAGATGGGGCAGTCAGGACATGTGCAAACCACAGACTCCCCTGGCAGGTACTCAGGGGCTCACACACCTGTGTGTATGCCACACTCACAAACTCAGACACACGTGTGTGTGTACGCATGCGAGATGTATGTGGGGACACACATACACATACACACGTAAAGGTGATGCAGATGTGCACGTAAAGGCACGCGCAGACTCCTCTGCGTAGGAGTGCACTCAAGCACCACACACCTGGTGGCAGCCCCCTGCCTCCACATATGATTTGTTCCCTGGCTCCAGGTGGCCTAGGGGATGAGGACCCGACAGCACAGGGGCATCTCTCAGGGGCTCAGCCATTCTTCAGGCGACCTCTGCAGCCCCTCCCAGCTTGGCTCAGAGCTCCGCCCGCCCGGGGGCACTGGGTATGCTGCCCCTGGGACTTCTCCTGGCCCCCAGCCCCAGGCCTCATCCAGGTGAGGACCCCTGAAGTCCTCCTGACCTTGGCTTCCCAGGACCTGGGCTGGCTGGTCTATGGCACAATTTGACCAACTCCCTCCCTGCCTAGGGAGACCCATCCTGAACCCGAGTCTGTCAACTGCAAAATGGGAGAGGCGCAGGCCCAGCGTCTGGGGCAGGCGAGGCCCGTGAACGTTCCCATGGGAGGCCCTTCTCAGAGTGCCTGAACCTGCCAGAGATGGCCTTCAGGAGAATGTAGACGAAACTTCTGATCAAAAAGGAGGGTTGTGGTTGGAGGGACATTCATTGTCCTGTGAAAATTTTTTAGCACATGAGTGTGTAAGTGGGGGGGCCCGGAGGGGGTTGAGGGCCAAGTGGGGGAGGGGGGCAAGGGGGGAGGAAAGGGGAGAGGAAATAGTTGTTCTGTGCTTTTCTTCCCTTTCCCGGAACTCCCCAGGGAGACAAACCCAGGTGACTGCACACGGGCGAGGGGTGGCATTCCGGAGTGATGACTCTGCCAAGTTTTCCCCGTGGAATCTTCCCAGTAATGTTTTGAGGTAGGTACCCTTCGCCCATTGTACAGACGAGGAAACTGAGGTCCAGAGAGCAGAGGAGAGAGGCAAAAGGCCTGAGTGACGTGTGCTTTGAGCCCGAACCACTGCCCTGTCTGCTGAGCTCACGAGCTGTTTTCATTCACGCATCAGCCCAGGGCCCAGCTCAGAGCGGCCCAGCCCAGGCACGTGTGCACAGCAAAGGAGGGGCACCCGGGCTGAGGCGCCACCCGGGCTCTCCAGCAGAGGTTCTGGGTGGTGAAGTCATGCCCACATAGCCTAAGCCAGGAGAGGCCCCGTCACTGCCAGCCCCTGCGTGAGTCTGGCTCTGCCACACCCCGCTCTGGGTCCCTGGGCGGCTCTGCGCCCTCGCCGGCCCTGGCTCCACAGCTAAGAAGGATAATGCTCTGCTCCTACTCACCTCAGGAGGGAGATGTGGACTGAAAGCTGCCTTCTAAGCTGTAATCTCTCTCCCTGCATTTAGCAAAAAGGTCCAGTCTGAGATCAGAAGGATCCACCCAAACCCAGCACCTCAGATGATGGGACCACAAGTGCACACACAGGGTCCTCCACGCGGCGGACTGACGGGACCCAGGGCCGGGGCCAGCCCGTTGTAGCAGGCGTGCTTGTCCAGGTTTGTTCCCGTGTACTTCTGTGGCAGATGCATTTGTTGGTCAGCTTCCTTAGACAACCCACACCACTCCCACCGGGTGTGAAAGACTCACAGCCAGCTGCTTCACAATACATTTCTGAGATTCAGTGTCTTTCATCTTTGAAATGGGAGAATAGCAGGGCCTGGGTTGCCTGCAGGGCTAACGGGAATTAGTACATGAACTGTGGGGTTTGCCACATCATAAGCCCTTGGTAAGCGTTAGCCCTTAAGATGATTTAATTCCCTCCTGGCCTGTGAAGAGATCTGAGTTTTCAGTCTCCAGGGTAAGCATCAAATTCCAATTTCATGGTGATGGTTTGAACATTTAATTTGGAAATCCTACTTGGTGTGCTGCTGGGGTAAAAGCCCACCCCTACCTGGTCCCCAGTACCAAAGGACCACCAACATGTGCTCTGAGCTACTGGTCCCCTAATCCCTTTACAACCTCCAGTAGCCAAGTGGGGTGGGGGACAAAAAAGAGCCCAGGAGCCCCTTGCTGCAGACACAGAAACTGGGCTCAGAGAGGGAGCTGAAGAAGGGTAGAAGCAACAGGAAGACAGATTTCACCTCCATATAAGGAAGAGCTTGCCTACAGGCAGAGCTGCCCAGAAATGGAATGAGCAGGCTGCCCTGGGAGGTGGTGAGCGACCTGCGGCTGAAGGCGTGCAAGCAGAGAAGGTGGTCTCTGGGTCACAAGGTTCAGACACTAGGCAGGGGAGGAGCACCGGGCTCTCTGGCCCTGTGATTTGGCCAAGGCCATGCGAGCAGGAATGGGACTCCAGAGGGTCAGAGCTGGGGGCCAGAGCTAGCTCTCCTGCAGCAGACCTGTTGTGGGGAGCCCAGCAGACAGAGCCGGGCCCTGCCAGGCAGTTCCTTGTCCACACCCAGGTCACAAAGCATTTATTATTCAGAGAGAAGTACTTTGTATTGTTAAAGGTCTTTATGGCTCCTCCCAGCTTCCCTAGGCAGCCTCCTGCCCCCTATAGCCTTTACAGCAGCCAGAGAGTCTGAGACTCAAGTCAGATCACATCAGAACCTCCCTCACTCAGAGCCCTCCATGGCTCCCACCCCACACAAGAGTTGAAATCAAATTTATGCCACAGCCGAGGATCCCCTATGCAATCTGACCTCTGCTCTGATCTCATTTCCTCCCTCTCTCCCTGGGATCCTGCTGCTCCAGCCACATGGGCCTCCTCTGGGCTCCTCATATACATCAAGCATGGTCCTGCCTCAGGGCCTTTGCGCTGGCTGTTCCTTCTGCCTAGAACACATGTCTCCTAGGCGCCTGCTCAGCTTTTCCCACCACTCTCCATTTCTGTAGCCCTGCTTTTTCTTCATAGCACTTACCACCTGACCTATCTCTCTGTCCACTGTCTCCTTTCCCACTAAAATGGCAGCTCCGCTGCTTGGAGTCTGCTTTGCAGATAGAATGGGGCTGCAGCTCCGTGAGTGTCAGGGATGTTTCCACTGAAAGGAGCAACGTACCAGGAGCGAATGCAAAACCTGACCGCCCTACAGAGCAGACGTCGTGAACTGGAGGCCCTCTGCCTGTGGACGTGTGTGGTTTAAACCACACCACACTGTACCTTTTGTTAATTGAGCAGGGAGAGCTCACATAAAAATCCAAATCCTGGCCTCTCTTGAAACAGACCTGGTCCTCCAGGGCTGCACACCTGCATGACAACCATCAGCAGGCACAGAGAGGTTGGGCCTAGGGGGCCTTGGGGTCCTGGCTCTGGGGTCCAGGGCCAGGCCTGGGACTGCCTCTCTCAGGCAGGCCCTTCCCAGATGGGAGGCTGCCAGGCCCTGGGAGGTGAATGCCTTGTCCCTCCCTTCTCAGGGACACCAAAATGTGGTGGACACTTCCCTCCAGGAGAGATGTGAGTCCTTTGCCATAGCTGCTCCCGGGTGCCTAGGCCCCGCCTGACCCAGCCTCACCTCCACCCACCTTTATACTTCAGCTCCTGCCGTGTAAACTCGGGCCCCTTCTCAGGCTCCCTTAGCTCTGTTACCCTGTACAGCCACCATGTGCCTGCTCTTGCCTTCACCCTTCCACCCTCTAAGGCACCCCCAAGGGCCCATTGAGGTCCCTGCACACATTGCCTGCCTCTGACTGTGAGCTGGGGCCGGAGAGGGTGGCACCCTTTCATCCTGGCCTCCCCAGCCCTGGCAGTGTGGAGGGCACAGGAGGCCTTGGGGAAGCTTCGTTAAAGGACTGAACAAAAAGCACTCAGCCCAGGGCCTGGGAGGGATTAAGCAATAACACACACCTAGAAGGGTCCCACTTGGGTCACGCTCAGTGCCAACACGCATTTACTAATCACCCATTGTGCAGCTGTGCACAAAGACGTGGCACTGGGAAGGCCTGCAGGGGGTAGACGGGGCCAGAGAAGGTGGGCCGGCTGGGGCCTGGGCTTCTGTGTTGGCCTGTGCGTGTGCCTGCATGTGCGTGCGTGCTCACACGGAAGTTCTCCTGGAGCCTCACGCCCCCCACCTGCACACGTGGCTCCCCTGATCACCAGCCTCTCCGCCCCACGGCTCAGCCCCACCTCCCCACTGCGAGGTTTCTGGCACTGCAGCCCTGCCTTCCCATCCATCAGGATTTTGCTGCATTCCTGTGAGTCATTCTCTAAGCAAAGCCTTGGGAGGGAGAGAAGGGAGCTGGGGGCAGAGGGGAGGCTCAGGCAAACCAGGCCCTGCCTCCTCCCTCCTGCCTGTCCCCCTCAGGGTCCCCTTCCATGCACACAGGAGTCCCCTCAGCCAGGAAAGCTAGGGAGTAAGAGTCTGCTCAGCTTGTACCATGGACTTGCTGGGTGACATTGGGCAAGACCCTGGCCTTCTCTGGGCCTCTAGGATAATGACCCTGAGGGTTCCCACCTGCAGGATGCACGGGCCTCTGAGGGGACTCTGTCTCAAATGAGGCAGGGTGTGGGGGGAAGTTGTGCTCCAAGCAGCCTCTGCCCACTTCCTTGTCTCAGTTTCCCCACCTCTGAGATGAGGACGCCAGTCCCTGGGCAGCACAAGGGACAGGGGGCACATTTGCCAGGTCCAGCAGGGCGGGGGGCCTCAGCACGGGCAGAGTAACCTGTGCCAATTGTAGGGCCCAGGCCAGGGCGCCTCCTGCCGGCAGCCCCAGGCCCCCGCACTGAAGCTGTGCTGGCAGGCAGTTCCCAGCGAGGGGCCAAGGAGAACCAGCTGCCTGACTCACAGAGCCAGGGCCGGGCCCTGAGGAGGGTCTGGGGCAGACAGCAGCTCTGGGGGTAGGGGATGCGACACTGCTGAAGGGGAGGAGACGTCCCCTGCCAGCAGCGAGAAGTAAACGGGCGGCAACCATGTGTGCATGTGTACACGGGTGTGCGAGTGTGTACGCACGTGGGTGTGGGTGGACTTGTGTGTCACATGGCTCAGGTGCTAGGGTCTGGTGGTCCAGATCAACAAGGAGTACGTGCAAGTGTTTACGTGATAGTGCGTGTCTGCACGCATGGCGTGTGGTAGACTAGCAGGTCTCCCTGGAATGCTCTCTCTTGGGGCTGAAGCCCCTTCTGGGCTCTGTTTCTCCATGAAAAGGCCCTTCTTAGTCACCCTACCTGTGGCCACCGCCTCTGACCGGTGGCGCATGCCACAGCCCACGTGCTCTCATATGTGCGTCTGCATGTGTTCCTGGGTCCTCAGTGACCCAAAGCAAGTGTGGATGTGATGGTGTGGATGTGGGCTGGCTGGCAGGAGAAGGCATGTCTGTGTGTGTGACAGATTGTGAAGGGTGTGAGGAGCGGTGATGAGTGTCCATGAATGTGGCCACAAGTGACAGGGGTGTGTGTGTGTGTGTGTGTGTGTGTGTGTGTGTGTGTGCGCGCACATGTAGTGCCACAGTGGGCTGGCACCTAGGAACGAGTGTGAGTGCAAGAGGATTTCCTCCCAGGATGCCAGCTCTTGGAACTGCCTGGCCAGTTACCCCCGTCCTGTGCCCAGGCTCAGTCACTCACTCGGCCTCACATCTCTGCTCTGTGGAAAGCAGGTTTTCAGAGCCCGGTAGCTGCACCCACAGGTGCACACATCCCAGGCACAGGACTCTATTTGTGGGTCCCCTTAAGGTGCAGAGCAAAGCTCCAGGCCCTCTGCACACACCTCAGTTGGACCTGGTATGGGGGCTCACAAAGCTAGGCAGGGGCCCCACCTTCCCAGGGCACAGCAGGTCCCTGCTCAGGCCAGGAGGCCACAGTCTGGCCCAGAACAGGGAGATCAAGGCCAGAGTGAGGCCAGAGGCCTGGAAGGGCATGGGGAAGTTGGAGGCAGGACCCAGGGCTGGGAAGGAAGGAGACTTTGGGGGCAGCCGGGGGTGCTTGGTGGCTGTCCGAGGCTGGGGCTGGAATACCCCAGTGGCCTGCATGTTGGGGCAGCCCCAGGAGGATCAGCTTACAGGCACAACAGAACAGCAGTGACCAGCTGGGGGTGGGAGGTGGGAGGGCCTCTGGGGCAGTGGGTGATGAGAAGGAAATCAGGGCAGTGGGCACCAGGGGTGGGGAAGGGCATTTCTGGGTGTGTGGGCAAGACCAAACCAAGGGCGAGTCTGAGCAGAGCCCCCAGCTTCCACCACAACATGCATGCGGCAGCGGCACCCCAGCCGGGAGCTCCCAGCTTTGCCTCTCACCTGTGAGATGCCTCCTTCGCTGGAATATGGAACCCACCCTCCTCACAAGGCTCAGGGTGCACATGGCAGGCCAGCCACTGGAGCAGGTGGGAGGAACCCCAGGCTCGGGCTCCTCTCCTGCATGGAGTGAACTCGGCCTGAGTCCCTTCTGCTCACTGTGACTCGCTCTTCCTGCCTGAACAGCCGGTGTCCCAGCCCACTGCACCTGAGGGCAGGAAGGCCCATGGAGGACTCTACGACAAAGGGTTCCCTTTGTTTTGGAGTGTGGACAGCAGGGGCCCTTGGCTCAGGGTTCAACTCCATGCTCTGGCAGTTGCAAAGCTGGACTGCTCTGGGTGTTTCCATGTGGGCTTAAGGGTTTGGGCACAGAGAAGAGGCTGGGCTCTGGGGCAGTCAGCTGGCACCCAGCCTAGGACAGGGCCTGGTCTCCAGACTCCGGGTCACTGCTCTGTGCCCCTCACCATGTATGGCACCCTTGTTGTTAGGAGAGGAGTGTGGGTAAGAGATGGCCACAGTGGAGGGATGAGTGAAGGGGACGTGGAGTATCCCTGAGTCTCAAAGGTGATACAAGCTGCCTGAGGACGACACAGGAGGTGTGCACGGAGGTGCCGGAGACAGAGACCCATCCTCCCAAGCCCAGATCAGGAACTCTAAGGCCTCTGGGATCTGTAACGGAGTCTTTCCACCTGGTCCACCAGCTCACCCAGGAGAATAGCCCAGAGCGGGGGACGGGAGGGCACAAGAGCCAATTTCTCATTCATTCCCTGTAGGCGGATGAACACGTGTTTTAGAGAAAACAAGGGGCTTGCTAAGCAACCAGCTTCCCAGGGTTGTTCCAGCGTCTCCTCCTGGGGAGGGGCCAGCCCCAGCCCCTGCTGCCACCTCCAGGTCAATAGACACTCAGAGAGGACGCAGGCCTGCTCACAGCTGAGGAGTCACTGGGCAGCAAAGGGAACAGGAGGAGGGTGTGTGGCCCAACAGCAGGAAGAGGGAGGGGGACAAGGATGGCAGGGGCAAGGCCTGAAGTCTGGGCACCCCTCCTTCATTTCTGGGAGATGGGGGCTTAGCTCATATGGCCGCAGCCTCTGAGGCCTGTGTCGGGCTGCAGGGCCTGAGGGCTCTAGGAACCTGCTGCTCTGCATACGCTGGCCCCTCAAGTCCCCAGGGAGCCTGGGAGCTCCTTCATCAGGGCGCAGCTCTGCTCACACCTGCAGGGCTTCCACTGCCCTGGGAGCCTTTCATGAAGCCCGCCCCTCAATGCACCCAAGTCACACCAGCCCCTTTGCCATTTCTGCAGCTTTCCTCAGGTCTTCACAGGCCATTCCCAGTGGGGTGACACTCCTGACCTCCCAGTTCTGTGCACGGGCCACCTGCTCCTGAGGCCTTTCCTGACTCCTCAGTTCAAAACGACAAACATCCCTTCCCTGCCCTATTTTGCTCCCCGCACTCACCACCTTCTGGTGTGCCCTGCAGTACCATCTCCCCTAGAGCAGGAGCCCTGCCAGGGCAGGGGTCTAGCTTTGCTCCTGTGTGGCACACAGTAGGGGACCAATCAACGTGTGGAATGAATCATACACCCCCGGTTATTCAAGAAAGGAAAGCCTCCATTCCTGTGCTGAAACCTTTAAAAACCCTCCCCCTGAGGGAGTTTCAATTCTTTTTTCTTGAGACAGCTCGGGGAGGAGTGCAGGCCAGGGTTGGCCCCAACCCCAAATCCACAGCTTGCTCTTGGCTGGAGGGGCGCTTCTCATTTTTCTTCCACATTCGGGGCACTGACCAACCCGCATGCTGGGCAGCTCCCCTACATGCGGCTCGGCCACTGACTCTGCGCTGATGCCCCAAAGCGTGCCCGTCACTGTACAGGGTGCCCCACCTGGCCCATTGCTCCCCCAGGCTGTGGGCCGCCTGCGGCCACTGGCCATCCAGCTCTGGGCTCTCCCTGAGCCTGCACTTCCTTTGCAGACCCCATCCAGCCCTTTCCCACCTAGCTCCTTGGTCTGGCCTCTTCCCTCCAACTGCTGGCCTTGCATTTTACCCCTTTCACCCTCATCCTTCAGCCAAAGGGCCCAAAGTCTTCTTCCAGCCTGGCTGCTCCCTGGACCCATCCCTGCTGGCCAGAGCCACTTTAGCCTTTTCTGAAGCAGGACCCCTTGCCTGGAATGCCATTCCGTCCCTCTGCCCCACTCTGCAAGTCTCACGCCACGCCGCCCCCACGCCTTCTGCACCCACCCCCACCTCTGCGGCCCACTCGTGTTCCCTCTGAGCCATGAGCTGTCACTCTGCACAATGGTCTCCAGCTCCCCTGGCCTATGAAACAGGTGTCCAAGAGGCATTTGCTGAATAAATGAATGATGTAAACAAATTAGCAAAGAAGTGAATAAATGAGACAAGTCTAAGTGTTGCAACTCTAGAAATAGGGCAGCAATAAGGATCTGTTTCTTGGCAAATCTCCCCTACAGCTCACTGTTTTCTTGTACAGACCCCTATGGGGGTCACATCTGAATAATGACGATGTTCACAGTCATGATGCATCAGGCTAAGCTATGTTGCTATAACAAAGCCCCCAAGTCTTGAGGGCTTAAAACAATAAAAGTTTATTTCTTATTTCTTCACCTGTGACACATTCAGTGGGGTGGCAGGGAGGCTCTTGTTCACCGAGCAGTCACCACCTTGGGCTGCCGGAGGGCAAGAGCTCTCTGGCATCTCACCCTGGCAGTGAGATGCTGGGCCTGGGAGGCATGCAGGTCACGGGTCAGCATGGGTCACATGACCCACCCAACAGCAGGCTGTCCAGGAAGCCTGATCCCACCATGGACCTGGGGGCACAGGACTGGAAACCGGCCAGCAACTCTAACGACACTTCCGACACCAACAGCTCTGTAAGCGGCAGAGGTCACTCGCAGAGCACTTCCTGTGCGCTGGATACTGGGCTGAGGACTTGAAGTGGAGCTTCACTTAATTAAACTCATGGAATTCTGCTGAGGCCCAGTCTGTGAATATCCCCATTTTCCAGATGAGACAACTAAAGCCCAGACAGTAAGGCGTCACCAAGGGTTCACGGCTTCTAAGTGGTGAGGCTGAGATGGGAATTCACATTTGTGACTCCAGGCCCTCCCCCACCCACTGCCCAGCACAGGCCCTTAGCTTCCTCCGCTGAGGCTGGCCGGGGGTCAGGGACTTCCCCGGAAGACAAGAGTCCCCCATACGGACCGTCCCCGCCACTAAGAGTTCCTCACACTGCCACGGCCTATTCCAGATGTTTCTAGTGCCAGAACTCTTGGAAGTGATGAGCCCAGCCCCAGGTTTTACTGAGAGAGAAACTGAGGCTCAGAGAGTGACTGGGCCAAGGTCACACAGCTGGGCTGTGCAGGACCAGGGAGAGATCACAAGTCTTCCTGTCCACCATGAGCTGAGTGTCCCCGAGTGTCTCGCCAGCACCAGGTGCCTGGGGCAGCCTCAGCCTCAGCCAGGGCCCCTCGGGAACGGGGGTCATGGGCACTCCATTTTCCCGGCAGGCAGGCCCAGCAAGCCTGTGGCTCTGACCACCCAGGCCACCTCTGAGGAGGTGGGCTGAGTGGCCAGCACCTGGTGGCTCACTGCTCCCACGGACAGCCCCCACCAGGGAGACCAGAGAGACAGAGGCGGTAACTCTCCACCCCAAGGTTCCACATCCAGAACTTCTGAAAATCTTGGGGCCTCCAGAGAAGCTATAATGTTGGTGGGGTGGGGGGAGAGGGGCATAAGTCTGTGGAGAAGGACATAGAAACAAAAGAGGTCAGTAGAGTTTGAAAACAGACCCACTTGGAGTCAGATCCCAGCTCTGCTCTGTGACCTTAACCCTCTGAGCGGGCCTCAGTCTTGTCACCTATAAAATGGGGCTGTCATCAAGATTACAGACGATGTACCCAATACCTGACACATAGTAGGTGCTCAGTAAAAGCTGTGGCCATTTATGACTTTTAGTGGTATTTTTTGCCAACCCCAAACCTGAACCCCAGACTGTGATTAACATCTTCCCTAGGCTACAGTGGGGCCCTCCTCCAGAAAGGTTATGGCTCTCAATCTGACTGCTGCAAGAATGCTCTGGGTCCCCCACATGGTCCCTCTCAAAGGGAGGAGGAGCTTGGTCAGAAAGAGTGCCCACCCTGCATCCATATCCCCACTTGGCATCCATACTCCTGGCAGGGCCCCTGACTCACAGTGCAGCTGGCCAACCAGCCCAGCCATCCTCCTACTGTGGCGAGGAAGTCAGAGCCTCCCCAGTATCCTCGGAGCCCATCCTTCGCTGGGAAGCCTGGAGTCTCCGAGTCTCCTTACAGCCCAGTTCCTGGGGGTAGAGGCAGGGAGGCAGAGTGAGGAGGGCCCCCCCTGCCTGAGAGCCCTATGCACAGCTCACTGCCCTGTTACCTAGTCCCTCAGCACTACTGAGCGCCTACCATACACAAAGTACCTTGCCAACAACCATGAGGGAGACAGAGCTGAAAAAGACGTGGCCCCACATCCCTGCAAGCCCACAGCCTAGCAGAAATATGCATTATTAATTCCACATAGCCCAGCAGTTACTAGGCTTTCAAGTTATACAGAGCTGGATTCGAGGCCCAACTCTAGTCTCAGTGTTTCCATCTGCAGAATGAGATAGTAATAGAATCTACATCAAGGTACCAAGAGCTCCAGGCAGAGCCTGTCCTATAGTAGGCACTCAACCCACGTGAGACTTTCCTCACCTTGCCCATGCAAGGGCAGAGCCCTGAAGCGCGCCAACAGAGATCTCCCCCCAGGATCCCAGTACCTCATTAATCAGAGAGGACCGTCCACTGGCTGGGATGCCACCTGACACCCCTGGCAGCCTGCCCATCCACCTCCATTTTGTCTGCAAGGACATCTGGGGATGGAGATAGCGCGTGCCAAGCTCTGGCTGAAGGCCAGGAACACTGGGACCCCAGCAAACTAGAAGAGACCCGCCCAGCAGACCCCACTGCCACACATGCAGGGTCATTGCCAACAGTCCACCATCACTGCATGCACACAGTAGGCTCTTGATAAACATCCGAGGGTTGGGCTGGTGCTGGGGAGGCTAGGCTATGTCCTGAGATGACGTGGGTGGTATGGCCTTGCTTGCCATCAGAGGGACTGAACACGGCCCTCTCGGCAGTAGGGAGCCATTGAAGGTTGTTGGGCGGCAGAGGGCCCTCTGCCCCCCTCTCCAGCCTCAGGTCTCACCAACCTCTAGGAAACTCAAGCTTTTTGTAGTTGGCCCTTACTTGCCCCACCACTGTAAGAGGCAACAATCTGCCCCAGGCCTTTGCTCCAACTGTTCCCCCGACCTGGAATGCTGTTCCCAGGCCTTCCAGGCTGAGCTTAGAAGCCTCTCCTGATCTTCCCAGTCTGGGATTCTCTTCTGTAAATTGCTCCCTTTTACGTTAGAACACACATACTCCTGGCTAATGCCCAGATGGGAGTCTGGGAGGGGCAGAGCCGCAGTCTGACTCCCCTCTGTGCTCCAGCACTGCCTGACTCAGAGCGGGGCGGGGTGGTGGTCTCTGCACGGACATGGCACTGTGCTTCAGGGCTCTGTCTCTGCGATGGGCCCATTGGAAGAGCTGAAGTTGCTGGTGTCGCCAGAGGGGTGGAGAGACAGGGGCAGTGAGAAGGGAGGGGAGAAGGGGGTCATCAGCTCTCCACTCCCACTTCCCTTTTCTCCTGCCCTCTGCAGAAAGAGAAGCGGAGTGAAGGCACCAGGCTGAGGGAGACAGAAGGGAGCAGGCTGCCGCCTAGGGCCCCGTCTGTGGCTCATACGGCCGGGGTGGGAGTGCATCAGCAGGTCCCATAGCGAATACCCCGAGTCTCCAGGGCTCCTGGAGGATCCATGGCTCCATGGCCTGCAGTCCGGGCAGAGGCTCAGGGCAGTACTGTGGCCACCACCCCCAGGCAGCATGCAGGGAATGAGCGGTCAGGCCAGACTGGCCTCAAGGACCTGTCAGTCTGGGGAAGCAGGGCACACCCCCTCCCTGGGCTGCCCCACCCAGCAGAGGGACCAGGAGGACAGAGGCTGGGCTTGTCGGAGGGGCGGAGATGGATTTCAGGGCGGGTGAGAGGGAGGAGAGGGGCCTTTGTTCCAGACAGCGGGCACAGCTTCTGAAAGACAGAGGCGGTAAGGCAGAGAGGCCTCGGGGCCTCGGGGAGGTCACGGAGCAATCGACCCGCCGGTGGTCGAAACTGGGAGGTGCCGGGCTGGTGGGCAGCAGACGTCCCGAAGAGCCTTGAACGCCAAGCCAAAGATGGCCGGGCCGGAGGGACAGCGGAGCGCCGGCCGCAGCAGGCAGAGCAGGTCTCCGCCGAGGTAGGGCGGTGAATGAATTACACGAGCCGGCCAGGCCGGCCTCTCCACGCGCGCTGCGAGGACGAGCGGGGCTGGCCGGCCGGCAGAGTCCAGCCCGCCGCCGCAGCGCCTCCCCGCCGGGCGCCGTGTTCCAGGTAATTAAGGCCGTACGGAGGGCACGCAGCTGCTTCCGCGGCCGGCCGCTCCTCCGGCCGGCAGGTGCAATCAAACCCGCGCGTTCGCGGCCATTAAGCATTAATGCAGATCATTAGCATAAAAATGAGGAGGCGCTTTGATGGCGGCAACCCCTGCGAGGGCAGCGGGCGAGTGCCAAGGGCGGCGGGCAGGCCACCCTGGGGGCTCCAGGGACAGGGGCCAGGGTCGCAGGGGCCCGGGCCTGGGAAGCAGGGTGTTGGCCTCCACCCGACCTCAGGGGCCCAGCCCAGGTCTCTGGAGGACGAGAGAGGGGGCCCAATAGAGAAGGCAGGTGTCTCTTTCCCAAAGAACCAGCTGGGTAACTAGGAGTCGCCATGTGACTCACACAGGGTCCTGCAATGGCAGAGTTAGAACCCAGGTGTCAGCCTGCAAGTGGTTCCTTTATTTGACACAATATTAACAGGACGCTACAGCCCATTCTAGGCACTTGGCAGAAATACTCTAACTTAATGCCCCGCAGCAATCCCTAGAGCTACTGAGTCCTTACTATCATGATCCTGGTTTTACAGAGGAGAAAACTGAGGCTTGGAGACGGCCTTGGGTTTGCCTGAGGTCCACAGCTGGTAAAAAGCCAGTGGGAGGATTTGAACCTGGGCGCTCTGGCTCCTGAGGCTGGGCTCAAAACCAGGAAACCACCCTACCTGTGTGAGGAGGGCAGGAGGGCTGACCAAGGAGGGGGGTGTGTGGCTAGGTGGAGGGGATGCCATCCCACCTAACTGGGTGTCAGACTATAGCCAGTGCCACCAGTCATGGCCTTGGGGGAAGCAGGCTGTAATAATACAGATAAACTGGAAACTGGAAATTGGGGGTGAAATGTATGGGAATACAAATTACTCACTGGCAATGCGTTTGAGTCCTCCACTCCCCCCCCCTGCCAAACACTGGGCGGGCCTTCAGAATGGGCCTATGGGCCGGCTGTGGCAGGAGGACAACCAGTTTGCCACCTCCCTCCACACCTGGCAATTAGTTGGTGTTCAAGAAATACTAGCTGAGCAATGAATAAGTGAATGCGTGAATAAATGCCTCCCTTTCTCATGGTGGGGGGAAACAGGGACTGACTCTCAGATTTCTTTTCCAGGCTTCCTCCTGCTCAGGGGTGGCCCTGTGAGAGCAAAAGGGCTAAGAGGAAATGGCAGGTGGGGCTTGAGGCAGAGCTGTGCTGCTCTGTGGCTCCCGGCGTCCCCTAGGGCAGTGCCTCCGGCATTCCAAAGTCAAGGGTGTTGCGGACAGACGTCTTTAGGGCCCTAATGGGAAAAGCAAAGAGCACTGGGAGAGGAGACACAGGCTGCCTGAGACACTGCCACTCAGGTGATGGGGCCAGATGGACACTTCTAGCCCTGAGTAACCCAGAAAAGATGGGCAGTTGCCTGGGGTCACACAGCAAGAATCCTGGTTCTCCTGAGGCATTCAGCCCTACAGGAGCCTTTAGCAGGTGCCCAGAACAGCCTGCAGCCTAGGCACAGGATGCCCTCTCTCCATGAGAAGCTCTGCGTGTAATCATGCCTCTCTCTTGGCTTGTGATAAACATGCACTCCCATACATGAATGTATAATGACGCAAATAACTTGACTATTTGAGTGCTGGCTTTCTCCCCTTGGCCACACCTCCTCCAAGGGCAGGGATTATGAACACCCCCCAGATAAATCATGGCTGATTTCAGTCCTGGCACACAGTCGGCCTGCAAACATGCCTGTTGACCAGATGAACTATTATTACTACAGATAGTCACAATGCCAAAGAAAAATGCATGCCTGGGGTGAGCTTTCCTGCCTCTCCAAGCCCTGCAGCAGCCCCCTACCCCCACACAGCTGGCTCAGGGGCTTGGATGGGCCTCGATGCCCCTGCAGGCAGGAGAGGCACCAGCCCCCGTCTTCCCAGCCTGACCCTGAAGCTGGCCCACCCCCTCAGCTGCCAGCTGGTCTGCAAAGGTATCTGTCCCAGGGGGGCCCTCAGCAGCCTCATTAGGAAAGTAGCGACAGACACATTAGCTGCTGGGGGGAAGGGGGAGCTGAGGGCTGCCACAAGGCTAAGGAAAACCAAATGCCTGCTACTTCCCAGGCTCCTGGGCCCCATCTGGGCCAGGCACTGTGGCTGGGGAAGGGACAGAGACACCCCAAATTCAAAATCACCCCCACAGCTGGGGCTTGCCGCTAGGACTCAGGACCCAGGGCGAGGATCTTCCCCATTCCTTGCTGCTCTGGCTGGACCTGACTGCTGAGTGGACCTTGACAAACTTCCCTGTGTCCTCCACCTTGGCCTGCACAGTCCTGAGGCTCTGTGTGAGAGGAGCAGTGACACACCACCTGTGTAACAGGAGAGGGAACTGAGGCCCAAGGAGGGCCCATCCCAGAGCAAGTACCGGTGCAGGAGCCATGCTCTGCATTAGGGCCCTGGCGCAGCCACTAGCAGGCTGTGTGGCCTCTAGGCCTCAGTTTCCCCATCTGTGAAATGTGGGCCTGGACCACCTTGACCTTAGAGTTTCCTCTGGCCTCTGAGCCACAGGCAGGGAAGAGCCAGTGCTCCTAGAAGAGGGTCAGGGGTTGGCAGTGTGCCTTCAGCCCCCAAAGCCAGTCCTTCCTGGAGCCTGAGGTCCAGCTACTCAGGGGTCACAGAACTCAGGTTTTCCAGGCATCAGTTTCCTCCCAGTACCCAGGGCTGGGGGCAAGAGCAGATGCCAGACAATGAGCCAGTGGCCAATGCTTCCACCACTAACAAAAAGGAGATGGGAAAAATCCTCACACCAGAACATACACATGAACACACAGACACTCAGCCACACAAATGGGTCCCCCACCCACAAATGCAGACACACAAACCACACACGCAGGGGAGAACACACCCCTCCCATCATGGATACCAGTGCACATATGAGCACCCACAACATGCTCAACAGAAACGCATTCTTCTAATTCATTTCACCAACCCAGACCCATACACACATGACCACACACTGGTCCCAGTCACACAGACACCTCTACTGTAAACACACATCACACACACAGGCACATATGCAGCAATCCAACCCAGACTCATACATGGGCCTGGAAGCAGCCATGCAAGAACTGTCACCAGCCCACCTGCAGAATGCTCCTGAAAATGGACACAGACACCCTGCATACACCCCAAGCCCAGGAACACATGCAGATCCACACCCATCTTGCTACTTCATTAAATTCCACATGGCAGGTGGTGCCCAGCCCAGAAGAGCAAATCCAGATAAATAAATCATGTTCAGACCATCAGTCTCGGCCCAGCCTGGCTGCCTCCTTGCTATAGGTAAAGTGAAACAAGTCTTAAGTATTTTATAAATGAATAAACCTGTTAAGAGAATATAATTTACAAGGCCATTGGCTGTAGACTCACATCCCTCCTCCATCTCTTCATTTCAGAGAACACATTGCAGTGGTGGCTAGTGGGGCATGATGTCTGGTACCCCACACACTGCCCCTCTGCCAGTGGTGGTATTCCCAGGGAAACGGACATTCTGTGATTTTCTGCCACTAAATCCAGCTGCTGCTCAGAGACAGGACCCTGCACTCTCTTGTCTCTTTGGCTTTTTCTCCCAAGTCTTAGATCCCTTTTAAATGCCAGCCCAACCCTGGTAACTGTGATTTTCCAAGGCCTGTGTCACACAGGGCTTGTATGTATTAGAATTGAACCGTTCAGGAATGAGGGAGAAGAGAGCTGGCAGCAGAGATGGGTATGCACAAGGGCAGCTTGTAGCTAGGCCTGAGGGGCAGCTAGGCAGAGGGAGGCTGTGCCTGCTGCGAGGCCCGCGTGACCCCAGGGAAAGCTGAGGGCCTGGACATAGCAAGGGAATAGAAGGTGGTTCACAGGACCAACAAGGGGCCTAGGAGTCTGAGCATGGCTGGGCAAAGGAGGCCCAGAAAAAGGTTGAAGCCTGAGACCTCAATGCAGCCTTGAGCATCCAGGGCCCATTAAAGTCATTTGCTACTGGAGTCTGATTCTCAGCTGAGGCCATGAGTCTTCAATGTCCCTGTCCGGGCTAAGTGGCCTCCTGGGCCCCAGCCAGCATGATCCCCTGGCCCAAGCTGCTAATCAGAGGTTAGTGGTAACAAGGAAGTTCTTCTGTGGGTCCAAAATGGAAAGAGGATCAACAGATCATCCGTTTGGCTTCTTTCTGAAGCTCTCCCTAGAATATGGTTCCAGTTTTCTCAAGACTCCCACAGACTCGAAAAAGCAGCATGTTATACAACATTAAGTGAGAAAAGTAGGATATCAAATGGAATATACGGGAGTGATGGCATACTCAGATGAAAACCCCACGAGCAAGGGCAAAGTCACATGTAGCCTTTTGGAGACTGGGGGAATGGGAGAATGGGTGAATTGTTTTTCTTTTAACTTGTCATATTTTCCAAAAGTCTATAATAAGCCTGTCCTCCTTTTATAGTGAGAAAAAAAAAGCTATTAAAACCACCAGTGCCTTACAAAACCAAATATACAGCATGACTCTATAATTTATATTAATTATGTTTGTCATATATTGTTTATCATAGTTCTAGAGAAAAAAAATACAGTGGCTATGTCCTAGGGGTGGAATTATAAAGGTTTTTTACTTGTTTTCCTGCATTTTTAGGTTTTTCTAAAATCAACATATTAACAATCCGGTAATGTCATTAAAAAGCAAATGCTTAAGGCTGGGAAGTTCTCTTTGATATCAAGCCTGAGTCCTTCCTGCTGCAACTGAGGCCCCTTCTCACTCTCCTTGCGCATGTGCCCTGGGTGAAGCTCAAGAAAGGCCAGAGGATGCCCATCAGTAGATGAATGGATTAAGAAGATGTGGTACATATACACAATGGAATATTACGCAGCCATAAGAAAAAACAAATCCTACCATTTGCAACAACATGGATGGAGCTGGAGGGTATTATGCTCAGTGAAATAAGCCAGGCCGAAAAAAACAAGTACCAAATGATCTCACTCATATGTGGAGTATAAGAACAAAGAACAAAACAAAAAAAAAAACTGAAGGAACAAAACAGCAGCAGACTCACAGAACCCAAGAACGGACTAATAGTTACCAAAGGGAAAGGGACTGGGGAAGAAGGGCGGGAAGGGAGGGATAAGAGGGTAAAAGGGGCATTACGATTGGCAGACATAGGGTGGGGGGGCACGGGGGGGACTGTACAGCTCAGAGAAGACAAGTAGTGATTCTCATCTCACTACGCTGATGGACAGTGACTGTAACAGGGTTGGTGGGGGAGACCTGATGAAGGGGGTAGTTTAATCATCACAATATGGCTCATGTAATTGTAGGTTAATGATACTAAAATAAAATAAATTGTAAAAAATAAAATAAAATAAAATAAATAAAAAAAAAGAAAGGCCAGAGGACAGCTGCTAAACAGGCACATAGTCTCCCAAGACTGAATGAAAGGCTGTATTAAAATTTGCTGCCTGCCCAATCCAGGCAGGAGCGAACAGAGGTCAGCTGAGTGGGTGACTCTGAAGACACCAGGGGAAAAGTGGCCCTGGAGTGACCCGTTGGAGACTTAACACTTGAGAAGGCGGGTGGGGGCAGGCAGGGCTGGCCTGGCAGCAAAGTGCCGGAAGAGGCTGCCCCCAGGGCGGGTGGGGTGTCCACGCTCAGGAGGTAGGAATGTGCCTCCTGGCCAGGCAGTTAATCAGCTGCCAAGTAGGGGAGGCCTGTACTCCTGGGCTGGAGGGAGTTCGGCTGGGTGGCAGAGTCCAGGCCTGGACGCGGGGGTGTGGGCAGGCGTGGGTGTGTGCATTCCCAGGTCCATCGTTCGCGGGCCCTAGGGCGGAGGTAGGCCCAGCGGGCCGGTGAGCAGCCCAGGGAAGGGCAGAGCTGCAGCAGCTCGGGGACAGCGCGACCTGGAGGCGGGAGTGGGGGCGTGCAGCCTCCCCACGACCCAGGCCCCAGGAAGCGACTTCCCGCTGCCCCTGAAGTCGGGACCTAACGCGCACGGAAGGTGGCCCGCAGCGCCACAACTAGAAGCCCCCACCCACAGCTCCCGGTTCCCGGAAAGACGCAGCTCGGCGAGGGGGCGGGCCCAGCGGCCCCGCGGAGCACGCCGGGACGAGCGCTGCCATGGCGACAGGAGCGGCCCGCCCCGCCCCGTCTCCCGCGCAGCGAAGCTCCCTCTGGCAGCTCCCGGCGTCGCGGGCCCAGCCGGCAGGGGCTGGTTGGGTCTCCTGTCGCGGAGGAGGCCCCGCGTGGCCAAGATGGTGGGCGCCGTCTGAGGCGCTCGGAGGGGCGGGCAGGACGCGGGCGTTTACCCTCTCGCCGCCCCCTCCTGAGGTCCGCTAGAGCGGAGGAAATGGCCCGGAGGCGACGATCGAGCCGCCAGTGTCTGGCCCGAGAGCTCCTACCGGAGACTTAAGCTCGAGGCCCGGGGCCCTGCTCTGTCCCCGGAGAGGCGCGCCGGGCCAGGACTGACATCGCTAGGGTGCAGGATTCGACACACACAGCACACCTTCCGGATGGCCCCTCACCCGCTCCACAAGAAGGCCTGGACGTCCTGGCTGTTCCCCAACTTGGTGCGCCTCCACCCCCAACGAAGGGGGCCTGAGATGCCAGCCTCCACCCGCCTCCACCCCCGGCACCTGTTACTGAACAGCACGAACATTGTTTCCCCTCGTGGCTGCCGTCAAAGCCCCCAAAGTGCCCACAGTTCTCAGCGGCCATCTCTACCCGTCCAGGAGACCCAGCTAAGCTGACTGCTCCCGAGGCAGACCCTGACCCCCCTTCACCCTTTGTCCTCCCGCAGCGGGGAGAAGGGTAGGATGGGAGCTCACACCCAGTGGGCCAGAGCAGTCAGGCCACGTGACTTTCCCCAAGTCCTGCATTGAGTGACTTCGCCCAGGTACGGTGGGCAAACAAGCCCAGATCTGTTAGGGAGTGAAGCGGCAGAGCTGGGTCTCAGCCAAGCTGTGACTCCAGATGCCTGTCCACAGAGTGGCGCTCCCTGCTCCCTGCTGCCCAGCCTAGGCTGGTCCAGCCACCTATCTCAGGCCCAGAGCAATGCCCTGAACTCCTGTCCCCTCCTCCTCCTCCCTACTACCACAGGCCTGGCTTCCCTTCCGAGACGCCAATCTGCAGCCACACAAAGCCCTGTTTGTTTGCTTTCTCTGCTGCTCCCCCTGGATCCAATGTCTTTCTCTGCTACCTGCCGGCCTGGCTTCCTCTCCAAGCTGCCTTCCCAGCCAACTGAAGGGAAGGAGGGGGCAGCCATTCCAGCAATCCCTGGCTCACAGTCACCCCGTCATTCCTTGAATCCACCTCCCCAGTGCAAAGGGCACACAGCTGGGGCCACCTAACCCACAGTGACTTTGCAGCCCCTTTGCTGCCTCTCAGAATGTAGGGTGCTGGCTGAGCGGGGAGAGCTGCCTGGAGCCAAAGGCTGGTACAAGGGGAGGGAAGCCAGAGAGGCCTAGCCAACCTCCCCTCTCCTTTTGTGAGCAAGGCTTGTTTTGTCTGTCAACCAGGAAGGGCTGCCAGGAGATAAGGAGATGAATGGGACCAGGAAGGCTGAATTGGAGGAGGTAAAGGGATGCCCCATTTTCAGGGCCCTCGCCCACTCTTTCTGGGGGTTCCCAGGTATCCGAGGCTCTGGGATGAGGGCCTACAGGCTGCATTGGAGACCTTACTTGACAGGTGCCCTCTCAGTGCCCACCACCTTCTGCATGGTGGGCACCCTCTGCACTGTTTTGGGAAGCCCTACCAGCCTGAGCTGAAACAGGGCTTTCACAAGCAAAGAAAAATAAACATCCGCATTCCACAGCACCTTCTCTACCTGCAGAGTAGGGGGCTGCCCTTTCTCCTCGTTCAAATAAAGAAACCCAACACTGATATTGCACAGAGATACCACAATCTCGCCGGGTTCCCTCTTCCCAGGCTCTTTTACAGCGCCCTGCCACACTGGGTGGCCCAGGGCAGGTCCTAACCTCCCTGGGCCTCTCTCTTCCCCTTCCTGTCTGTCTTCTTCCATGCAGAGTTTAACTCTTACAGCAAGTCCTGGATAAAGGTGTGATTATGCCCCCGTGAAAGATGACAGGAGGCTCCAAGAGAGAAAGCCACAGAGACAAACTGCCCCGAGTCAGATTCCAAGCTCACTTCTGTCGAAGCCCTAAAACTTCCTACCAGGTTGCAGTATTATTTCACCAGTCAGTGATGATCTGCTGAATGGATGAGTGGCCACCATGAGGAGGTGTGTGGTGAGAAGCAAACCAGGCCTGGCTTTGGAGCCCAACAGATGTGGACTGCAATCTCAGTTCTGCCACTTGGTTGCTATGAACTCAAGCAGGTCACTCAATCTCTCTGAACTTCGGTTTCCCTGACAATCAGTATAGGGCAGTTAATAAAGCTCAGGGAGGACCACCCGATGCCCAGTAAAATAGCAGGCACTCATTATTAAATGATGGCTTTCTCTGTGACCCTTTTCGGTATCCAAAAAAGACAGGCATTCACTAATGAAGAACCAGGCCTCTCCTACCTCTGCTTTCCCCCATCTGGCCTTGCTGCCAGGCACCCCACCCATTGACCATTTCTGGCCCTCTGGAACATTCAGGCTGAGACCAGAAGGTTGTCAAGCTGAGTTCCCCAGGCTCCTGTCCTGCCGGGGAGACCAGGGCTTCTCTGTTTAATTAGCCAGGGCAGGGTCCCCAGGGGAAACGTCACCCCAAGGGAAGAAAGCCGCTCCGTCCACATCCTGCTGGACTCAAGAAGAGTCACTCACTCAAGTCTGATGTGGCAAAATGTCTGTTTTTAGTGCTATTTCAAGCCACAGTGGGGATTTTCTATGCTTGTCTCAAAGGTACCTTAAACCGGATTCCTTCCTGCCACCCCCACCCCTATCTATGTTTGAAATGAAAATATTGTTCTTCCTCTTTTTCTTTTTTTCCTGCTTCTCTTTCCCACCTATCAGAGGGATGCAAATGAGAGAAAGGGCAGAGGCTGGGTCCCCACGGAGGGCAGCACGCCCTCCCACCCACCAGGCCGTGGGCAGCTCTCAGCTCAGTGGCTCAGAGCCCAGCGTGCTGGGAGCCCCAGGCCTTCATCTGCCCCCCCTCTGCAAGCCACCGAGGCTGGTCATTTTCTGCTGTCGCTCCCAGACACTCACAGGTGTCTACCCTTCCCATCACACACCCTTTGACTTTCTGCCTCTGAGCCTTTGCTTGGGCTATGCCCTCTGCCTGGAAAGGCCTCCCCTCCATGGAGTGGAAAGCCTCTTACAACACAATCACTATGAAATCCACATCTGTGTGACTGTTTCTTTAATGTCTGTCCACCTACTGGACAGTAAGCTTCAGAAGGGCAGGGGCAACATCTGCTTGGCCACTAATGCTTCTCCAAGGCCAGGCTTTTCAACAGCCTTGGTACTGTTGACATTTTGAGCCAATTTGTTGTGGGGGGGTCCTGTGCACCCACCCTCGGGTGTTTAGCAGCATCCTTAGCCTCTACTCACTAGATGCCAGCACCTCACCAGTTGAGGCAAAAACATCTCTAGATATGGCCCAAATGTTCCCTGAGAGATAAACGTGCCCGTAAATGACAGCCACTGCTCTCAGGTCTGGCAGTTCCCCACCAAATGAATGAATGCGTATCTCCTTTCCCTTCCCCAGTAGAACAGACGATTTTTATTTTACCTCTTCACCACTTACCATAATCATGTACAAATTTCATTTTTTCCTATCAGATCAGAAACTTCCAGAACATAGGCCCATGTGACTTCAGATGTGTATCAATGTTGATTGTCCATAACTATTTGTTGAAGGAATAACCTTCAAAGCATCAGATAGCCCCTGATCCAGTCCCAGTTCTGGTTCTGCCTTCCCCATCCCTCACCCCTAGATGACTGTGTAACTTTGCTACAGTAGCTAAACTTCTCTGGGCCTCATTGTCTCTCCAGTCATTGTAACGATGCCTTGTCCTGTTGGGCCAGTGGAGAGTTCACAGCTCCACCTCTAAGGAGCTGCTCCCCGAGAGGAAATCTTTCAGGTGGTTTCTAATTTACATTTACACTTTCTGAGAATTCTTATTATTACTAATAGGCAACATTTATTAAACACTAAAGCTAACTGCTTTAGAGGCATCCCTTAAAAACAAAGCTATGAGGTAGGTACTGTTATTTTCACTATTTGATAACTGAGGAAATAAGAAGCTCAGAGAGCTGGAGGGACCTGCCTAAGGACACTCAGACACGGTTTGGTGGCCTCTGCAATGAGGGTATCTCAGTCAGAAAACACTTTCAGCTTCATTACTTGATACTGAAATCTTTCTTAAAAATCAGAAGCCCACCTGGTGCCAAGCAGAGTTAGACCTTTCCCAGCGTAAGGCTCTCACAGGGCCCCCCAACATCAGGCCTTACCCGATGAGCTCCCTCACAGAAAACCAGCTCCAGGTCCCCGCAGAAGGGTCCCAACAAGGCTGGGGGTGGCAAGTGCTGACTCAAAGCCTGCCTCCGCAGGGGCTTGAAGGGCCACCACTCCCATGCCAGGTGTCAACCCTCTCAGGAAAGCTCTGCCTGGGACCAACTTCCCCCACACTGAACTGGTCCATGCGATTCTTCAGGGCAGGAATGACAATGATGAGGTCTTTAGCACTTTCTATGTACCAGGTACCGTTTTAGGTATTTTATCTGCATTAACTCATTAATCCTCCCAGCAACTTCTTTAGGTAGGTGCAATCATTTTCCCCGTTTTACATATGAGGAAACTGAAAAAAAGAAATAAGCAACTTTTCCAAGTTGGTAAGTGGCAAGGCCAGAATGTGGGCCCAGGCAGCTGCACCCCAGAACCCACTGTGCTGTTCCAGAGCTGCACGGCCCTCGGGACTGTGTTTCTGCACCCTGGTGTGCAGCAGGCACTCACGGTGGGATTTATGAACAATCTAACGCTTCTGTGGTTCTATGGCCACATCCACCGCGGCTGGGGGCATAGGTTCCTGAATGCTTTCTCGAGGTGCGTCCACGGCACCAGGACAAAGTCCCTTCAGAAACAGAAACCCTAGCCAGAAAATTGTAATTCTCACCTGCCCCACTGTGTAACAAAGACCAACTCAGTCCACCCCTCCACCGGGCTGGACAAGAAACATCCTTTGGCCAATGCCACGACAGGGAAGGCTTAGAGGCAGCCTGGCAGAACAGGAAAAGAGGAATCACAGCAATTTAGCCAAAAGGGTAAGCCATCTCTGCTCAGGGTGACCAAGAGGGGCCGGGAATTATGCCCGTTGTGAAGGTTGGATATGGGGCCCCAGAAAGGATGTAGGCTAACCTCACCACAGAGCCTGTGTTTATGACCTCAAGCTCAGGGCATGGCTCCTCAGGTCACGCAACATGCCAACACCTCCATTGCATTTAATGCCTGCAATTAATGTTCCATTTTTGACAGGAGAGGAAACCCATGCTCAGAGGGAAGTGACTTGCCTGAAAAGCGGTTGCAACCAAACCTGTTCCTGGACCCAGCGCTTCTCCCACTCCCCACCATGCCTGTGCACAGGAAGGGTACTCAAGGAAGGCGGCCCTGCTCTGCTGAAGCCCACATGCCCTCCAGAGACCCCCAGTCTGGGGCCCGTCCATGTTCTAAGCAAGCTCCCTTCCCCCAACTGTAGGCCTCTCCACTGTACTCCCTACTTTCTAAGCCCCAAGAGGTGTGTGACTTGGGCTCAGTGACCATCAGTCTGAAAGAAACGAACCCTCCCTCAATTTATGGCTGAGACTGAGGCCTGAGGGGAGATGCCCCCAGCCCAGGCTTCCTGCCTCCACAACTCCTAACAATGGATCTCTGGCCCCCCGCCCACCCTTTGGCCCTGCTACACCTGTCCCTCTCTTCAAAGGACCCCTCTGGCCCCTCCTCACAGGACTCCTGCCCTCCACGGCATCCCAGGCACCTTCTCTCCTGAGACTGACCACTCTGTGCAGGCGCTGGATGTCCACTGGCCACTGGCCTGTGGAGAACCTGGGAGGCCAGACCACAGCTTGCTCACTTCTGGAGCCCCGTGTGAGCACAGGGCTCAGAGGAGAAAATACCAAGGGGATGTCTGCTGAGGAAGGAATGGATGAGTGGCTATGCGGGGGCTCAGAGCTCCTGGGTCTTTCACATTCCTAAGCATACACCTCACCAACAAGAGCATCTCCTTCCTCCCTCTCTCCTTCCCCAAGTCCCCTGCCCGTGTCCCACCACCGCGCACACATTATTCACACAGGTTCAAGAATAGAACGAAGTCTCTTTTTCGCCAAGCAAGTCCCATTCTATGCCTCCAGCCCCTGGCACCCACCCTCCCTACCTCCTCTCTGGTGTCACATTCCAGTTTCAGATCCTCAGTGACCCACCCAGGCACAGGGCACAGCTCTGCCTCAAATGTCTTCTCAATCCCTGGGGAAACAGGATAAGCCAGTTTCTCCTCAGCCCCTCAGTGAGCAGCCTGGAGGGTTGGGCCCCCCTCTGGCCTCATTCATCTCTTCTGAAGTCTGACGGAATTCCCTGACCAGTGCCCCAGACTCTGCAGAGGCCCTGCGTGCTGCTGGTGGGATCTCAGAGGCTCGCCCCACCTCACCTGGTCCTACTGCCAGCACACATTTCTGACTGTTTCCCTTGTTCCTGGCCTCACCCTTGGCAGGGGCTGGGAGGAGAGGCATGCTTTCAGGCCTAGCTGCTCCTGCCTTGCGAGGAGAACAGACACTGACAGAATTACAGATAATCCCATGATACATGCTATGCCCGGGGTACAGACAAAGGGAGATGACTCATTCTGCCTCGGAGGTCAGAGGAGGAGGAGACAGGACGTCTGTTTTGGCCTTGGAAGGCAGGGAGGAAGGTGAAGGGCATCCTAGGTGATAGGAACAGTCCAGGCAAATGCACAGAGGCAGGGAATTACACAGCTGAACCCTGGGAAGGAGGGCTGTGCTGACAGGAGGAGAAGAGGGTTGAGTGCGGGCAGGGAAGGGGAGGATGCCAGAAAGGGCCGCTGCAGTGTGGGAAGGCCTAGGGACTGGACCTTTATTCAGAAGGCAGCAAGAGCCTCTGGGCTTGTCTGCTGTGGTTGAGAAAGATGACTCTGATAGCGTGGCCCACCTGAGAGGGGGCCTCTTGTGCCACTGCTATTCAGAGCCAGTTCCTCCACATTTGGCCACAGGACACAGGCCATGTCCATGCCAGCCTCCAAAGACTTGCCAGTGTCTGCCCGGAACACCCCTCTCATTCTCACCTACTTATGCTTGAAGCATTTCCATGAAGCCCCTGAAGACTGGCCAAGACTGGGTACACTTGCCCCCGATTCCCCAAAGCTCAGGTTAGCTGTCCCCCGACCACAGAACAGAGTTACGCTCCATCTCTCTCTGCTCCTCTTTGCATAGGCAAATCTCACCCAACACTGCCCTATGCTCTTTGCCTCAGCATCCATGTAGCACCTAACACAGTGCTTTCACAGGGGGATGTTTCCCGCCCAGACCTGGCACAGATCTCTGACAAGGCTGGTCCCCTCAGGTATTCTCAGGGTCTCTGTCACCCTCTGGGCTGTGACCTTCTTGAAGGCACATTAAACACAGGCCTTCGAAAACGGTGGGTCCTTGGAAAACACCTCTTCTCTTGGGCCAGGGAGCTCAGGTGCCTCTCCCACATAAACACCGCCATTGTACACTACCAGGTGCACACACTGCCACCTCAACCCTCCCTGTGGAGTCACACTGTGGCACAGGGGGCAGAAATAGCCATGCACAGCCACAGGGGCTATTAAAACGAGGTGCCTACGCAGACTGCCATGGAAATAGAATGGTAATGGTGACAATGATAATAGAATAGCATTAATAACAGTGATGATGGTAGCAACTGGCTTTCACTGGGACAAATACTGTCCTAAACTTTGTCTTTACATGGATTAGCTCATTAAATCTTCACTACTACTGTGAGGCCAGTACTATTATTATCTCCACTGCAGAGACAGGGACAGCGGGGCACGGAGAGGTAAGTACGTGGTGGAGTGAAAAGCCAGCCCACAGCCTTGCCCCAAAGCATCTCACCCTCTGACCTCCCAAGACGAGTGGAAAGGGAAAAGGGTGTTGAAGACTAGAGCCTGAGAGGTGACTTCTCATTTGGGGTAAAAGCAGACTGTATTCGTGCGCATGACACATGTCTGCATGACGAGTAGCAGGTGGGGAGGGGCACATTCACGCTGCTAACCAGGGCAGCCTGTGGTGAGCTGTGGGGGACACTTTTGCTTTTACTCTTATACTTCTGGGTTATTTGCATTTTTCACACAAGAACAAATCTATATGTTACTTGAGTAATTATAAAAGAGAGAACTTGTTAGGGCATCAATTAATGTTTATTGAATGAACAGAAGCCAAAGCCATTTCCTAGGCCTGATTTTTCAAACTCTGGGTATAGCCCATTAGTGGATTGAGAAATCAGCTTAGTGAGTTGTAACCAACAATTAAAAAAAAAAAAAAAGGCTAGAAGAGAAAACATCAGATCAGTGGATGAAGTAGAGAAAATTACCTCATAAAACTTTTGTTTTAGTTATATAAAGGTGTGGGAGGTGGGCGGTGTTGGTAACAGAGTCGTGACCTTAAGATGCATTTCTTACTACAGGTTACTGGCAAGAGTTCTAAAGCCACTGGCCTAGACTTGGGGGTCTAAAGGGGAGTGAGACGAGGGCCTGCAAGGGCCTCCTGGTCCAGGAGAGAGAGACATTTCTGGGGTGGGCGAGTTCCCTTGGCTCAGGAAGAAGCCAGAGGGGCGCCTGGCTATTGGGAAAGGCCCTATTTAGCCCACTCCACAGCTGGCTTCTGGGGCCCCCACGCCTTGATAACTCTCCTGCCCTCCAAGGCTTTTGCCTGTGAGAGGCTTTGCCAGATTTGTGGTGGAGCCTCCCCTGGACCAGAGTGTCTGGGTTCACTCCTCTGTATCACCCGAAAGACCACTTCTCCTTGTTCCTGAGGCTTTCCTCCTGGATGCTCCTGGGCCCCCATCTGCCCACTCAGCTGCCACGGGGGCCAACGTGAAACGAGAAGATTCCTTTCCAGCTTTCACATCCCGAGGGCCACATCCCTGGGAAGCCTTTGGAAAGGCAGCTTTGCGGTCACTTGGGAGGGGCCTCTACTGCGTCTGCAGCCAGAGCTGCCACCATGCAGGGTGAGCCGGACCCGCAGCACGGCAAGGCCTGTATGGAAGACAGGACTGGGGGAGAGAAGCAGAGCCGCCAGCCTGGGGCTCCGGTGGGACTGGTGCCTCCACTTCAGAGCTGTGTCTAACCCCACCTCCCGCCTCCCCTCCCAGGGCAGCAGACAACTAAAAAAAGATAAAATAAAAAGAAGTAATTCCCTGGCTCTGACGTCAGCGTGAGGTCTTAACAGCCCAGCAGCGGCATGGAACTGGATTGCAACCAGATGTAATGCCCTTGAATCCTCAACACATCGCTGCATTAGAAGAGAAAAAAGGGGCACGCGGGGGCGGGGGAGGGGCCCTCTGGCGGGATGTAACCGTGCAGGTCTCGCGTGGGTCCTTCAATCAGAGGCTGCTGACAGCATGGGAAAGGCGCTGCGGGCGGGGGAGCTCAGGGCCCCGGGCCGCCATTCAGGCGCACCGCCTCCCCTCCCCCAGCGCCCCCAATAGCGCATTGTTACTCGGGTTTTACCCACTCGGAGCCGAGGCCCCAGCGTTCCCCCCACACCGAGAGCTCCGGCGGGAGGGTACGCCTCGGGCCCGCACTCCGGCCCCTGGCGTGGGTTCAAGAAGGACCAAGGGCCCCCCGAAGGGAAACGGGCTCGCTGGGAAAACGGGCGCCTCAGGAAGCTGGGGCAGCAGCGGCCTCGGGCCTGGCTGGCCTTTCGCTTCCCCTCCACCCCTCCTCGGCGGCCCCCAGCGCGACCAAGGCTCCAAATGTCACCCCCGCGTCCTGCAGTCCCCTCGCCCCGCCGCGCTCGGCCACGCGGCCTTGCGCCTGGGCCCCCGGGCCACCTCCCGGGTACTGTGCTCCGAGGCGCGGGGCTGTGAACCTGGCCGGCGCGCCGCTGTCCGCGGACACGGGGCTCGCGTGTCCCGCGCCCCCGACCGTGACGTCAGTCTCCGAAAGGCCCACAGGCCCGGGGCCTGGCCGCGTTGGAGCTCCCGGCGCCTCGGGGGCCGCTTCCTGCCGCGCGCAGGGCCTGCGCACGGGCCTGGCGAGCCGCCCGCGTGGGGGCCCCGCGGACAGCCCCGCGCGCCCCACCGGCCCCTCCCGGCCTCGCGCCCACGCCAGCCCCGTCCACCCGAGAGGTCGCCCCGGCCCCCGCGGACGCACTCACCCCTCTGCCCTCCCGCCCCGGCGCGTGCGAAGGCCCCGCGTCCCAGCCCACGCTCAGCCGGCACTCCGCGGCCCCGCGCCCCGCGCCTCTCGCGTCCCCACGCCGCGGCCCGGCCGCTTCCGGACGCCATCCGGCGACCTCGCGCACCCCCCCGCCACACAAAGCAGGGACCCGGCGGCCCCCACCGCCCGGCCCAACGCGCTCGCCCCGGGCTCCCGCCTCGGGGCCCGACGACGCGCGCCGCCCCGCTCGGTGCTCACCTCGGCGCCCGCGCTCACTCGGGGACCCGGGCTCTGGCGCTGCGACTCCGCGGCCCGGAGGCCCGGTTGGCCATGGGGGTCAGGGCGCGCCGGCCCGGCGGCCCGCGGCCAGGCAGGAAGGAGGGCGGGCCGTGTCGCCCCCTCCTCGCGCCGGCGCTCGGGCCGCGGGCAGGGCGGCCTGTTCGGCTCGTCTCTCGCCCTCGCCGCCGTCTCGCTCTCCCACTCGACTCTCCGGGCCCAGCCGCGGGCGGGGGCGGCGCCCGGGGGCGCGGGGAGCCGGCGGCGCGGGGACCGGGCCCTGGCCGCGCACCGGCCGGGCCTGCCTGGTGTCCGCGGATGCCGCGGGGAAATGCGATCTCCTCCGCACAGGAAGAGCGAGCGAGCGGGCGGGCGACGCGCGGGGGGAGAAGGAGAGCGAGAGCAGGAGGAAGAAAGTTCCCGGGCGGCCTGGCTGCGCTCGCTCGCCGCCCCGGGCGCCAGGTGGGCCGTGCGCGCCGCGACAGCGCCCTCTGGCGGTCCGCGCGCCCCACTGCGCGGCCCCAGCCTGCCCGCGGCCTTGGGGGCAGGGGGCTTTTCTTCGGGATCCCTGTGGAGCCTCAAGGACTCTCCCTGCCCCGCCACGGGCCAGTGGTCGGGCGGGGGCTGGAACCTCGGGCGGAGGATTTGGATTGCCATCCTGCCCCCTGTGCTTCCAGTCTCTGGTTTGGTCCCTAGGCCAGGCTCTCACCCTCATCCCACCATTAGCCATCACTGTGGCCTCTTTACAGTTTGGTAAACATTTTCTATTCCTAAACTCAATATGCCAGACAAATGTCTTCATTTATTGGGTATCTGGCCCTTTTGGGGAGCTGGGATATCGACAGACAAGTGCTTCCTGCTGTCGTGGAGCTGCCATCCTGGTGGAGAGAGACAGACAGCAAACAAATGTTCACATGTCAGAGAAGATAATTTCAGGGAGTAGTATGTGCTAGGAAGAAATTTAGCAGATGAAGTGACAGATAGGGAGTGAGAGAAGATTATCTGAATAGAGAGCTGAGTAGCAGGAAGGAACTGCCATAGGTAGAAGCTGGAGCAGAGCATTCCTGGCAGAGGAAGAGCAAGCGCAAAGGCCCTGAGGCAGGAGAGAGCTTGGTGCATAAGGTGTAAGTAGTGAGCATGCTGAAGGCTGAGCCATAATGGAGGCCCAGGGCCTTTGGGAGGGCCTAGTAAGGAATCTGCTTGCAGTTCCTTCTATGGGAAGAAGGCCAGTGGCAGATTTTTAAGCAGAGGAATTTTGAATGAATGAGTGAATGAACCTGTTATCTTATAGACAACCTGAGCAATTGCTGCTCCAAGACTTGGGCTCACCACAACTCAGACCCAAATCCATAGCCACTTGCTCGGGAAGCCTCCCACCCCTCCCAGCCTCTGGAGTCTGCTGGTCCTGTGGCGGGAGAGGGGTGGTCAAGGCATGAGAGCTCCCAAGAGACCTGGGACCAGTGAGTTCCTGTATGTAACCCCGGCCTCCTCATTGGTAAAGCAGGCCTTGTAGTAGGTGCAGTACCAGATGCTGTACCCCTTTCTATACATTGTCTCATTTGCTCCTGGAAACCCCTCTGTGAAGCAAGCTCATCACATTTCGTTCATGGGGAAACTGAGGCACAGGCTGGTAAAGTCACGGTTCCAGCTTCTCAGGCTCAAGTGACAAGAGCCAAGACCTGCCCCCAGAGCCCCTCCCACGGGGGCTCAACAATACCTCTCCCAAGGCAAAAGGTAAGAGCAAGACAGAAGGTGGACCAGAATGTGAGCTGCATTGTTTTAAGCTAGTTTTAAGTACAGGCTCTGGGCGAGACAGACCTGGTTTCTAAATCTGGCTCCTCTGCGCCCACCTGGGTGGCTTTGGGTAAACCACTCAACTTGCCAAGTGTCAGTTTTCTGATCTGTAAAGGGGGGGTGTTCGTAGTGCCTCCTTCCTGGTGTCCTTGAGAGGATTAATTGAGGGAAGATGTGTGAAGCATTCAGCTCAGAGCCTCTCATGCCATGATTGTGTTATTTGCTGTTTTTGGTCAAATGCTGCATGAGTGGGAACTGCCCCTTTCATCCAGCCAGGGGCTTTCTAGCTCCTACTGTGGTCCAGTCTCCTGCTCTCCCTGCCTTAAGCTGCTCCCCGAGAGAGCCTAGGGGAAGGCCTGGCCCGGGGAGACTCAGTGGGAGTGGGTCGCCAGAAGAGGAGGCCTCCTGGGGGGAAGGAGACCCCATGGGATCCAAATACTAACAGCTGCCCTTGTGGAGCGCCTATCGTGTGCCAGATGCTTTCCTGGTGTATTGCGTTTTAGGGCTGATGTAACAAATGACCACAAATTTAGTGGTTTGAAAGAGCGCACATTTATTCTTTACAGTTCTGTAGGTCAGGGGTCCGAAATCAGTTATGCTCGGCCAAAGTCAAGGAGTCAACTGCGCCTGCTTCTTCTGGAGGCTCCAGGGGAGAATCTGTTTCCTGCCTTTTCTAGATCCTGGAGACCACCTGAAATTCGTGGTTCATGACCCCTTAGTGACCTCCAGAAGCTGGAGAAGGCAAGGAAATATCACGTCTGTAGTCTCATCCCCTACTTCCTTCCCTGACCGTCTTGCTTCCTCTTAGAAGGACCCTTGTAACTATATTAGGGCCACCTGGATAATCTCCCCATCTCAGTACCCTGACTTTAATCACATCTGCAAAGACTGCCCCCCTTTTTTCTTGGCCATATAAGGGAACATTTGCAGGTTGCAGATATTAGGACCTGGATATCTTTGTGAGCCGTTATTCAGCCTCACACTCCATGCATTCTCTGAATTATAGCTAAGAGAATTGAGGATCAGAGAGGTGAAGTCACTCATCCAAAATCACACAGCAGATTAGTTTATGGACCTATTCCATGCACATTTATTGGATGCCCACAGTGGTTCAGATATCAAGTTAGGCTCTGGGTTGCAAGGCAGAAGTTACCTGTGAAAAGTGCTCTGTGAACACAGGACTGGTCCAGTCAAGGAATTCAGGGGAGCCTTCCCAGAGGAGGTGATCCTTGAGCTGGGGTTTGAATAGTGACTGCCCTGCCTGCTTTAGTCAGGGGAGGCTTCTGAGCAAGAGAAAGCTGGCTGTTGGCCTAGGCATCCCCAAACCGCTCTAAGCGCTCCTGGCCGGGAGGGCCTCGGGCTTCTCAGAGGAGCACCGGGAACTCGCCAGGGGTCACCGTCACCAGAGTCGGCACTCCGGGCGCTTCTGCTGAGACCCTGCTTGTCATCCTTGGCTGGATGCAGGAAGGAGGCCGGGGGAGGGGAGGGCCCACCGAGCAGCAGAGGCAAGGTCGGTACAGTGTTGCTGCTGCCAGATGGACTCCAGGCTGCTGGGGCTGTTCCTTTGGAGCGCAGAATAATGAGTTTGAAAATCAGAGTTGAAATACCTTTAGGGAATCTAAATTCTTGCGGCCCCTGCCACTACCCATTGTTCTCTATCTACATTTGAATCTCCTGACTAACCCCAAAGGCATCTGAGTTTGGAATATCCTCCCCCTCCTCTGGGGTCCTAAGCCCAGTCCTGCAACTGTGTGGCCTTGGCCTGAACTTCCCCTCCGTTTTCTCATAGGTCAAAAGTCGGGGGCGGGGGTGGCGATGGGGGGAGACAGGGAAAGGGAAGGGATCTATTTCCAGATAAGGCCCTGTACCCTGAGGGGTAGGCTGTTTTGCTCACACTCAGCAGAAGGGAAAGAGAGCCGCTCACCTCATCAGCAACCTGCCACCATGTCAGGTAGCCCCTGGCTCCCAGAGGAAACTGAGGAGGAAGCTGCAGTGCTGTGGCTGGTGCAGAGCGAGATTCAGGCATCCACCCAGCCCACCGCTCTATGACAGAAGCTCCTGGGGCTCCGCGCCATTCTTAAACAGCTCATCTTTTGCAGACAGGCAGTGTGTGTAGGGTGTGAGTAGACCTCCCACTATCGAGTACAGAGCCCGCATTTATTGAGCACTTACTATGCGCCAGGCCCTGTGTATTTTGGCCTGTGAACTAGAGACACATCTCCATTTTGCAGAGGAGAAAATAGAGGCCCGGAGAGGGGAAGAAATATTCCCAGAATTGCTCAGCTGCGTGTATGTAGTTGTCAGACAGGTCTCTGCTTTAGTAACCAAAGGAGCGAGATAGGAAAACAAAGGGGGAGGCCCACCCCAGCTTTGCCCCATGGGGATGGCATGAGTTTGGGCGCCTCCATGCCCTCTCTGAGCCTCTCACTCCTACACAGGCTTGCGAGGAGTCAGACTCTTCAGTGCCTTGGAGCTCCTTAGGGCCCCTGTGGTGCCTCCCATTCCTGCCTCGGTGACCTGTGCTCTCTGGCAGCACCGCACCTGAGAGGAAGGCGGAAGCAAATGAGGCCATTTCTTCCAAAGGTATTGCCAGGGCTCAGAGTCCTGCACCAGGAAGGCAGGCCAGGGAAAAAGACTGGGGCAGCCCGGTTTGGAGCGGAAGGTGGCAGTGATGGGGGGCAGAGCAGGGAGAGACGCTTGGGCTTTCTACAGAGCCTCTGACCCCCAGCACAGACCAGAAGGATGAGGTGACCGCGCTTACCTCCAGGCGAATTTGACCACTGTAGGTTCAGGGGGATTCTGCCCGGTTCCATGATCCCCCTCGAGGGTCCCAGCCCAGCTGGTCCAGGGTTGGGCAGGCATCACTCGAATCCTCCCTTCTCTCCCTCACCATGTCCTCCCTCATTCATTCAATACACGGTAACCGAGCCCTGTTCCAGACTCCATCTCTGGGAGAGGGAGATGTTCTGGACTCCGCCCCCAGGATAAGGTTGTGTTCTGGACTCCGCC
>JAQQAC010004778.1:1137367-1153064 GCA_029783875.1 Phataginus tricuspis | reverse complement strand
GATAAGGTTGTGTTCTGGACTCCGCCCCCAGGATAAGGTTGTGTTCTAGGCTCTGCCCCCAGGATAAGGTTGTGTTCTAGGCTCCGCCCCCAGGATAAGGTTGTGTTCTAGGCTCCGCCTCCAGACAGGGTTTTATTTTGAAAAAAGAAACTAAAGCTATGAAAATACATAGAAATTACATACATTTTATCTCCCATGCAACAAAATTTAGGTTAATGTGCTAATTCTTAGATGAACTAATGTGCCAATACTTACAATGCAAAAAGTCAATTTGGGGAGGTTTGGCTTTCCCATAAAATTGCCTGATGGTCTTTCCTAGGCCCTTCCAGGCACTAACTACTCAAAGACTTCATCACGAACCCCCTGTGTTCCTCAGGCCACTGAATTCTATGGTTTTCAATCCCTTTCTTCCAAAGCACTTTTCTAACATTTGAGTTTTCGTTGTTTAAATGGGGCTGACTCAGCTAAACAGAGCCTCAGTTCATCAGCCCCTGGTGGGGGACCCCAGGGGTCTCCAATATCACTCTCCTCAACTTCATGAAATTGTACAGTTTTGCTTTGATCTGAAGATTTCCTTTGCCGTCAACTTGCATAAGTGAACCTGAGGAAAAGACACTAATGGGAGGGGTGGGCAGGGAGCTGGGCTCAGCAGGGTGGGGTGCTGGAGTGCAGGCCAAGTGCGGAAGCAGCAGTACTGCAGCAAATATGGTCATGTGTCAACAGCTTTTACTTCCAAGGCAGACACCAAATGCTCAGCTCCCGGGGACCCCGTCATCAGGATTAGGACTGGCTGCCTCTGGAGCTACATTAGGGAGGGATAGAATTCCATCTCCTCTAGGCCAATGTGGGTGGATCTCCTTAGAGAACCTTTGTTTTGCCTAATATGGCTTGTCTTTTGGTGGTGATAGCACGGTGATTTTCCTATGGGGAACATTCCTTCCCACTTTCAGCCCACATGGGTCCGTCTGGGCTGACCATACCTCCGGGATGCAGACAGGGTCCAGGTCCTATGATTTAGGGTCAGCCGGTCACAGTGCTCCATTTGCCTGCCCACAGTGTGGTTCATATGACATAAGCCCTCTGGGAGTTTTTCTGGAAGCACTGGGCTTTGCTGGGACCTCCAAGGGTTATCAAGCTGGTTGATTGTGGGCCTGAGAATAAAGCCAGCATGAAGGAAAGGTGCAGTGAGACACTCATAGAGACACCATCTAGGCACCTGGATCCAGCTATGCCTGAAGCTCAGAAACCCCTGGACTTTCAGTCACACAAACCAATAAGTTCACTTGTTTACATCAACTAGTTGGAATTGGTTTTCTGTCACTTGTCTCAAAGAGAACTGAGGCTGCTTTACCTGGAGAATAAAATTAGGAATGGGAGAACAGGGACATGACCTCTTTCTTCACAGATCTGAAGGGTTGCCCTGGACTTCTGTACTAGTGTACAGATTGTGCGGTTCCAGTGGGTAGAAGGACCTAAAACAGGATGCTGACTCTTTATGAGGAAGAATTTCCCCACAATTAGAGTTGTTCAAAGAGGGTCATGCGCCATCTTGAGAAAAAGCAAGCTTCCCATCTCTGGGGGTGTGCAAACAGAAGCAAGACGTGATGAAGGGGACCCGCGCTGGCTATGCAGCTATCCTGTAATTGGGTGAATATGGCTTGGTGCCTCAGGCCAGCTTTAGTGGGAAACTGGGGAACACCAGTCACTCCCATTTTTTAAATTGAAGGATAATTGACATACAACATCATCCCAGTTTTACGTGTACATCATACTGATTCGATATCTTTATACATTACAAAATGATCCCCACGATAAGTCTAGTCACCGTCTGTGACCACACAAAGTTATTACAATATCATTGGCTGTATTCCCTATGCCGTACATTACATCCCCATGACTGACTGACTTTATAACTGGAAGTTTGTACCTTTTCATCCCTTTCACCCAGTTGGTCTTCCCTCCTCCAGTGCCCACTCACTCAGTTTGTTTCCTGTATCTATGAATCTGTTTCTGTTTTGCTTTTTTACTCCACATATAAGTGAAATCATATGGTGTTTGTCCTTCTCTATATGACTTATTTCACTTAGTATAGCACCCTCGAGGTCTATCCGTGTTGTCATAAGTGGTAAGATTTTATTCTTTTTTTTGCTGAGTAATATTCCATCATATATAGGTACAACATATTTATCCATTCACTTATTGAAGGACACTCGGGTCACTTCTATATCTTGGCTATTGTAAATAATGTTGTCATGAACATGGGGTGCAGATATCTCTTTGGACTGGTTCTCCCTCCCTCCTTCCCTCCTCCCTCCCTCCCTCCCCTCCCCCCCCCCCTCCTCCCCCCCTCCCTTCCTTCCTTCCTTCCTTCCTTCCTTCCTTCCTTCCTTCCTTCCTTCCTTCCTTCCTTCCTTCCTTCCTTCCTTCCTAATAGAAAAGTCTTACCAAAGCAGTCAGTCCCCAAACAGTTTTCATCTTGTTTGTATAATAGCAATTCATTCCCTGACTCCCCTGCTCCAGCAGCCCAGCCTCCTCACCACCCCTGTCCCCTGGCGTCTGACCTGGGTCTCCCCCTCCGCATGGTGTGGTCAATGACCATTTCAGAACTGTGAGAGTTGAGACTGAGACAAGGTCTGTCAAGCACTTTGCACGTTCCCTGGCATGTAGTGGGTGCTCAGTTACAGCACTGGGTAGGGGAGTGCTATCCTGGAATCGCCCATCCTCCTTGGCTCAGACCAGGCCGTTGCTCCCTCTGCTATGTGGAAACTACCATCTATGACATTCTTGGCAATCACTATTTTTGAGTCCCTCTTTTTTTTTTATTATTTTTTTTTGTATCATTAACCTACAATTACATGTGCAATATTATGGTGATTAAACTACCCCCTTCATCAGGTCCCCCCCACCAACCCCATTACAGTCACTGTCCATCAGTGTAGTGAGATGCTGTAGAGTCACTACTTGTCTTCTCTGAGTTGTACAGCCCTCCCCGCGCCCCCCCACCTTACGTCTGCTAATCGTAATGCCCCTTTTACCCTCTTATCCCTCCCTTCCAACCCATCTTCCCCAGTCCCTTTCCCTTTGGTAACTGGTAGTCCGTTCTTGGGTTCTGTGACTCTGCTGCTGTTTTGTTCCTTCAGTTTTTTTCTTTGTTCTTATATTCCACATATGAGTGAAATCATTTGATACTTGTCTTTTTCGGCTTGGCTTATTTCACTGAGCATAATACCCTCTAGCTCCATCCATGTTGTTCCAAATGGTAGGATTTGTTTTCTTCTTATGGCTGAATAATATTCCATTGTGTATATGTACCACATCTTCTTAATTCATTCATCTTCTGATGGACACTTAGGTTGCTTCCATTTCTTGGCTATTGTAAATAGTGCTGCAATAAACATAGGGGTGCATCTGTCTTTTTGAAACTGGGCTGCTGCATTCTTAGGGTAAATTCCTAGGAGTGGGATTCCTGGGTCATATGGTATTTCTATTTTGAGTTTTTTGAGGAACCTCCATACTGCTTTCCACAATGGTTGAACTAATTTGCATTCCCACCAGCAGTGTAGGAGGGTTCCCTTTTCTCCACATCCTCGCCAACATTTGTTGTTGTTTGTGTTTTGGATGTTGACCATCCTCACTGGTGTGAGGTGATATCTCATTGTGGTTTTAATCTGCATTTCTCTGATGACCAGCGATGTGGAGCATCTTTTCATGTGCCTGTTGGCCATCTGAATTTCTTCTTTAGAGAAGTGTCTATTCATGTCCTCTGCCCATTTCTTAATTGGATTATTTGCTTTTTGTTTGTTAAGGTGCGTGAGTTCTTTATATATTTTGGATGTCAACCCCTTCTCAGATGCATCATTTATGAATATATTTTCCCATACTGTAGGATGTCTTTTTGTTCTACTGATGGTGTCCTTTGCTGTACAGAAGCTTTTAAACTTGATATAGTTCCACTTGTTCATTTTTGCTTTTGTTTCCCTTGCCCGGGGGGATATGTTCATGAAGAAGTCGCTCATGTTTATGTCCAAGAGATTTTTGCCTATGTTTTTTTCTAAGAGTTTTATGGTTTCATGACTTACATTCAGGTCTTTGATCCACCTTCAGTTTACCTTTGTGTATGGGGCTAGACAGCAGTCCAGTTTCATTCTCTTACATGTAGCTGTCCAGTTTTTCCAACACCAGCTGCTGAAGAGGCTGTCATCTCCCCATTGTATATCCAAGCTCCTTTATCAAATATTAATCGACTGTAAATGTTTGGGTTAATGTTTGGATTTTCTATTCCGATCCACTGGTCTGTGGGTCTGTTTTTGTGCCAGTACCAAATTGTCTTGATTACTGTGGCTTTGTAGTAGAGTTTGAAGTCAGGGAGCATAATTCCCCTTGTTTGATTCCTCCTTCTCAGAATTGCTTTGGCTATTCGGGGTCTTTTCTGGTTCCATATGAATTTTAGAGTTATTTGTTCCAGTTCATTGAAGAAAGTTGTTCGTAGTTTGATACGGATTGCATTGAATTTGTAGATTGCTTTAGGTAGTATAGCCATTTTGACAATATTTATTCTTCCTAGCCAAGAGCATGGGATGCATTTCCATTTGTTAGTGTCCTCTTTAATTTCTCCTAGGAGTGTCTTGTAGTTTTCAGAGTACAGGTCTTTCACTTCCTTCGTTAGGTTTATTCCTAGATATTTTATTCTTTTAGATGCAATTGTGAATGGAATTGTTTTTCTGATTTCTCTTTCTGTTAGTTCATCATTAGTGTATAGGAAAGCAACAGATTTCTGTGTGTTAATTTTGTATCCTGCAACTTTCCTGAATTCAGATATTAGTTCTAGTAGTTTTGGAGTGGAGTCTTTAGGGTTTTTATGTACAGTATCATGTCATCTGCAAATAGTGACAATTTGACTTCTTCTTTACCAATCTGGATGCCTTGTATATCTTTGTTTTGTCTGATTGCCGTGGCTAGGACCTCCAGTACTATGTTGAATAACAGTGGAGAGAATGGGCACCCCTGTCTTGTTCCTGATCTTAGATGAAAAGCTTTCAGCTTCTCACTGTTAAGTATGATGTTAGCTGTGGGTTTGTCATATATGGCCTTTATGATGTTGAGGTACTTGCCATCTATACCCATTTTGTTGAGAGTTTTAATCATGAATGGATGCTGAATTTTGTCAAATGCTTTTTCAGCATCTATGGAGATGATCATGTGGTTTTTGTTCTTCTTTTTGTTGATGTGGTGGATGAGGTTGATGGATTTTCGAATGTTGTACCATCCTTGCATCCCTGGGATGAATCCCACTTGATCATGGTGTATGATCCTCTTGATGTATTTTTGAATTCGGTTTGCTAATATTTTGTTGAGTATTTTTGCATCTACGTTCATCAGGGATATAGGTCTGTAATTTTCTTTTTTGGTGAGGTCTTTGCTCGGTTTTGGTATTAGAGTGATGCTGGCTTCATAGAAAGAGTTTGGAAGTATTCCCTCCTCTTCTATTTTTTGGAAAATTTTAAGGAGAATGGGTGTTATTTCTTCTCTATATGTCTGGTAGAATTCAAAGGTGAATCCATCAGGTCCGGGGGTTTTGTTCTTGGGTAGTTTTTTGATTACCGATTCAATTTCGTTGCTGGTGATTGGTCTGTTTAGTTTTTCTGTTTCTTGCTTGGTCAGCCTTGGAAGGTTGTATTTTTCTAAGAAGTTGTCCATTTCTTCTAGGTTTTGCAGCTTGTTAGCATATAGATGCTCATAATATTCTCTTACAATTCTTTGTATTTCTGTGGGGTCCGTCATTATTTTTCCTTTCTCATTTCTGATTCTGTTTATGTGTGTAGATTCTCTTTTTCTCTTAATGAGTCTGGCTAGGGGTTTATCTATTTTGTTTATTTTTTCAAAGAACCAGCTCTTGGTTTCATTGATTTTTTTCTATTGTTTTATTCTTCTCAATTTTATTTATTTCTTCTCTGATCTTTATTATGTCCCTCCTTCTGGTGACTTTGGGCCTCCTTTGTTCTTCTTTTTCCAATTTCAATAATTGTGTCCTTAGACTGTTCATTTGGGAATGTTCTTCCTTCTTTAAATAGGCCTGGATTGCAATATACTTTCCCCTTGAACTGCCTTTGCTACGTCCCACAGAAGTTGTGGCTTTGTGTTGTTGTTGTCATTAGTCTCCATATATTCTTTGATTTCTGTTTTGATTTGGTCGTTAACCCGGTGATTAATTAGGAGAATGTTGTTAAGTCCCCATGTATTTGTGAGCCTTTTTGATTTCTTTCTAAAATTTATTTCTAGTTTTATACCTTTGTGATCTGAGAAGTTTGTTGGTAGGATTTCAATATTTTTGAAATTACTGAGGTTCTTTTTGTGGCCTAGTATGTGGTCTATTCTGGAAAATGTTCCATGTGCACTTGAGAAGAATGTGTATACTGTTGCTTTTGGGTGTAGAGTTCTGTAGATATCTGTTAGGTCCATCTGTTCTAGTGTGTTGTTCAGTACCTCTGTGTCTTTACTTATTCTCTGTCTGGTTGATCTATCCTTTGGAGTGAGTGGTGTGTTGAAGTCTCCTAAAATGAATGCATTGCTGTCTATTTCCTCCTTCACTTCTGTTAGTATTTGTTTCAAATATGTTGGCGCTCCTGTGTTGGGTGCATATATATATTTATAATGGTTATATCTTCTTGTTGGACTGACCCCTTTATCATTATGCAATGTCCTTCTTTATCTCTTGCTACTTTCTTCGTTTTGAAGTCTATTTTGTCTGATAGACTGCAACACCTGCTTTTTTCTCTTTGTTGTTTGCTTGAAATATCTTTTTCCATCCCTTCACTTTTAGTCTGTGTATATGTTTGGGTTTGACGTGAGTTTCTTGTAAGCAGCATATAGATGGGTCTTGCTTTTTTATCCACTCTGTTACTCTGTGTCTTTTGATTGGTGCATTCAGTCCGTTTACATTTAGGGTGATTATTGATAGATATGTACTTATTGCCATTGCTGGCTTTAGATTCGTGGTTACCAAAGGTTCAAGGGTTGCTTCTTTACTATCTAAGACTCTAACTTAACTTTCTTGTTAAGTTATTGTGAACACCGTCTGATGTTTCTTTATTTCTCCCTTCCTATTTTTCCTCCTCCATTATTTATATATTGGGTGTTTTATTCTTTGCCTTTAGTTAGTATTTGGATGGTCTGCTTTCTTTGCTATGATTTTATTTTCTCTGGTGACATCTTTTTAGCCTTAGGGGTGCTTCCCTCTAGAGCAGTCCGTTTAAGATATCCTGTAGTGGTGGTTTATGAGAGGCAAACTCTTTCAACTTTCTTTTGTCTGGAAATTGTTTAATCCCTCCGTCATATTTAAATGATAATCATGCTGGATACAATATTCTTGGTTCGAGGCCCTTCTGTTTCATTACGTTAAATATATCATGCCTTGAGTCTCTCTTGATCCAGGCGTGCTGTCCTCTTCAGGGTTTGGCAGATAGTTTTGCACAACAATTTTCTAAAACAATTCCACTTAGTTTTTTAAGCTCTTTGCAGTGCCAACTCATTTAAGCCTCACAAGATCCTGGGGAGGGAAGAATATGTCAGTTGAAGGCAAGGCATGGGGAGGGCATATTAGTTTCTGCAGCTGCTGTGATGAGGTGCCACTAACCTAGTGTCATAAAACAACACGGACTTGTTCTCTTTCAGTTCTGAAGGTTGGGCCCACAGTCAGTATCACTGGGCTGAGCGCAAGGCGCCGGGAGAGCTGGTTCCCATGGGAGGCTCCGGGGACAGGCTATTGGACAATCTGTCGTTGCCTTTTTCAGAGCCAGGGCCGCTGCATTCCTTGGCTCGTGGCCCCTTCCCCCCATCATGCGACTTCTGCTGTCAGGGTCTGGCTCCAAATCTCAGTACCATAATGCCTCGTACCCAAGGGGTTTGCTGATTGGCTGCCTGCCCACATGGGACCAAACATTCCAGGCAAAGGGAAGATGGTGGGCCCTGGCCTCCGGGCAGGGAGGCAGAGGAAGTTCGGGAGGAAAGTCCACACAGGTCTGGGGGTGGAAGGAGGGCACAGGTTCCCCGGGCCCCGATGAGGCATCGCCGTTCATGGCTGCCCCACTGCTGGCAGGACAGCAAGTCTCCGCAGAAGGCGGGGCCCAGCAGCCTCCTCTCCGCCCGTGGTCAGCAGGGCCTGGACACGTGCTTCCTGAGAATGCCATGTTTAGAACATGCCAGGAGTGGGCCAGACTGTTGGCTTCCATCTCTTAGTTCTCACAACCATATTTCTGGTGTGTGCCCTCTCTGGCTGTGAGGACTGAGGCTGACCAACACTGGCCAGTATTTCTGGAGCGTCCCCCCGGGGCCAGGCCCTGCAACCCCTGCTTCGCAGGCTCACACTCAGGCAGTGCTCACAGCGGCCCTGTAAGGGAGGCACTGGTTTCGCCCTGCTTGTACAGAGGGGAAGCTGAGCTTAATAGTAGAGCGAACAGCCATAGGACACTGAGGGCAGGGCTGGTAGGGGGATCAGGCCCCAGCTGGGCTCAGAGCTGTGTTCGGAGTGGAGGTAGAGGGCTGGCAAAGTCAGGTTTGGGTAGAGCCACGGAGTCCCCAGGTCACCCCCTCAGCCCGCAGAACAGCCATGCTGCCGCCAAGAGGTGTGCAGACCCTGTCCAGCCAGAAGGCAGCAGGGGCGGAGGGAGTGCTGGTCCCGGACTGCCGTGGGGGTACTGGGATGGGTGGAGGGGGCGGGACAGAGGGAGGGGAGGTGGACAGTGATGGGACTGGGGAGGGACTCGGGGAGGTGCCGACGGTCACCACGGTAACAGGAGGCCCTCTGCTCGGAGGCTGAGTTGCCCCCGGGGAAGAAGATAAAACGCTCCTATCGATCTGTCCGGAAAGTCATCAGTGATGAGCTCCTCCAGTCCGGGCCTGCTGGTGGGAGTGTGCATGGCGGCTGTCCCCTCCTGGTACCCAGGGTGCCCACAGGGCTGGGGTCGGCCTGCGAGGTGGTACCCCAGCCAGGGGCTGTGATTCGTCCAGGATGGAGCAGCGGGAGGAGAGAGGGGCTGGGGCTCCAGCTGGCTTGTGAGCCACCGGGATGCTGTTCTCGGCGCCTGGAGGCTCCGTCTCAGAAAGCTCGTCCCTTCTTTTCCAGGGAGATGGTGAGACTGGAGGCTCACCTGGGGCGCTGGCATGGGCAGCCACAGCTGGGAAGGGCCCAGTGGCTCTGGTGGGGACATACACTCCAGGTGCCGCCAGGGCCTCAACCGGACCAGGGGCACCTTCGGGTCAGGGCCTGTCTGCGCGCATGTGTGCAGCTGTGAGGGTGAGCCCGTGGGGCCTCAGCTGTGTGTACAGATGTGCACCGGTCACCCGTGCCTGCCAGTCTCCATGCGGGTCCACCCGAGTCCGTGTGCTTCCTTCACTCCACAGGTGTCAGAGCTGCAGTGTGCCAGGAGCTGGGCTGGCAGGGGTGCAATGGTGACCGAAGCAGACACAGATCCTTGTCCTCGCATTTGGGGTGAGGAGTGGACATTTGGGGGTGGAGCTAGAAAGAACCCTACTGGTCCATTCAGCTCTCGGGTTTCATCTGCTTTCCTTCTGCACTTCCCAAATCCTGCCCATCTCCCAGGACCACCCACCTCAACCCCTGTTTTAGTGAGCCCCGTGAGACCCCTGGTGGGCGCTTGCGTCAGCTAGAGGGAACCACCAGATACCACTTAATGCTGCCTGACCTGGAGCAAGTTGCCTCCCTCTTCTGGGCCGACACTGCGCCTGGAGCTGGAGCTGACAGCCCCTGTTCTGTGGGGTTGCTCAGCCTTACCTCTGCGAGCCTCAATTTCCCAATTTGTTAAGGAGGGCTGTGGGAAGACACAATGAGATGTCGCTGCAGAGGCCCCCACTCAGCTCCCTCCCTGCACATCCACCCCCTTCTCCTCCCCTGGAACCCAACCCTGTTTCCCCATCCCCCCAACTCTGCTCCTCTGAGAGCCCTGCGCCCATTCCAGGGAGCTCTTACTGGGCGGCAGCCACGGGCCCGTGAGGCCTCCAGTGTCGGGACCAGGCAGGGTCTCCGAGGCCTGTCCCTGTACAGGGCCCCAGGGGGGACCAGGCTGGCTTCGGGGGCTGGCCACGGAGGGTTGGGCGCTCCAGCTCAGATCCCAGGTGGCTCACGGTGGCAGGCCAAAAACGGTCCCCAGAAGATCCCTGGGACTTGTGGGTATCCCTTAAACGGCACAAAGGGGGTCTTTGCAGGCATAATTGAGTTAGGAATCTTGGGATGGGAGGTTGTCTTGCTTATCAAGGTGGGCCTGAAATGCCATCACAAGTGTCCTTGTAAGAGAGGGAGGGAGACATGACACACACAGGGGCAGAGGACCTGTGGCCACGGGGGTAGAGACTCCAGCGAGGTGGCCACGGGCCCAGGGGTGGCTGCCACCAGAGGCCGGGAGGGGGAGGATCGCTGTCCCCTGAGCCTCTGGGGGGCGCCCTGCTGACACAGTAACATGGGCCCAGTGGCACTGATTCCAGACTTTGACCTCAGAAGTATGAGGGAGTCCGCCCTGCTATTCAAGCCGCCAAGTCGGTGGCAATTTGGTACAATGGCTGCAGGAAACGAACTCATTGCCTTTTAGATTTCTCGGCTACCACCCTGAGCCCCTCCGAGCCACTGCTCACCAGAGCAGGGACAGAGGTGGGTGGGGGTGGGTGCCAGTCACTCCTGCAGGCCAGCAGGGCCCAGGGGATGGATGGTTGGTGACGGGCAGGCAGAGAGGAGGGAGGCGGCCAGGGTCTGGGAGCGCAGTCCATGCTGGTGTCCTGTGAGCCGCTGGGCCCTTGGGTCAGGCCAGGCTCCCTGTGGACCCCAGGGGCAGTGGCTGAGGCTTGGCTGATCTCTCCACAGCAACTCTGCGCATCAGAGTGGAGTGGAGACTCTCCTGGAGGCCTCAGAGGAGGGCATGGACATGAGCTGGGAGCTTGGGGGGAGAAAGCCCGCCCCGCAGGGCTGGCTGCCTGTGTGTCCACATGGACCTGTGTGTGTGTGTGTGTGTGTGTGTGTGTTGGGGCGAAGGTGGCGCGTGTACACAGGGTGAGTTGTGGGGCACAGGTATACAGCCCTCCCGCTCTGGTAAGGAGTAGGTGTGGTGCACCTGGTATAGACCCAGCTGAAAATCCAGATGTGCCAGGAACAAGCTGCTTCCTTACTCACCTGAAGTCAACTTAAATCTTCTCCTAAGCCCCACCCTGTTGGCTGGTGGCAAATTAGATCTGAGCCAATATTGGGGCTTCCTTTCTGCTCCAGAATGATGCAAAGGTCCTGTAGCTATTCTGAGTCTGGCCACCACTTCTGGCAGGGCTGTGGGTCAGGACAGGTGACCACCTCTTCTCAGCTAGGGGAGACCCCAGCAAAACTCCTTTGGAAAGGAAATGCAAGGGGCCTGCCAGGAAATGGAGTGTGGAGTACAGGTGGGCAAAAACCAGAACAGAACAGAATCAGCATTCAGGACTCACTTAGACCCTCAGCTGTGCAGCAAAGCGGGTGTGTAATAAGCCACGCGTGGCTATTTGAATTTCAATGAACTGAAATGAAATAAAAATGTTAATGTGTTTCCTTAGTCACAGTAGCCGCATTTCAAGTTTTCAATAGTTGTGTGTGGCTATGCTGTGGGACGTCAGGGGAAGTTCCACCACTGACTGTGGTTCTACCCGTTTGAATGGAGTGCAGGTGGGAATAGGAGCAGACAGAGAGCAGCTTACCCAAGGCCACTCCCAGGCCGCTAGAACCTTCCGGCTTCGCAAGGCAGAGGCGGAGCCCGGCTTAGTGGCCGCGGGGACCCCGGGTGCGGGCAGGGTGCGCCCATCAGTGGCGGTTGCTGACTGATGCTCCTGAACCGCCCTCTGCAACCTGGGAGGAGAGTCCTGCCCTCGCGTGACGGTGCTGCCCCTGAGCTCAGCCTGTCCAGGGCCCCTGCGGCTCTAGACCTGCCTCAGACGCGATGCTTTGCTTTTGGGGACTCGCTTCCCCCTCCATGAGATGGAGATGGCGGTGGGCTGGGAGGGCGGCCGTGTGATTTCTACAAGTCATTATCTGCGAAGTGTTTAGGACACGGCCTGAGGCATAGTAAACGCCAAGTCCATTATTTGACGTTTCGGAGACGATGGTATCCAGCACAGAGGAGCGAGCTGTGCGGCCTCAGGGACCACGGGACGCGGGCTCCTCGCCCAGAGGTCAGGGCTGGGATCCGCGGAGTCCTGACCCTCAGCCCGCCTGTGCTTAGGGCGGTCACTCGGCAACATTTACCGAGCTTGCTTTGGGGCCACTAAGTTGTATGATGCTGACCTGGAGCTGTGGGGCCCCCCGGACCAGAAAAAGCCAACGTGAGAATAAAGCGAACCCAACGGGAAGGGAAGCTGGAGGGAGCTTCCTGGTGCTGTCCGAGCGCTGGGTCCAGCGGTCCTGAAGCAAGTGACTTCCTAGTTATGTCTGCCAATCATTTTTTTGTCATTTGCAACTCAAAGACTCAAATGAGGTCATCTGGCCCCTCCCCCATGCCTGACTCTGCCTCACAGCACCTCTGATGGGCTCTGAATGCGGCTCATGGCACTCCCTGCTGAGGGAGCTCCCCAAGGGCAGAGCCGGCTCTGGTGCAAGTGGGAGCTGATGCTGAGCTGCTCCTGTCTGGAAAGGGTGTGTGCAGAGAGGCGAGACAGGGCATGGCCAGGCTGCTCCTGGGGAAGCCCTCCCGGCATAGATGCAGCACAGAGCTGTGGAAAGAACACCCTTCACGGTCCAACAGACCTGGGCTTAAATTTTAGCTCTGCTCATGACTCACTTTGTGATTCTGAGCTGGAGACTTTCCCTCTCTGAGCCTCAGTTTTGCCACCTGCAAAATGGGTTCCCTGGCAGCCCTCATCTGGAAAGGACACTGTGGAGCACTGGGCATAGGCCTGTGCGTGGCACACAGCAGGCCCTTGAGAGCCGGGGCCATGTCCTGTACGTGGATGTGACAGTGCATGTTCCACACAGGTCTGAGAGGTGCTGGCGCTAGGGGCCTGCCAGGAGGCCCAGGCAGCTCCTGCTCTGGGGAGCCTTGCTGCAGTTTTGGCACACACCCTTCCTGGCTGCTGCGTGCAGCCTGAGATGCAGGAGCTGTCATTGTCATGGGCACGGGGCCCACTGGGGTCCTGGCCTGTAGTCACTAGGTCTGCTGCTGTGGGCGCGCTGGTGTGTGGGTGCCGGAGTTTTGTGCACCTGTGTGTGAATGGAGCACCTGCGTGTGTGAGTCTGGCTGTGTCTACACTGTGGGTGACTGTGTGTAGGAGGCGTGTGATTTGTGTGCGGTCTGCACATTTGTGGGGTGTGTGTATGATGTGACGCTGGCCCTGAGGCAGGGTGGGCAGGAGGGTGGCTCAGGGAAAGGTGCGTGGGCTCAGGTGTCTGTTGCTCTGACCGTGTGGCCCTGGGTGGTCACCTTTCTGAGCCTGTTTCCTACTCTGTAGACACAGCAGATTGTGAAGGGTGGTCACGCCCGAAGTTCCATGTAATCCTCACATGAGGCCTGTGACAGCACTGCTATCCATCCAGCACATATTTATGGAGGGCAGGCCTGGGGACACAGCAGTATAGAGTCCCTTGCCCCGGGAATCTTCAGTCTGGTGGAAGACGGACAGCACACAGGGAAGCACACACAAGAGTGGTGATGTGAGGTTTGTGAGGAAGGACAGGATGGGATGCAGAGAGACCGGTATGAGCCCTGGGGGTGGGTGGTCGGGGAGGCTGCCTCTGAGCCTGAAGGAAGGGGGGACAGAGTGCAGGGGGAGGGAGCATCAGTGCCAAGGCCCTGAGGGAGAGCTGAGGCAGGTGTCCGTGGGGCAGCGTGGGTGCTGGACTCGAGCGGGCTCCACAGCGAGGAGGCCGTCAGGGGACAGGGGTGACAGGAGGGAGGGGCAGGAGGAGATGAGAGGGTAGGGCTGTACACGGGGCCCAGGTGGGCCCAGGCACAGGGTGGGAGGCCTGAGGAAGGGGCTTAGGTTGGAAAGGCCCAATAAGCCAGGAGACTGGTGTGGAAAATGCATGGGGGGCAAGGAAGGAGGGTGGCAAGGGGCGCTGGGGGCAGCTGACGCCCCTTTCCTCTTACCTGGAGTGGTTCTGCTCTGGCCCCCTCTGCACATTCTGCTTGGCAAAGCAGACCTAGAACTCTCACGACTTGCTGATGAGAAGCAAAGCAATCAGAATGGGCAAAAGGTCCGAACAGACACTTTCCCAAAGAAGAACAGAGGGTCAGGAAGAGGATGAAAAGATGCCCAAAGTCTTCAGTCATCAGGGAAATGCAAGTCAAAACCACAGTGAGACAACACTGCCTCCTCACTGGGATGGTGAAAATGGAAAAAACGGATAACACCAAGTGCCGGTGAGGATATGAGACAATCAGTGGGAACTCTCCTACATTGCGTATGAGAGTATAAAATGCTGCTGTCCCTTCGGAAATCAGTCTGGCAGTGTTTTGTGCAGTTAAATATACACTTAGCATGTGATCCAGCCTTTCCACTCTTAGGTGTTTACCCAAAAGAAATGAAAACATATGTCCACACATATGCTCATGGCGGTTTTATTCATAATTGTCCCAAACTGAAAACAGCCCAAATGTTCATCAACTGATGAATGTACAAGCAAACATCATATATCCTTACCATGAAATATTATTCAGCAATAAAAAGGAATGGACTTAAAAAAAAAAAAGATGGCGGCGTGAGAGGTGAGACACAGGCTTCCTCCTAAAACCACATATAATATGAAAATATAATTAATACAATGAATCCTGAAAGAGAAACAGGAAAGAGGACTGCGCCAGACTGCGTACACCTGGAGACAAGAGCAGACCTCACAGAACAGGGTAACGTACCAAAGCTGTGGTCCGGCAGGACCCAAGCCCTACCCCCACCCCAGCTCACCTGCGGGAGGAAGAGAAACAGAGCAGGGAGGGAGTGGAGGCCTGGGACTGCTGAATACCTAACTCCGGAGATCTGTTCTGGGAGCACAAACCTACATTTCATGGTGCTTGCATGATATACTCTCATGATTATGGGGTTGGAGAGCTAAGAGATGCAGAATTCCTGGAGAGACTGAGATTCCAGTCACCTGTGGAAAGCAGGGATCCATATCTGGCTGCTCTGGGACAAAAGAAAGGCAGGCAGTCTGAGAGACTTCCTAACAAGGAAGCCCTTAGCAAGAGGGCTGCTAAAGGGGCAAGGATTACACAGAGCTTACTGCTCAGGAGAGAGGAGTGGTAGACAAAATTGTCCGGGTGCACTCTGCCCAGCAGGTTGGGAGCTTTGCCATATAGACTCTTATATTTAAGGAGGAAAAAGAAATCTTCCTCCTTAGATGATCTTCGGGTGCTCCAGCTCCCTGGCTGGCTACACAGCTCCAAGGACCCCCTCTGTGATACGCAGCCTACTGCGCCTTTCTCCCAGTCAGGCCCACCTGGCTCGCTCACTGGCAAACCCTACCCTGGCGTTAGGTCAGCCAGAGGGAAGATCTGTCTACAGCAACTACAAATGCAAAGCATAGAGACTTATACCTGTGTGCTCAGCCCACTGGTCCAGGCATAGCAGCCAGGTAGCAGGTAACAGCCCTTTTGAGACAGGGACTATGGGTGTAGTCAGAGTAGGGTGAAGGCCTACGGAAAAAGCAGGGTGGGATATTTACAGTCAGCAATATAACAGTGGG
>JAQQAC010004778.1:1080261-1132367 GCA_029783875.1 Phataginus tricuspis | reverse complement strand
CCCACTGTTATATTGCTGACTGTAAATATCCCACCCTGCTTTTTCCGGAGGCCCTCACCCTACTCTGACTACACCCATGGTCCCTGTCTCACTTGGTCTGCCAGCTCCTGAGCCTTCACGTGGTCATCCCTCTGTGTGTGTCTGACTGTGTCCAAATCTCCCCTCTTCATAAGGGCACCAGCCATTCTGCTGACCTCATTATGACGTGATCATCTCTGTAGAGACCCCACCTCCAACAGGGTCACACTTTGGGTTAAAATTTCAGCATATGAATTTTGGGGTTCACACAACAAACGTGGAAAGGAACTGCTTGTCCCCCTTGTCCCAGGATCTGCTCCTTGGGGATCCCACTGCAGCCACTGCCTGCTTTGCCCCCAGGATCAAGAGAGCAGATGCCATCCTCCAGCTCCTGTGCCCGGCCCTGGGTCAGCACCCAGCACAGCAGACAGAACCCCTGACATTGTGGGGTTGTCGTCTGGGAGGGTCGCCGTGGGGCCGATGCAATGTAATTTTGCATGGCAGGAGGTCTCTGAAGAAAACCAAGCAGGTAATTGGGGGACAGTGTGCCTGGGGAGGCCATTCTGGCCTGGGGTAGACAGGGAAGCCCTGCCGAGACGTTTCCTTCCATGGCAGGTGTTGAGGGGGGAGCGTGCCAGACCAAACGGGCGCATGTCGGCGCCTGCCCTCACTTCCACCCCAGCCGCAGCACTTCAGATGAGGAGAGCGACTCCGGGGAGAAGAGCCAGGCTCATCCCAGAAGCGGAGATGGAGGAGGCTTAGCCTGGACGAGGAAAGTGGAGTTTCTGTGGAACTTTGGAGGGGCTGTCAGAGAGGAAAGAGTCTATATGAACTCTGCGTGGGGGTGGCACAGAGTGGATGTTACAAGGACAGGAGAGGAAGGACTTCATGGAGGAGCCGTGTGCAGAGCAAGCTGCCCATCCCGGGAGACATTTAAGCCCAGACAGGATAATCTCTTGGCAGGATACTGTGGAGAGAACTCAAGGGCTGCGTAGGCTCCTTGAGCGCTCCCGACGTCTGGGCCACTGTTGGGAGCACCCAGGTGAGACCAGCCCTCTGATTTGCAGCCGTGATAACACACTGGGCCTTTTCTCCCTCTTAAGAGTTCAAAGAGAACAACTGCCTTTGGCTTTGAATCTCATGGGTACCTGGCACCATTTCCCACGGCGCCCTTAGTGCCTGTAGTGTCTCTGTCCTCCACCAGGTGGCACTGTTCGCCCGGTGCTGGGGCCCGAACGGCCCTGTTGAGGCGTTTTCTAAAAGCTCTGGGAACAACTAGGGAGGCCCCAGGGCCCCAGGTCTCAGGAGTGGCCATGCGAAACATTGCCTGGGGGTGGAAAATCTTTGCAGAGCGCCAGCCGTGCGCTCAGCCGTGAGTGGGCATAGCACGGCCTTGTGAGAAGGGTCAGGGCAGATCTGGAGGCCATCCCCTCCTTGACCCCTTCTAGCTGTGTGACATGGAGCAAGCCACCTCTTCCAGGGTCAGTCTCCCCCCCCCCAAAGTCAGGGACGGTACCATCTTGAAATCTTGCTGAGAGATTAAGTCAGTCCACGGTGGCTGGCACAGAGCAGGTGGTCAGCAGAACATGGTCACACAGCCCTCCACGTCCACTGGAGCCGAGTTGTCCGAGTGGCTCCGCAGAGCCTGCTGGGCCCCTTCTGGGTCTCCTCTCAGTCCCACAGTGGGACCTCTGAATGCCTGGAATAGTCAGAGGCTCTTAAACCCCTCCAGTGTTTACTGTACAATGGGAAGCCTTCCCTGGGGTAGAGTGCTGTGGGGAATTTGATGTGGATTCCCTTGGAGTTTTTTCTAAGCATACTTAAATTAAGTTCATGTTTATATAAAAATTATTATTACTTTTAAGAAGTCAGGTCATGTTGGGTCATTCAACCATTCATGCATCCACGCTGTGCTGGTCATTGTCAGCCTGGGGCACCGTGACAAGAAGGCCCTTAAACATCCTGCCCTGGAGCCTGGTATTGACGGATGCTAGATAAATGAGAGCCCAGGGTGGCGGCTGGTGAAGCAGAACAAGGGGCTGGAGCGGGTGTTTGCTCCTGCACCACAGCACCACAGACGGCAGGGATTTATCCTCTGGCCGCGCTGGAGGCCAGAAACCCCAAATCGGTATTGCTGGGCCAAAATCCAGGTGCCTGCAGGCCGCTCCCCTCGCCCCAGCTCTGGGGGAGCACCCGTCCCGGCTTCTTCCAGCTTCTCAGGCGGTGGCCTCCGTGGGCTCGCGGCCACGTCACTCCAGTCTCCAAGGCCAGCATTGTCACGCCTCCCTCTGCCTCCCTCCCAAACGGTCATGCGCTGCATTCAGGGCCCACCCCCGTAACCCAGGGCAACCTCCCCATCCTGACAGTCTTCACTTGGTGGTACCCGAAAGACCCCCTTGCTGCATGAGAGGCAATATGCATGGGTTCGGGGTGCAGCTGTCTTTTGGAGGGTGCTGGCAGCCCGCTCAGAGAGGCACTCTTTTAGATTGGGGACATTGAGGCAGAGGCCTGAAGGGGAAGACGGGGCGACTGTTCAGGCCTCGACCAGACACGTGGTGCTCGCACCCAGCTCAGGAGCTCATTCGTTGTTCGCTCAGCGGGTGAGCAAGCTGCTGGCAGATCTCATGAGGACATAAGCGCCGCCAGTGTTGAATACTGGCTACTGTTCCAAACAGCAAGGATCTGCCCCTGCTCGTGTTCTACGGGCCGGGACCATCCACAGCCTGGGACGGATGCCGGCGTCTGCCAGCTTCTCCCAGCCGCTCTCCTCCTCAGTGCCAGCCCTACCCCGTCATGAGGGGCGCCCGGCAGGCATGTGGCCAGGACAAGATTCTGAGAAGGGGACCTGGGCGTGGAGGAGGGGGCTCCACAGGGGCAGCCTGAGGGCAGAATCTCAACCACAAAGGCAGAGCGGAGGCAGGACATGTGGGGTTTTCCAGAAAACAGTAACCGCTGCCCCACTGCAGGGTTCTTGCAAAACGTCAAAGACAGTTTGGGGTGTTATTTGCGTCTGACAGACGAGAAAACAGACTCAGCGTCAGAGAATTAGTGGCAAACCACGGAGGTCAGCGTCCAGATCAGTCACTGACTGGGTGAGGCCTCAGTTTCCCTGTTTGCCCTCTGAAGAGACTGGGCCAGATTCCCGGGGTCTGCTCAGCTCCGACCTCGCCCAGCCCGCCCAGGGAAGTGTCACACCTGCAGGGGGACTGACATGGGTGTTGTTGGGACCCGTTCCCTCCTGGGAGCAGAGGCAGAGGCAGAGGGAATGGCATGGCCGCGGTGCCCCCCACAGCTTCCGCAGGAAGGTGCTCCCCCACCCCAAGCCGTTCTGGGCAGAGAGAGTGCTGCCGGGGGAGGGGGACCGGGGTGGGTGGTGGCCCAGCCCCTCTACTCTTTTGCCCTTCCTCCTGAGAAGCAGGAACAGTCCCCGGGCCAAAACATGGGCTCCTGCCTGCCCGGGTGGCCCCAGCCCCGCAGAGCCAGCAGGCCACCTCTATTGGTGTGCCCCCAGCTGGGCTAAACCAGAAGCCACCCACATCTGTCAAAGGGAGAGTGGCTCTGGCTGTTTCGAATCAGAAGGATCTTTCCTGGCACTACTCCATCTTACAGCTGGGCCCAGAGAGGGCTAGGGGTTGGCCTGAAGCCACACAGCAGATTCAATATGTGGTTTGGATATGCCAGCCCCGCCCCACTGCCCGTGGAAGCCCTCGCAGGCTCCCCTGGGAAGGTGGGCTGGAAGCAGGTGCACACAGGTAGAGGGAGTAGCCAGAGCAAGGCTGGGCGCTGGGCCCGGGGCCATTCCTCCAGGATGCCTGCACATCTCTCATGCTGGGCCTGGCACGGGTTCTGGGGGACAGGGCTGTGCCTGCTGCCCCACCTCAGAGGCGCCTCCTCCAGCTCAGCCCAGCTCAGTGCTGTCCCGTGCTGGCTTGGCAGAGGTGACAGCTGCTTGTGGCCAGCTGTGGTCTCTTGGTCTCCCTACCTGGCTTTGGGGGTGCCAGATAATCCCCCCCCGTTTTTGCTCTTCCTTCCAGGAACAACTCAATACAGTTGTGCATCAGCTGCAGCAGCCGCCCTGCCCTTCTGGCTTCCTCGTGCCTGTCCAAGGCCAGAGCTGGGACTGGCCGAGAAGACTGTGTAGGCAATGCTGGAGGGTCCCCTGAGAGGCTGCCTGGAACAGCTGTCCCATGTTACAGGTGGAGAGACTGAGGCCCAGGGTGTGATGTTCAGAGTCAGGGTCTCTGGCGGTACGGGAGCCCCCCACACCCACATACCCAGCAGACATGTCACCTCGAGGGCCCAGCCCTACCCAAAGCCCCCCAGTGGTGCAGCACCACCAGACAGAACCCCCTTGCCCCCACCTCCCAGGACGAGCAGTGTGCCTCAGAGGCAGTCCATGATGCCTCTGCCAGAGCGCAGCAAGCACTTCTCTCCGATGTGGGGGAGCAAAAGATCTGAGGCTTTCATGGACATCCAGGACAGTGCAAGCCCTGCAGAGCTCATCTGCCTGGGCAGCTGCAAATCATGACAGGGTGTGGCTCAGCAAAAAAGGGGCAAGGACCCCCAGGGAGCAGCCCCTCTTGGCATCTCTGTGATGCTGTCTTCCAGTCTTCTCATCTTTCCATCTAAGATAACCAGGAGGGCTGCTCCTGCCTCCTGCAACCCACATACCCCCCAAATCCTCATCTGTGCCAGAGGAACCCCCAGGGTAAGCTGGAGTTAGGAGAGGGGGAAGGCAGAAGGGCATTGCCTCTGGCCAGGCTAATCCCCACTAGCAGTGGCTGGACTTCTCTGGGTGATGGACATAGGATTGTTTATTATTCTTTCCATTTTTCTGTATTTTAGATATTTTTCTTTAAAAGGAAGAAGAAAAGAGTAGGCAAGACTTGCTGGCTTAGGAGGAGGAGTGTGAGACTGGCTCGGACTCTGTGTGGGAGTGGGTGTGAGCGTCTCGCTCGTCTCCCTGGGAATGGGCCCAGGGATCTTGAAAAGGGCCAGCACAAACCAGCACCAGGACGGCCTGAGGTCCCACAGCCAGCGAGCAGCAGAGCTGGGACTTGCACCCGGAACTGGGGCTCTGCTGACCCGTGTCCCAGAGCTGCCGAAGGTCAGGTCACCTCCGCACAGCTTCCGCTGCAGACCCCTGATGTGCGGCGTGCAGCCCACACAGCTTCCGGCAGCCCTGGTTTCTGTCTGCTGGCCCCAAGGCCAAGCAGGGCTGCAGGGCCTCCCTGACCTGGGAGGAGTCAGGTCTTGTGCGCAGCAGCGGAGCCTCCTGCGGCCTGGGGAACACGGTGACATAGCTCAGCTTGTCGGGGCTGGTGGGACTGAGCCAGCTGCATGCACCTCAGAGTTGACATTTCCCTGGCCAAGCTTCTCTTCTCAGAGAGAAAACACAGGATGTAAGGTGACTCCAGCAGCTGTGTTTAAATGCCAGAGAGTTCATTTGACCTTCAGGAGCTGAAAAAACTGTCATGTTTCTTACAAACATTCCCATCTCTTCTCAAGGGGAGCCCCTTTACTTGCAAATACAGCCGCCCCACCACAGCCATGTCTGCCAGGCAGCAGCGTGCAGACACTGCCTGAGTCTGGGGTGCCCGTTGTGTCCTGAGTCTGTGTGGTGTACTGGTCTTGGCATGGTGGCCCAGGGCCCCAGAAACATTTCCTCTAGGGAGACGGGTGAGTGCGCCCCCTGCTGTGAACGGGCAGGTGCGCCTGCCTTCTTGTTGATTGGCGCGCATCCAGTGCCAAGGAGGAATCGGCCCGCTGGTCCTTGTGGGCGATGTGCACGTCCTCAGCCGAGCACCCGCCTGCCGCCTCCTGGCCCCATGCTCAGATGGCACCGTCCAGCGGGCCCAGCGGGCCCAGAGGGCCCAGTGTTGGAAGTTTCTGCCGCAGCCCTTCTCCTGTTCTTGACTCTTAAATTCTTGAACAGGTGTTTGACTTACCACCACATGCCTCCTAGCTCCTTGGCCGGTCTCCACCGTCTTGCATCCCAGTTGTTCCGGCCCCGAACCCCGAGTCTTCCCTGATTCCTCACTGCCCCTCATGTGCCGTGTCCAGGCACAGCAGTCCCGAGGCACCGCTTCCAGGATACCTTTAGACCCCCTCCTTTCTCCCCAGCTTCCCTCCTACCTGTCCAGGCCACCAGCATCCCGCACATGGTGTGGCTTCAGCTTCCTTGTGGCCTCCCTGCCTCAACCATGTCCCACCACGGACTCTTCTCCCTGCAGCCATGAGGTGGGCCTCTAAGAAATTAAACCAAAGCCAGACACAAAAAGCTACCAATTTATCTGAAATGTCCAGAGTAGGTACATCCACAGGAAAGAAAGCAGATTGACAGTTGCCAGGCTCTAGGGAGAGGGAGGACGGAGAATGACTGCCTGATGGGCTCGGGGTTTCCTTTTAGAGTGGTGAGAACATTCTGGAAATAGATAGTGGTGGTGGTTGCACAATGCTGAGTGTACTAAAGGCCACTGAATCTTGTACTTCAATATAGTTACAATGGTGAATTTTGTTATACATACTTTGCCACAATAAAAACAAAATTAAATCAGACCACATCTGATGAAAGCCCTCCCTGGGCTCTCCAGATGCGTTCATGATAATCCCAGATTCCTGTGTGGGGCCCACAGGCTCAAGCCCCACCTGTCTGGGATGGGCTCTGTCCTCTTGTCCTTCCACTCACATTCTGTTCTAGTTCCCTCCCCCAGGCCTGTGCACAGCTGTTCCCTCCCCTCCCGGCAGCCCCCTGAATCTGCCTCTTCCCCACTCCGAGTCTGTACCCGTCTCCTCCACTGAGAGGGCCACCACCTGCCCCACTTCCCATTCTCGAGCCCTATTTCATACCAAGCTCACAGCACTGCCTGAAGCGACCATGTTTACTTATAACCTGACTTGTCGGCTCTCTTTCTCCTGCTCACAGTGTCGTCCACGGGGGGCAGGGGTTTCCTCCGCAACTCTGCTGCGGGTCTCTGAGTGTCTGGGCCGCAGTGGGGGGCGAACAGGAGTGCCTGCCGAGCACACTGCCCCTGTGTCCGTGGCTGCCAGGCGGCTCGCCGTCACCCAGCTGGTCAGCCCTTGTCCTCCCGGGGACCCCTGAGATGCCTTCCCAGGAGTCTGGCCTCCTCTTTGTCCTTCGGCAGAGAATCACCCCTTTGGCACAAGCAGTGTTGGTTTTGCCTGGCCGCTTTCTGCTTCTGAAATCCTCTGGGCTTCCACGCCCCCCCACCTACATCTGTGCCCGTGAGAGCTGCTGACACCTTCTGGCTTTGGGGAGAGCCTGTAAAAGAACCAGACCCAGACTTGGCACACACCACAGGCTAGACAATTGGCAATGGACTGGCCACGGCCGACTGCTAAGGCCGTGGCTGGGCTGGGTGGAACTGGGGCTTGTTCTGGAATGTTCCTGTGGCGTACCTATGATGGTGAAAGGTCGACCATCAGCTTAGGTGTACCGATTGTTGGGGTGGTGATCGTGAGCTGTCAGAGGACAGCCAGCTCCCCACCGCCTGCCCCTCCAGCGCACAGTCCCGGTTGGGCCTCACCCTTCCTCTCCAGAACTGCCAGCCTGCCCCCTGCCCTCAGATGCCCCGCAGAGGGGACCACCCACGTGCAGCTTAGCAGTGATGGGGCGCTGCTCAGCTCCTGCACCACTGACCCTGGGGGACAGCCCTTCCCGCGGGACGGTCCTGACCACTGCAGCATGCTCAGTAGGGCGTCCCACGAGATGCCAGTGGCAGCCCAGGCCACGACACCTAAAACTGTCTTCAGATGCTGCCAAAGAGCCCTGGGGCGGGGCAGGATCACCCCTGGTTCCCGCCGTGCTACAGCGATGCCTTCGCGGACCGGCCGCATGCCATGGGGAGCTGATTTCAGGTTCTCAGAGGCCCCTGTCTCTCTTGGTCCCATCTGCCGCCGCACATGCTGTTCTCTCTCCCTGGAATGCCCTTCCACCTTCTCCTTCCAGGTCTATCTTACCAGCGTCTGCTTGGCTTTCACCTGCTCTGGAGACTTCCGTTACCCCAGGTTGGGTTAGGAGCGCTCCTCAGTCCTCCCACAGCACCCCCATGTGTCCCCTCTCAGAACACCAAGCTCACTGATGCTAACATCCACGGTCCTGAGCAGAAGGGGGTGGCCTCAGTGCCAGGCACCCAGGAGAAGTCAGTGTGGGTTTGCTGAATGAGTCACTGAGTAGTGAGGACCCCCCACTTACCTCCCCACCGACTTTCCTCTTGTGGACCCTTCTACCAGTCACCCAGCTGCCCAGTCGTCAACCTTTGGTCAGTCCTGCTTTGTCCCTGCGCCTACCCATCCCTCATCTTTCATGACATGAAAGCAAGTCCCAGACATCATACTATTTCATCTGTACCTATATTAATATTTATCTCTAAAAGGCAAAGACTCCTCTCTTTTCAAAAAGACTACCCAACATGATAAGACCTAAAAAAGGTAGGGTAAGTCCTTAAAACCATGAGGTACCTGTGGGCCATATTTCTCCAGCTGGTGCACATGCCTGCGCACACCGTCGCCGCTTACAGTCCATGTGACCAAGGCTCCCTGCTGCCGACGGCCCGGTGCTGCTTCTGAGCTCCAGGCTCCTCCTCCGTCTCCCTTTGCTCCACAGTAGAGGCCAGCCACTGATCCCACGGTCTCCCATCGTCTGGATTCTCCCCGCCTGTGTGACTCTGGTGGTGCTCCATGAGCTCCTCCGTCTCCTGTGTTTCCTGGAATTTGGTGGTTGGTCCAGCGCCTGTGCAAACTCAGGTTCAATTGTTTTTGCGGAGAATGGTTCCGAGGCGACGCTGGGTTCCTCCACTGGGAGGCCCGCCGGCTCCGGGTTCTGCCCGCCCTGACCGCCCCCGGCTCTGGCCCTGGCTGCTCTGCGGGGACCTTGGCCTGCGCCTGGCTCGGTGCAGGACCGTGCTGCCGGCCGCTGGGTGCGGCGGCAGTGGAGGCACGTTCTCAAGAGCAGAGCTTGTGCTCCCCGACACTGTGGGTTCCCTAGACTGGCGAGCTGGACATGTGCCCTGGGCGGCGGGAGGACTGCGGCCAGGCCCACCTCCCAGAAGTCAGGGGCAGGTGGTGGCTTGACAGGTGAAGGCGAGAGAAAGGGTACTGGGGCAAGGGGCGCGGAGGGGCTCACGGCACCCCTGGGAACGCAGTAGGCTCAGGAGGGGCAGCCCCTCGATGCTCGCTCCTTTCAGGCCACTTGCAGGTATTGAGGCCCCGGGGAAAATACACAGACCTGGAAGAACAAACCCCCGCCTGCTGCGGGTCTCACGCTCTGCAAGGCAGGGTCTCCCCCCCGCCGTCGGACGCGCTGGCCGGTGGCGGCGCTGCGGCTTTGGAGGCCGGATGCGGTGCAGGCTGCGCGCTCTCACCGGCGTGGGGCGGCCACTCCCTTTGTCCCAAGGCGCCCAAAAGCATCCGAGTTCGAGCTTCCTGCATGTGGGAGGCCACACAATGTGGGGTGGCCTGTGCGCGGTGAGACCAGGGAAGAGGGGAGACCTCCTGGGCTGGGTTTCATCAGGGAGAACTTCCCGGAGGGAGTGGCGTTAGACCTGCACCTTGAAGGGTGGCTATCCTCAGGACACATGGTCTGTGGGCCTGGGGCCAGCAGTAGAGATGCTTCTTTCCTTCCTCCGAGGTCAGCCTAGAGAGGGAGCTTAACGTTTGGGGATGGCCTGAGGCACCAAAGGGAAGAGGAAGGCCCCTGGGAGAGTGGGTGGTGGTCTAGGAAAGGCAGGGAGATGGGTGGGAATGAGCAAGCCGGGCTGCAGCACCAGCTCCTGGGAGCCGTGCTCAACACCTCACATGGGTTATCGTGTCGCAGCAACCCTATGAGGATGAAAGTATTATCTGCATTTAACCGACAAGGAAACTGAGGCCGAGAGAGATCAAGTGATTTGCTCCAGTCACACAGCTCGTAAGTGGCAGAGGCATGATTCAAACCTGGCTCTGGGTGATTCTAAAAATGATACTCGTAAGACAGAGACTGTAATTGCAGTGAATAAGAGATATATGACTCCTTAAACTTTCACATAAAATATGACTGGAGGTAGTGGCTAGCACTCGATTGGCAGCTCCACAAGATCATCAGAGACACAGGCTCCACCACCCTCAGTTTATGGCTTCCATCCTCACAGCCACCTTACAGTCTGAGATGGCTGCCAGAGCTCCAGCCGTCTCAGCTATCTTATAGGTGAGAAGAAGAAGGGAGAAAGAGCAAAGCCACCTGACCGCTAGTGGGCTCTCTAAAGGTTCGTTATTAGTCCCACTAAAGACTCCCAGCGTCCAGATCCCTGGCCGCCCCAACTAGAAAAGAGGCTGGGAAATGCAGCCTTTTAGTTGGACACATTGCTGTAAAGAAAGACCAGAGCTCGACAAGCAAGGAAGAGGAAGATTGTGCTTCAGGCCTCAGAGGAGCCATTTCCATGCCTTCCAGTTTCTCCAGACCAGAGTGTTCCAGGATGCATGCAATCCAGACCCACTGTGAAAGTAACTTGAAGCTTTGAAAGTCACTCAACTACTCCCTTCCAGACTGCTTTGAACCACTCTCAGCCTCAGAGTTGGGTGTGGGCTGCAAAATGAGGTGTTATGGTCTCACCACCCATTGCTGGCTTTGCCTATGGTCTCCTAAGCCTGTTGTGTGACCACAGGCAAACTGCGTGTGAAATTCCATCCCCTTACTTATAAAATAGGCATCATAATACTTGCACATATACACTGAGGGCTTCTGTTGTGCCAGCCCTGTTCTTAGTACTTTGCATATATGAGTATATTAAGTTTTCCCATCGAGCCTATAAGGTGAGCACTAATCTCATTCTCATTTTACAGATGAGGAAACTGAGGCACAAGAAGTTTCAAAACAGTGAGGGATTGGCAGAGCTGGGAAAGAGGTCTGGTCTGAACACAGAGTGCAGTCTGGACACCACTCCAGGTATCAGCCCTGTGATTCACTCTCTGTGGACGGGGTGGTAACCATGCTTCCCTGGGAGGACCTGAGGATGCCCTGATGCCTGTGATGGGCTCTGTTCGGTGCCCTGCAGGTGCTTGGCACAGGTCAGCTACTATGATGCGGTGCCCTGTGCCCTGGACTCCTCCCTGTGCTTCCCACATTCCACCTGGGAGCTCATTCTCCTTTCTCTGGCTGTTTACAGTTCCATTTCCTTGGGATTCTGGATCTGATATGTGAGCCTCATGGTGGTTTGCAGCTCACATAGGAGGACCAGGGTTTTGGGAGATGTGACAGCCTCTCAAATGGGAGTAACCGGGAATGCTGCGTGTATTCTGGAGAAACTACTTTTCCTGGGAGAGTGGCTCCTCTCCAGGGGACAGAGTCCAGCTTTGTGAGAGTGACTGGGATGGTCCCTGCTGGGAAAGGCCATCTGGACAGAGTGTGGTGGCTACTCTGAAGGCTTCCTAAAAAGAAACTCCAGGACTGAGCGGCAGGCGGATATGGAGGGTAGGCAAAGGAGCCGTGAACTCTGCTGCCATTGTATCCTCACAGAGCCTCAGGGCTGCGGAAGACCAGACACGGCAGCCTCCTGGTCCTAAGAGAAGGGGACTTTCTGGCAGCAGCCCCAGAAACAAGACTGGAAATTTAAGCAGGCACTGTCAGCCTAATTCCTAATACCTAGTCCCTTTGTGCTAACAAAACGTTTATTCACCAGTTCACTTTCGAATTGATATTCTAAGCCAGTCAGACCATTTTGTTACTGAATTTCCCAGATTCTTATGCTGGTTATGGGAGTCAGTTCTGGCCAGTCCATCCTAAAGTGGAAGTCTGCTGGGGGCATTCTGGGAAAGCCTTTGCTGTCCTGATGAAAAGAGACAGGTGCACACCCAAGTGTGATGACTAGAGCTATGGCAGTCATATTGTGACCGTGAGGCCTAAACATGAGGATGAAAGCTTGGTTATATTAGGGATGATAGTAGAGCCCCTGATGCTAGCAACCACCTGCCTATAGTTGTGACATGTGAAAAAAAGAACGTCTTAGCTGTTTGTTTAAACCTTTGCTGGTTGGATTTTGAATTTTTTGCAGGCAAATGTGTTCTTAACTGATACAGACATGAAGGCGGAGGGTAGGTTAGGCCAGTCAGAGACATTGCACACTCAGAAATATCCACAAACAGTTTCCCAGGATGGCTGTGTGTCTCTGCTGGACCTTGGTGACATCTAGCAGATCAGACCCAGACCTTCACCTCCCCTTTTTGTCACACTCTGCTGAAAAATGATGACAAACTGTGTAACTGGTAAGAAGCATTGCACAGCGCCCAGGGCACAAGAAATCCCTTCACTTTTTTTTTTTATATTCCTGTATGTATTTTTTTTTTTTACAATTTATTTTGGTATCATTAACCTACAATTACATGTGCAATATTGTGGTGATTAAACTACCCCCTTCATCAGGTCTCTCCCACCAACCCTATTACAGTCACTGTCCATCAGCGTAGTGAGATGAGAATCACTACTTGTCTTCTCTGAGTTGTACAGCCCTCCCCGTGCCCCCCCACCTTATGTCTGCTAATCGTAATGCCCCTTTTGCCCTCTTATCCCTCCCTTCCCACCCATCCTCCCCAGTCCCTTTCCCTTTGGTAACTATTAGTCCATTCTTGGGTTCTGTGAGTCTGCTGCTGTTTTGTTCCTTCAGTTTTTTTCTTTGTTCTTATACTCCACATATGAGTGAAATCATTTGGTACTTGTCTTTTTCGGCTTGGCTTATTTCACTGAGCATAATACCCTCTAACTCCATCCATGTTGTTGCAAATGGTAGGATTTGTTTTCTTCTTATGGCTGAATAATATTCCATTGTGTATATGTACCACATCTTCTTTATCCATTCATCTACTGATGGACACTTAGGTTGCTTCCATTTCTTGGCTATTGTAAATAGTGCTGCAATAAACATAGGGGTGCATCTGTCTTTTTGAAACTGGGCTGCTGTGTTCTTAGAATCCCTTCACTTTTAAAAATCAGATCAAACTCTGCTTGAGGGTCCGTGTGCCAAGGTTAAGGTTGGCAAAAACCACAGAAGAGAGTAATGGCGGAGGGTGGAATTGCTTAGGCTCAACCCAGCATCGCAGGGCTTGGTCAGCCTGAAAACTTGAAGAGGACCTTTGTCTTCTACCTTTGATGTTCCTGCTGACCTGGTTTGGTTTTAGTTAAATAAGATTAGCTGCTATAACAAGTAAACCCTACTGTCTCGGAGTTCAACACACTGACCATGTATTTTTTGTTCATGTCAGACCATGTGGCTTGGCAGGGGCTGGGAAGCAGCTGGGGTCTGCCTCGAGCAGTCATCTGAGGACGTAGCCCCCTTCCATCTTGTGGCTCTACTCCCCTGGTCATCAGGGTCCTCTCATTTGGCAGGAAAACGGGGAAGGAGTGGCAGTGGTGGGGTCTTATGGGCTAGGTTCAGAGTGGTTACATCACTTCCTCTCACTGTCCATTGCCTGGAACTCAGTCACATGGCCACACCTAACTGCAAGGGGTGCTGGGAAATGGAGTCTTGTGTGTTTCCAGGAAGAAGAGAGAGCACAGATATTGTGGACCCAGTTGGCCCTCAGAGGTGGTGGGCAGCAGGCTCCCTTCCTTGTCTCTCCAAGACCCAGTCTGCAGCTGCTCCTCCTCACAGAGCCGCCAGCCAGTGCCCTCGCAGCACCTGGATCTTCCCAACATAAAAACCTGAGCATGGGCCTTCTTCAGAAGGCCCCCCACCCAGGGAGTGCCCTCTTACACACACACACACACACACACACACACACACACACATTTCCACGTAGGGGCTGTGCAGGCTTTCTCAGCCTGGGCAGTTATATTTCGGGCTGGGTAATTCTTGGTGGTGGGGCTGTCCTGCACATTTTATGCTGCTGAGAGGCCTCCCTGGCCTCCACCCACTGGATGCCCACAGCATCTCCCCACTGTGACAACCAAAAATGTCTCCAGACATCGCCCAGGGCCCCTGCGTGTGGGCCTAAGTCACCCCTGGCTGAGAACCTGTGGCTGGCAAATGCCAGGACTTTAGCTAGGAAAGGCCGCCTCCTCCTTGCGGAGGCCTGCGATACAAAGAGGTCAAGGCACTCACTGTCCTGGTTTGCCTATAGCAGCAGGAAATAAAACTGAGATGGCATTTCATTCCCCAGAAAAGCATACTTCAGCTAATAACTGGGTGACCTCAGTGTTGTAGTGAGGTCTCTTGCGGGCTGGGGGCGCCCAAAGGCAGGATCAACAGGCCAACTCTGCGCGGGGTGCGGGCAGAGGGGAGGGATCTTCACAAAGGAGATACTCCAACCAGGCCGTGAAGCCTGGAGAGTTTGCCGTCAGGGCGAGGAGGGCGGGGTCTTCCGCGGCTTTGCAAAGACAGCCTGGTGCATCCTGGGAGTCGGAGGCGATGTGCTATGGCGGGGGCACCATCTCCTCCAAACCCCCTTCAAGCTTGGTTTGTCCCCTCCTCTGTCCCCATTGTCCCCATACAGGCCCGTGGTCACCCTGTAACGGCTTGTTTTCCCCCAAAGCCTTGTCCTTTGTTCCTCTGTATCCCAGTCCCCTGTATATCATAGGGGCTTAGAAAATTGAGTGAATGAATGAATCGATCTATAAATGAAGGAACAGATCCCTGGAGGGTCTCCCATAGCAGCCCAAGCAGACTGGACTTTGGTCTGGGCAGCAGGGAGCCGTTGCAGGGCTCTGGGCAGGGGAGTGGCCAGCTGTTGGGTGGAGGTGCTATGGAAAGGCTGGAGGCTGAAAGATCAGCTGTCACAACCGTCCAGTGGGAGTCGGTGAGGCCTGTGCAAAGCTGTTTCAGAGGAATGATTATAGGGGCTGATGACTCATTAGTTGTGGCAGGGAGGGGAGGGGGCGGGACGACTCGGAGTGACGCCCCCCTGTGGCAGGGGGCCTCGGGTTGGGGGCTGAGGTACCTGGGAGACCCCCCGTGGGGAGGAGTCCAGCAGGTGCAAGGAGTCTGGAGTCTGAGAGAGAAGAATAACAGGGAAATGGAAAATTAGGAGCCTTTCATGTGCAGCGACTGGAAGAAACAAATCCCGTAATTCTATTTGTAAGAAGTTGGCCGTGCTGTTTTCTCAGACAGACAAGGCGGCAGACGCACTGGCACTTAGGGGGAGAACCTCACGTCTGGAGAAACATTTGAACGAGCTCTTGATTCGCGAAAGGCTTCGGTTCGCGGGGAGCAACCTCCCAGGGGAAGGAGGGCCCCACCTTCCCTAGGGGCAGTGGGCGTGGGGTGGGGCCGAGCCACCGGGAGCGGGCAGGCGGCACACAGGGGCGCCTTGGCGACAGGGCTGACAACCTGGAGAAGCTGAGATGCCCCACACTCCGTTTTAAATGACTCCTGCTGCGCAATTACCCTTTATCTTAGAACACAATAATAAAAGGACAAAAACCCAATTAAACATGGGCAAAGGATCTGAACAGACATTTCTCCAAGGGAGACATACAGATGGTCAGCAGCTCAGGAGAAGGTGCTCCCATAATCAGCCATCAGGGAAAGGCAAACCGAACCACAGTGAGGTGCCACTCCACACCTGCGAGGGTGGCCACGCTCCAAAACCAGGAAATAACAAGCACTGTTGGGGACGTGGAGACATTGGAACCCTCGTGGGCTGCTGGTGGCAATGTAAAATGGCGCAACCCCTGTGGGAAACGGCCTAGAAGTTCCTCAGAAGGCTAAACACCACTACCCCACGACTGGGCAGTTTCACCAGAGAATACCCAAGAGGGGTGAGAAGGGCCTCCATCAGAGACATAAACCAGAAAACAAGCACTCCGCAGTCCACAGTCATTGTTCACAGCAGCCAAGAGGCGCTCGTCAGCAGGTGCCTGGGGGACATGAGCAGTATGGCCACATTACAGAATGTTCCCTGGCCACAGAATGACGTGCTGGGACCTTCTACAGTGTGAATGGGCCTCAAAAACATCGTCGACCCACAGAAGAGGCAGCCGGAAGTAAACCAAAAGCATTTATCTAGGGTCCCGACTTGCAGTGCAGGGGAGTCTAGCAACCCAAACTGTGTCCCACAAGGGAACAAAGACAAGAGGGAAGGTTTGTGTGTGCTGTTCACAAGGAATCTGGTCATGTTGGCAGCAGAAAACTGATCTCGGCTGAATCCGTTGGTTGCTAAGGCAGTTGGGAAGCCACGCCTCTCACTGTAGCAGACGGGATATTTGGGCTGAGTCCCTGGATGTCTGCGGTGTAGCCCAGTTCAAAGTTCACGATTCCACTCGCGAGGGCAGTGAGGACGCACGTAAGGCCCATCCTGATGGCCTCCCCGCTCCGTTTGACACAAGTGACCTCGTGTTATTTCACCTTTCACAGCATTGTGCTAAGTGAAAGAAGCAGGACACGGAAGGTCACATATCGCATGGTGTTGTTTATATGAAACTTCCAGAGCAAATCCATAGACAGAAAGCAGACCAGTGGTTGCCAGGAGCTAGAGAGAGGATGGAGGGTTACAGCAAATGGACACTGCGTTTCTATGTGGGGTGATGGAAATGTTCTGGAATTAGAGCATCATGATGGTCACATGACACTGAATGTGCTAAAAACCATTGAACTGTACACTTTAAGATGGTTAAAATGATGAATTTTATCTCAACATAAAACTTTTTTTTAAGTACATAGGAATTCTGTACTTTCTACTCAGTTTTTCTATAATCCTAAAACTACTCTAAAAAATAAAGTATATTAATTAACAAAACAAAACACGAATTGGCTGTGAGGAGTGTAATATCTGTACCCTGTGCCCTGGGTGCCACCTTCAGACAGCCGGGTGTTGGGACCCCTTTGTACATTCACCATAGTCACCACCGCCAGCCTGCAACTCCCCAGCCTCTCCAGGGCCCAGCCCCGTGGGCAGAGGACTGAGCTGCCCACAGGTCAGAGGCCACCGTTGCCTTTGACCCTCGTGACAAGCACCTAAGAAATGAGGGCTCAGGGAGATCAGGATAATCGCCCAAGATGGGTCAGTGGGTAGGTGACAGAGCCACTATGGGACCCCAGGTGTGTTGGTCCCACTGTTGGGTCAGCTCCCAGGCAGCCTCTGGACAGCAGTGCTCTGAGTGTGGACACACACAGTCACTGCCCCAGAAACACAGACGCACACCCACATGTACTGAACCATGGACACATGTTCCTGCATACCTGGATCACAGAGCCACACACCCAATGGCACCAAAATGCAGAGAGCCACACCATAGACACGCCCCTTTACACTGAAACAGTCACCCCCATTCATACACACACTGTAAACCAGACACCCCAAAACATGCACACAGGCACACACACACTGAGACAGACGCATGTATGCACATAGTGAAACAGACACACACACCTCACAACTGACGGACACACAGAAACACAGACCCAAACACGAATTCTCACACCCACGCTAAGGGCTGGGCCCTGGAGCTGGGCTTCAGCATGCAGTTAAAAGTGCTGGTTACCTGAGTCCTGGGCTGAAGGAGGAGGAAGCCCGTTTCTTGCAGGGTAAGTGGGGCAGCGAGGCTGGCTCTGAGTTTCCCGGGCCTGTGGGTAACTTTGGCCTGGCTGGACCTCAGGGCCAGGCACTTGGCCATCTGGTGCCCAGGCAGCCCACACCAGATGCTTGCTGAGTGAGTATGGCTCAGCTGGAGGGGGCACCTCTGGGACCAGGGCAGGGTGCTCCTGGAGGCCACCGCCCTTACCCGAGGGCTAACTCTCCTCCCACCTGATCGGCATCAGACTGTCACAGCCCTTGGGAGTGGGTCCTGAGGGTCAGAGCTGATGGTCATAGTGGTAGCAGTGGTGATAGCAGTGATGAATAACAAATGTTTACTAAATACTTTCCATGCACCAGGTGCTGTACCGGGAGCATTACCACCTTCAATCCCACAACGAGCCTCTAAGGTCAGTACTATTATTGTGTCGTCATACAGATGGGGTAACAGGATCTGCAGAGGCAAAGCCTGCCCGTGTGGGTCCTAGAACCCAGGCTGGGTCAGTCCGCTACTGCAGCAACGACGCCGTGTAACAGACCAGCGTGAACCCAGGGAATTACAGCAGCAAGTGTTCATGCCCATTCCACAGGTCTGCAGGGCAAGTAGGTTGGCTGGTTTCATCTGGGCTTGGCTGGGCAGCTTGGCTTCAGTCTACGGTCAGCTGGACTGGACTGACATCTGGCCTCTTCCACATGCGTTTGTGCTGGGCCCAGGCTAAAGGGGCAGCTGTCACCCAGGATATGCACTTCTCGTGGTGGGTCACTGGAGCACAAGAAGCCAAAGCAAGCCACACACACACATTCAAGGCTTCTGCCTTGCCCACAGTGAGGGTATATATTTGCTGAGCAATAATCCAACCTCCCACTCAGGCTTAACTCAGAAACCTAGCGTCACGACCAGTATGTGACGTTGCCTCCATTGATGGGACAGGAGAGCCAGGCCTGCTGTGACTGAGGTCCTGGCTCAACACTTCCTGTTGCTTAACCTTTCTGGGCCTCACTTTTCTTCTCTGTAAAATGGATTGTTCTGAAATATAAGTGGAATAATGTATGTAAGTGTTTTGCACAAGGCCAGCACATAGGAAGTCCTCAATACATAATAGCTGATATTATTAGCTATTATCTAGCTGTTCTCAACTGGGGGTCAGCTCTCAACTCACTGCTCAGAGCTATTTGGAAACGTCTATGGGGTGTTCACACTGGGGGTGTGTTTCAAGGGTGAGGGCCAGGGAAGCTCAGACCAGACCCATTACAAAGAATTGTCCCACTCAAATGCTGACCGCTCTCATCAAGAAACCTGAGTAGATTCTAACCCAGGTACTTCCTGCTACAGAGCAGAGAGTGCGGAGGGGTGGAGGCTAGACCAGAAGGTGGCCCTGGGGTCTCCCATAAATCCAGCGAGTCTGTGTGCTGCTGGGTTGCTGCTTCTCCAGAGGCAGCCCCCTTCGGTCTCAGAGCACATGGGGCCTCTCCTGCCCAGTGGCCCGAGGGAGGTGGGCAGTCATCATTAACAAGAAGGCACTGGCCAGACGTTCTTGGGCTGCGGGCAAGGGGCCGGTGTGACAGCTTACCCTTAGACCTGCTGTGTCTGAGCTGCGCCCCTGAGCTGGGCCATAACCCCCAGGGATGGAGGAATCAATAGGGATGTGCCAGTGGATGGTAACAGACCAGGTAATTCAGAGGCAAGAAAACAGTTGCAAGAAGAGACCGGACATCCTACTTATCAAAGCTCAGCACCGCCATGGGCAGCCTGACATCACCCTCGGACATAGCAGCACTTAGGTGACATTCCTGAGACACATGGCCTGCAGGGAATCACGATGTGGCACCACAAAAACCCACTCACGGGGCGTCTGCAAAATACTCGGCCTGGCACTCCTGAAATGTCACCGTGGTGAAAGACAAAGACAGACCAAAGAATGTCACAGATCCAAGCCGGCCAAAGGTGATCCTGCACCTGAGCCTGGATCTGAGAAAAAACACACTGGGAGGGACATTGTTATCTGGAAAATTCCAACGCGGCCTCTGTGTTAGGAATGTGTCAGTGATAAACTTCCTGGTTTTGATCATTATACTGAGGTTTCAAAGGAGATGTTGCTCTTAGGAGATAGCCAGTGGAGCATTTTGGGGTGAAGAGTCTGCAATATACTCTCAAATAGTTCTTAAAACAACAACTTTTTTTTCTAACAGATAAAGCAAATGCTAGGACATGATAATAGGTAAATCTAGGTGAAGGATAGGATGCTTATTGTATAATTCTTGTAATTTTCTGGTGGGTTGGGAGATTTTCAAAGTAAAACAATTTTTTAATCACTTAAAAGTTTCAACATCCCAGTTCATTTAATTAATAAGTTCAAAAGACTGCTAAGACTAAGGCTCAAAAGTTGTTTGAAGGCAAGGGAGGTGAATTAGTAAGTAGTGCAAATAAAACATTATTCTAATCAAAAAGCACACCAGTACAGCTCAGAGAAGACAAGTAGCGATTCTCATCTCACTACGCTGATGGACAGTGACTGTGGTGGTGTTGGTGGGGGGGACCTGGTGATGGGGGGAGTTCAATCATCACGGTATTGCTCATGTAATTGTAGGTTAATGATACTAAAATAAAATAAATTATTAAAAAAAAAAAAAGCACACCACATTGGAAAATATCGGACATTACAAATAATGGGAAAAATGCCAAATTAAATAAGGTATAATTATATAACTATTAAGTTAATCTAAGTACGTTTGGGATGATAATACTCTGCTGGTGAGTTTGTAGGGAAATGGGAACTTCACCCTTCTGCAGAAGCACAACCCTTTACAAAGCAGTTTGACTGCATCCACTCGGCTTCTGGGGGTCAGTCCTAAGGAAATAATCCTAAACAAGGCTTTGCACACTAATCTGACCCTTGTGCTGCAGGACAGAGCGTCACTGCAGGGCTGGGCCTGCCCAACCCTCAGCCCTGACCATGGCCACTTTCAGCGCCTGCTTCCCTGCCGCTTCCTGGGCAGGCACCCTGCTGTGAGATTTCCACCCTATTGTAAAGACCTGCTTATATTCTCATCACCTTGGAGCCTGATTGCTTATTTTTGCACATTTGCACAGCCCCCAGCTGGTCCCTGAAGCACTCAGTAGGGCTCAATGTTCCATCCCTCTACCTCTACTACTCCACCTCTGGAACCATTTGATTAAACGGGAAATGAAATCTTCTCTTAGACTCTGCTCACTTGCCCCTCTGCTGGCCACTGTTGCTGGACTAGGGCTGGTCATCTGACCCAGTCCATCCAGGTACAGTGCCCATACCCTCAGCCAGCCTAGCTGATCCACGGACGGGCATCTGGCCCAAGTGGAACCAACTGCCTCTGGGTTTTTTTTCCTTAATGTATTGTTTAATTTCCAAGCACTGGGAGATGTTTTAGTTACCTTCTCTTGTTCTCTAGCTTAATCCCACTATGTTTAGGAGGATAGACTATGCAATCAATCCTTTGAAGTTTACTGAGATTTGCTTTATCCCCAGCAAATGAGTGGTTTTGGCAAATGTCCTATGTGACCTTGAGGAGATGGTATAGTCTGTGGCTGTGGGGAAGAGAGCTGTGCGATCAATGCATTAGGAATGGTTTGCCAAGCTGTTCAAATCTACAGCCATATGGGGTTTTTCTTGCCTTTTCTCTAAGCTACCAAATAAATATTCTAACCCCAAGATATTTTTATTGTGACAAACATCTAACATTTAGATTTACCTTCTCCAATGCTCTGAATTCCTTTCTTCCTGTGTTCCTGAGCTTCTGATTAGGTTCATTTTCTTTTTGCCTGCTGATAATGAAGTCTCTGAGCCTTTGTTTGAAAATATATTTACTTTGACCCCCTTTTAGAGAGAATTTTACTGGACTAAAATTCAGTTTTGGCCTTATTCATTCGTTTGGTAAAATCCATGAGTGCCTGATAGGTGCTATGTGTATGCCAGTGCACCAGTGTGCTGGTGGCCAAGGCAGGAAATGCCCTTGCTCTCCCAGAAGACAGCGAAGAGGAGATGCAAAGCCCCTGCAGCTGGAAGCAACCAGAAGAGGCAGTGAGGCTGGAGAACTGGAAAGGCAGGCTGTACCTGGGCCATGCAGGGCCTCGGGGGCCATGGTGAGGAACAGCGCTTTGCCTTCTCTTTAAGGGAGGACTCAGGCTTCTCAGAGAAGATGATGCTTTACCTGGGCCTGGAAGTGGGGATGTGATGAAAAGAAGCAGAGAAGGGGGCAGAAACATGATGGGTTTGAGCTCTGAGTATCTGAATAGGTGCTGGATCCTGCACTGGGCTCTGATGTTGTTTCCTCCATCCTCAGGAGGCGGGATTGAGCAGAGGTAAGAGGCCAGGCTTTACTTTGGGCTGACAGGTTTCAAGACCTTCACTTAGTTGGGTGACCCTTGTTCCATAGATAGGGTCACTGAGGCCTAGAGAAGTGGTTTGCCCAAGAATGCCCAACATTTGGGAGTGGCAGAACTCTCCATTCATTCATTCATTGAGCAACTGCCTTCTGCCAGGTATGATACAGGTGCCAGGGAGAGGGCTGTGTGTAAACAGATAAAATCCCTGCCCTAATCAACCAGACATTCTACTGACACTACACAAAATAATAAGGAAGCAAAAGATATGTTAGCCATAAGGGCTGTGGAGAGAAATGAAGCTGGCAAGAGCATGGAGCATGTAGGGGGAGGTTGACCTGTGCAGTAGTGTGGGATAACTGACCTGAATGAAGGAGGTGAGGGAGGGAGCTGGGAGGACATCTGGGGGAACAGCATTCTGGGAAGAGGGCATAGCGTGTGCAAAGGCCCTGAGGTGAGGGTGTGCTTGGAGTGTTTCAGACTGCAAAGAGGCCAGCAGGAAGGCAGGTGTTGTCTCTACTGTGGACGCTGAGGGGGCAGGGAGACTTGGCCAGCACCAGCTTCCTCACTGGTGTTTCCCTCTCCTGGGATAACTGGATTCAGGTAAGTCCTCTCCTAAGCCCTCTTCCCAGCATTAGAAGGTCACTGGGGAAGAAGGGAGTTTACTGATTACCAGCAGTGCAGCCCTGCCCCACCTCCCACCCCTGGCTCCTGGTAAAGCTGCCGCTCTCTGGTTCCCAGACCCTCCATGGGCAGGGTGGGGCGGTCGGGCCTGAAGCTAGGAGGTGGCCCTCATTACCATGCTGATGATGTCATCTATGGTGACCTGCAGTGCACGCTGTCCCCTCCTGGCCCTGCTCTCGACCCCCAAGGGAGACTGTCTGGAGAGTGGCTCTGGCTGCAATCCTGCCTCCTTACCATAACTATGTCCTCCTGGTATCTCAGCAGGCTCCTGAGCTGCCACCCAGGTCCCCTGGGGCCCAGTGCTGGGCTGGTCCTAAACCCCAGTGTGTCCATGAGTGTCCTGAGTGTGATCTTAAGAGCCAAGTCTCAGTCCTACACAAAGAAGGGAGATGAGCATTACTGAGAACCCACTCTGTGCTAGGCGCTTCTGTGCACATTATCACCTATTCATTCTTACCACGGCCTCACACAGGAGGTGGTATTATTCCTATTTCATGAACAGAATATAGATTCAGAGTACAGAAAGGTTTAGGTTTTATCCAAAGCCACCCAATAAGCAGATGTTAGTTTTAGTAATAAAAGCCCATTTCAGCGATTGTGGGGTGGTGGTGGGGGGCATGCAGCCAGGTCCCCTGCCACTGGGAAACAGGGAGGGGAGGAGAGGCAAGAAGAGATGAAGAATGAAGAAATGGCTTTAGCTTTGATCCCCTGTAGCAAGGGTCAAACTCCCAGCCAGAGAAGTCATCTGGAGATGTTTGCCCTGGAGCTAACTGGAGATGTCCTGTGATAAATGGCTTCCCATATCTGAAGAGCAAAGAGAGATAGCCCAGGAGCAGAAAGGAGCTCTATTTGTTAAAGCCTCAGAAAGGGTGACTTTGGGTCAGTACTGGGAATAAACGGGGCAGGCTGCCTCTAGAGGTGGTGAGCCTCCCATCATTTGCAGCATGTAAGGGGTAGTGACTTTTCCGTTTGCCAGGGATGCTGAAAAAGGAATATTCCAGTGAGTGAGGTTGGCTTGGATGCTTTCCCGGCATGTTCCCAGACCTGGGAATTCTCAAAGGGCCAGGCAAAGACTTCTGCCCACAGATACCTTGGGCAGAAGGTCTGTGATCTGAGCAGCTGCGGGCTGGCTTCTACGGTCCGGGCGTTTTCCTCTCACACAGGTAGAGCGGCAGGGGCGGGTTTGGGTGGATTGCTCAGGTGTGTCAGCTCTGATGTGACCTCTGATTGACACCCTTCTTTGTTCCCCGAAAAAAACAAACACACCACACTTATTTTCCTAACTTAATAAAACAACAGGAGCGGACAGGTAGGTCAGGAGAAAACTGGGGTTTCTGTGAAGTAGACTTGTGTTGGAGGGTAGGGGTAAGGCCTCCTAGGAGCCCTGCCCCATGGCAGGCCCCCCAGAACTGGCTCTGGTTCCAGGAGGCCCTGCCTGGGCATCTTGAGCAGGGGAGCCCTCAGGGCCCAGGTAACAGCCCTTGAGCACTGTTGTGTACCCAGCCTGTAGTGTGCAGGTTATTGGACACTTCCCACAGGTCAGGTCCTGCGTGGTGAGTTTTACCAACATGTATTTATTTCCTTTTTACTTTTGAGGACACTGAGTTGCCCACAGTCACGGAGCTAGAGCAGACCCCAAAGCCAGTGTCCCTCCTGTTCTGTTGGTGGGCCTGCCCATCCCACTGGTGTGGTGAGGTTGGGCCTGTCTGCAAGCAGTCAGCACAGGGGCTGCTCAGTAAATGCTCAAGACTGGTAGGTGCTGGAGGTCGAAGGGTACAGAAGTGGGCCACCTGAGTCAGGAAGCAGCAGGCCTTGCATAAGTCTTGCCTGGGCTCCCAGCTGGCTGGGTGACTGCAAATCTGGGAATTGCTTTCCCCATCTACATAACACCTGGGTACAAAAGGGGCTCTTAGGATCCAACCATGTGAAATTCTGCTTACTTTTCTAAACTTCTTCCCTCCCATGCTCCCCTGCCCCTGACTCCCCCCAGCTCGCCAGCTTTTCTGGGCTCCTGGAGTACACCTCATTCCGTCCTGGCTGGGCCTTTGCACACACCCAGTCATCTCTCTTCTTAGCTTGCCCTGCCTGCACACTTTGCCTGTCTGGCACCTCACCTACTCAGCCTCCCTCCCCTTCCTTCCCTCAGTGGTCTAAGGCAGCATCCCTGGTGGCCATCTGGCCCAGCCCCCGGGGTCGTACATCACAGAACGGACCCAAGTTGCAACCCTTTATTCAGGTTGTTGAGAGAGGGAGGACAGAGAGGCCTTGTGTTGCTCGCCACTGTACCGCAGCGCAGCCCGGGAGGGAGAGTACCTGGTGAATGGATGAGAATGAACGAAGGAACCTACGAGTGGAGGTGTCTCTGGCTGGGCCCTGGAGGTCCAGGGTCCGTGGCCCGAGGAGCATGAGTTGTAGGCTGCAGGGTGACCTGCATAGCCTCCCAGCTAAAGCAAAGCTCAGGAGGGGGCGGGGGTCCGCGCCTGGGCCAAAGTCCCGGTCCGCAGGGGGCAGCGCAGGAAGCTACTTAATACCTACGACCCGCAGCCGCCCGCCTCCAGCCCACCGCCGGCCGAGAACAGCGTCGCCAGGTCAGTTGGGGCGGGGGCGGGGGCCGGGGCCCCAGAGGACGAGACGGGGGGTGGTGGGCTTGGAGCTGGCGGTCCCGCAGCGCGCGCCCCGGGCCTTCGGGTTCCCGGCTCCCCGACCAGCAGTTGCGAGCCCCGGGAGGCGGCACCCCGCGGGGACCGGAACTACATTTCCCAGAAGGCCGAGAAGAGGCGGGGTCACGGGGCAGCGCCCGCGGGCGCGAAGGGCCGGCATGGGGTCCCCGCCGCGCGCCCCGCGTGCTTGGCCTGGCGGCGGCCCCGGCAGGAGGACCCGGGGGCCGGGAGCAGGGCCTATGGGCGGCTTCGTGACGGGGCCCGACTGCTGCGGAGGCCCCGACAACATGGACTTCAGGAAGGTGCTGACCGCATTGGGCTGCCGCGGGGCAGGCAGCGACGCTCCAGCCCGCCCGGCCGCTTGTAGGCCCAGCCGTGGGGACGGCCCCGTTACCAGGCAACGGGGCGGGCGGGGCTGCGGATGCGCGTGCGCGCGCTGCGGCGGGTGCGTGTGCGTGGGAGGCCGAGGGAGCCTCAGACTGGGCGCCTTCGGCGGGAGTCCGGCCGTGTGTGTCTGCGTGTGAGCCTCGGATGTGTGTGGGTTTCTGGGACTGAGTCTGGGGGTGCGTCTGTGGGATCGTGAGTTTGTGTGGTCCGCGAGTGTGCGTCCAAGAGCTCCTGGGCGGGTGTGTTGGGATGCAGGCGTGGGAGCGCCTGGCTGTGTGGGACGGCGGGGGCCCTGCTGCCCCTCCGTCCCCCAGCGTGGGAGGCGGCCCCTCAGCCCTGGGCCGGCGGCAGGATAAGCCCTTCCCGGGCGCATGTGGGAAGCTGGGCGCCTCGCGGGGCCGGACCCTGGAAGCCGGGCGACCCGGCTGGCCGAGACGGCCCCTCTGCGGCCAGAGGCCAGAGCTCGCCTTGTCTTGGCGGTCGCCCCGGCTCCCAGTCCCCACAGCCCCTCTCCTCTCTCCTGTGCTCCCCCTTCTGTGAAGCCTCCTCTGACACTTCATTCGCCATTTTCATCAGCCAGCCGCCCTCCGTAGAGCCCGAAGCGGCCTTTAATCCAGTCATTCGAGCCGCACTGAGAACCTGGTGTTGGGAAACAGGCCTACTCTCTCCCCGAACTTTATCTCGGGTGGGAGACCGGAGGCCTGGAAACGGAAAATCCCTTGAAGGAGATCGTTTTAGAGACTAGCTGGCGAGGAGACGGGATTGAAATCCCGAGACAGCCAGTTCCCTATGGGTGAGGCGCCTGGAGGCGGGGTGACGAGCCGCTCCGGGGGCGGGGCGGCGGGGCCGAGGCCTCGGGGAGGGCGTGTCTGCCGCAGAGGCCACGGGACGGGCAGCATCTGGCCCCAGAGGGCGCGGGGGGCCGTCTGGGTGGGTGTGGGCAGAAGCGAGGAGCACGTACTGTTCGGCGAGCTTTTCGGGAGGCGGGACGAGCGCGCCCGAGGGTGAGGGGCGCGCCGCTGCCGCGAGCACAGCCCGGCCGCCAGCCCCGGACCCCCGCAACCGCCGCCGGGCTGGGAGCCGCCCTCGGGAGGGGCAGGAACGGTCCTCCGCCCTCCAGGTCCTTCTGGCTGCTCCGAGAACCTAGCTCGCCCTGCGCCAGGCACACGGACGGGACACAGGTTAACAGAAGTGTCATAACATGTACACAGGGGCCCGATAATGAAACTGAAACTCAAAATGACCAAGGCAGGCAGTTAAACTTTTTCCACAAAGAGATAACACATCTGTGAGGGATTGACGGGACAGAAGAAAATGTATACCCAGGAGCTTCAGTTAGTAAGGAATCCCAAACAGAATGTGGGCCCGGGTCGCAGAGGAGTAAATACGACAAGGCCTTTCAGGCGGCTTTCTGGGTCCGGGACTCCCTCTGTCGGGCAGTGAGGACGTCTCTCTACCTGCTGGTGCAGGGAGGTCACCTTTCACCTGGGAGATGTATTTCCTGCTCTCGAGACGAAAGGAGGACCGGAGTGTTCTCGCACTGGCTGTTTAAGTAACTTTTAATTCAAAATAATCACCAAAGTGGCACATTTTGGGGCAACCTGCGCTTGGCCCCCTACGGTTTTTTTCCGATGAAAGGACCCCTTACAATCCTCGAGTATAAATGGCCTTTAGAGAATATCTGGAGCCAGGTGTTCCGTGGCGGGACTGTGATTCATGTTTTTCATGTTTTCTACCGCAGCAAATCTCTGATGACACGGGCACTTGGGACACCAGAGAGGGACCCTCAGCATTGCTTGGCTTTCGGGCGAATGCCCCCTGGCTGAGGCGTGCTGGGTGGAAGGGTGACTTACCGCCAACTAGAGGTGGAGAGGCCTTCGAGCCAGACGGCAGAGCGCAAGGGGGCGGCGGGCCCAGGGCAGGCCCGCTGGAGGGTTAGGGTCCTGCCCCTGGGCTCTAGACCTAGAAGCAGTTGGTGCAGACAGTCTCTTCTGCTTTCTCCCTTCCCTCCAGGGCCAGGCGGTGCCCCACAGTTGGAGAACACCGGGAGTGTTTCAGGGGCCAGGTCACGGTGACCCTGGTTGGCTAACATTGATTTTTTCCCATTGGTCTCCTTGTTGGTACAAGTTAAGCTCCCTGTTGCCAAGGGATTTTTTTCATAAAAAAAACAAGCCACAGAAAACCCAACAACATATCACACTGTGTGTTTGTCCTGTGTGGGAGCGCTCCCTCCTCAGTCAGAATCTCTGGTCTTAAAAGATGTCATCCTCTGGCCCAGGTGAGCGCCCGGGTGTCTGCTCGCCCAGCACTGGCCAATAGGAATAGACTGTGCCACATTTATAATGTAACGTTCTTTCGTAGACAAATTTTACAAAAAAGAAATGGTGAGATTACTTTTAACAATATATTTTATCTAACTCACTATATCAAAAATACTGTTCTGTCATGTGGCATTACAGGTCCTCACAACAACTTGAGGCAAGAGGCTGCCATTATGTGCCGAGCACCCCAGCTGTGGGGCAAGGCCCTAACAGCTGTCTTCTGGGCCTCCCCCCTAGTTTTGTTTTAACTTAAAAATCACCTGTTGGGGTGAGTAGTGTACTCACTGTACTTTCACTGCTTTCCTTCTTAGCTCCCCCTGCCATAGGATTGCAGAGCCTTGCCCTCAGCTTGGCAGTGGCCTGGAGCAAGCTGGCTGGTGGGTGGATGGGAGTAGGGACTGCCAACTCGCTGTCCTCAGGCAGGGGTGCCTCCAGGACCCAGAAGATGGCTCCAGTGCGGCCTTGGGTGCTCTCTTCTTGGAGAACCAGGCTGGCAGGCCAGTTATGTGCGTCCTTGTCATGCTGCTTTCCATGAGGACTCACCTGCTCTTGGAAGCAGGGTGGTGGGTGGCGTCACTTAGTGTAGGTGTCAGAAGTGCACTTTAGTTTCTTTTATTTAATATTTTTTTATTAAGGTATCATTGATATACAATCTTACAAAGGTTTCACATGAGCAACATTGTGGTCATTACATTCACCCATATTATCAAGTCTCTCCCTATACCCCCACATTTTAGTTTCTTGGACTGTGAAACGGGGAAAATAACAGGGCTGTGGTGAAGACCAAAATGAGATAAGAGTGTAGAGGAACTTTATAAACTGTAAAGTGCAGCCCACCTAAGGGTAGTCTTCAGAACGCAAAGCCCTGTATTCGGGAAGCTTTGAGGCCATGTTGGGGCACAGGCCTCTTGAGTCCCCATTTGTGATATGGGCCCGAGTAAAACCACTGGAGGCAGAATCCTGGTGGCAGATACAGGATGTCTTGACTGCTCTTCAGGGAAAGATGTTTGCCTGCTATACAAAATTGCTTAAAAATTTTTTTGATGTTATCACTTTAGTTAGAATAAATATCAGGCCATTTTATTGGTTGACATATTCTGCGATGTTCTCAAGGATGTAGTTTTTGTCTTTGGTATTTTCTGGATCAGAGTGAAGATAGCAGTGTTGGGCTTTCCTCTGCCACTAGTTGTGACCTTGGGCAGGTCACTCAGACTCTCAGAACCTGGCTTTCCTCTGCTTTTGTTGAGATGATATATGGCTTGTCCTCGTTTGTCGGTTAATAAAGTGAATTACATTGATATTTTGATCGCTGAACTAGCCTTGCATCCCTGGGGTGACTGCCACTTGGTCCTGACATGTTATCCTTTGTCTGTATCGCCAGATTTGATTTGCTCTTACTTTGTCGAGGACCTTGGTGGTTACGTTCACAGGGAACATGGTTTGGTATTGAGGGAATGCCGGCCTCTTACAATGTGTGTTAGAAGCGGCCCCTCCTCTTCTGTATTCAGGGCAAGATTGTGTGGAATTGGTGTTATTTCTTCCTTTGATGTTTGGTAGAATTCATCCAATGAAACCTTCAGGGCCTAGAGTTTTCTTTTGGAAGGGTTTTAACTGAGTTCAATTCCTTTAATAGATACAGGCCTGTGTCTTCCAGAGTGAATGATGGTAGTTTGTGTCTTTCAGGCGTCAGGCCATTTCATCTGAGTTGTTGAATTGTGGACTTGGTCTTAAGGCTCCTTTATTACCTGGAATGTTGGTGAGGTCAGTGGGGAAGCCCCTTTCTTATTCCTGGTATTGGAAATTTGTGTCTTCTTTCTTTTTTCCAAGGTCAGTGTGGCTAGAGGTTTATCAATGTTATTTTTTCCCAGAGAACAAGATTTGGGTTTGATTTTTTTTTTACTTTCTGTTTTTCTGTTTTCAATTTGATAGAGTTTTGCTCTTTTATTTTTTCTTTCTTCTTGCTTTGGGTTTAATTTACTCCTCTTTCTCTAATTTCTGAAGAGCAAAGTTTATTACCAAAGTGAAACTTTTCTTCTTCATGAATATAAAGTATACATTCCCCTCTTAGCAACTGTACCCAGCAATTTCTGATATGTTGTATTTTCTTTTTCATTCAGTTCATTAAAGTTTCCCTTCAAACTTCCTCTTTGACCTGTGGGTTATCTGAGAGTGTGTTCTTTAACAAGTACGTTTCTGTTACTGATTTCTAGTTTAGTTCTGGTATGGTTCAGGGATGGACTTACATGTTTTCTTTTTCTTTTAAATCTAAGATTTGTCTTATAACCCAGAATGTGGCCTGTCTTGGTGAATGTTCTGCACACACGTGAGAGGAATGTGCCTTCTGCTGCTACTGTGGGGTGTTAGGCCAGGTGCTTGATGGTGGTTTTGGGTCGACCATGTCCTGCCCAATTTCTATCTCCTTGCTCTTTCAGTCACTGAGACCTGAGTTGAGGTCTCCACTGTAATTGTGCATTTGTGTGTTTCCCGTTGCAGTTCGGTCAGTTCTAGCTTTGTGTGTTGGTCTCAGTTTAAGTCTGAAAAGTGGACATGCCTTGCAAAGCTGTTGTGTGGACTGAATACAGCCCTAAGAAAGCTGACCTTGCTCCAGCTTTGCTTTTTGCCAGCCACTCCACTCAGTGCTTTCCTTGCGTTGCCTGGGTGAATCCTCTTGACAGTGCCATTAAGGAAGTGCCATGATCATTCAGAGCTGTGGGAGGGCATGTGACTCACCCAAGCTCGCACGGGACATCAACCTGGCCAGCGTGGGGCGGACCCCGCCTCAGGACCCTTCTCTGCCCTGCCGCATGGGAGCTCTTTGCCAGGTTTGGCGCCCAGTAACTTCCCAGTGACAGCGGCAGGTTATTGCCTTTAACATAATGCCTGTTTAAATAATGTACTCAGTAGCACCAGCCTAATGGGGGCCATCCTGGGCCTTTGAAAGTGAACATAAAAAAAAGGGATGTGCCGCTCACAAGCCCACATAGGAGCTGAGAGAGGGAACGGAACCCAAGGTGAGGAGATGGGGGCTGTGAGGATCGCAGGACCCACTCGTGGACCCAGTCTGGGGAGTGAGGCTCACTTTGGCCCCCTTCTGGGAACACGGAAGCCATCATAGCTTTTCTGCTTGTGGCCCAGGCACGCTTGTTGAGTGAAGAAGGTGAACAATCATCTTTCCCTTCCTGAAAGGACCTGCGGAGTTGGGAAACTGAAACTGGAGTTGCTGCTGACTTTTCTTCACTGTGGGATTTTGGGACACTTTCAGCAGCATTTTCCCAGGAATTGTCTGTAGCTAATCACTGTCTCATGGTGACATGCCAGCAAACCTCCAGCCTTAGTGTGGTTGCCAGGGCCGGAGGCCCTCAGATTCAAGTTCCTTCCTGAGGATACCTATATTCCCAGAGGGCTTTCCAGACAGAGAGACGAGATGACTGTCAGGTTAGGTAGCACTCAGCAAACGGGGCGGAGCGGACAGAACAGCCTGGGCTACACCTCTCACTTTCATACCTGTTCTCCTCGCTGTCCAGAATAAACTTTGCGGGGCCAGTCCCCTCACCCCCATTTCACCAGAGGGAAACCCCTGGCTGAGATTGGTGAGGGGAGGCCTGCCTGTGGTCCTTCCTGGAGGGTGGGAACACCCCAACCCCACCCCAGATGGTGGGCTTCCAACTTACTCTGAGCCAGGCCCCCCTGCCCCCAGTGCAGGGTAGAAAGAATGAGGTCAAGGGGCCTTAGTATACAACTTCAAGAAAAAAGACTGGGGCCTTCATGCTGTGTCCATGCCAGGCACAGTCCCCTAACCAAAAGTTGCCCAGTAAATGTTGCCTGAGTCAGCTGAGATTGCTGGGAGCACATGGGTGCCCTGGGAGCGGCAGAAAGGCATGGTTCCAAAGGCTGAGTTTGCAGAGGGAGGCCTGCTGGAGGAGCCTGCCCCTCTGGACCCCTGCCCCCACCCCGTCCCTCTTGCCCTTTGCTGTATGTGGTATATGGACCCCGCTTGTGATCGATGTGACTTTGACTCTCTGGGCCCCTGCTGTTTGTTCGGATGTCACAATGTGACCTTGGGTGCTGTGGGCCTACAACTAACCATTCCCTGAAGTGTCCTCACATCCCCAAGCAAAGTGAAATTGCTGATAGCTGCTCCCTTACCAGCCCAAGGGGCTGTAATAGCTGAGTCCATTCATTGGTGACCTGAGAGGGACTATTCTGTGGCGGTAGGTAGGCCTCTCTGTTCAGACACAGAGAACTCCGTGGTCTGTGACCTGGGAGGCCATTCCATTCCTAGAATTACTGGGGGGCAGGAGCCTGGACTTCTGCTGCTGTAGTAAGCCTGGGGCAAGGAGGGCGAGGTGTGGGGCCCTCCCCTTAGTCTAGGTGGCCCGCAGATGCGCGGGGGTGACCATTCTGCTCTGCGCATGTCTGATTCAGCTTGTTTGTTCTTTTCTGCTGATCCAGTTTCAGGAGGGAGGGCTGCCCTTTCTAGGAAGGGGCCTTGAGGTCTCAGGAGGGGCTCCTGTCCACCGCCAAATGCCAGCAAAGCATTAGTCATTCTTTCCTGCTGAGCAGGCCCTTCTCCAGGCAGCACAAATCCCCCACTCGCTAAGCGGCCAAGGTGACCAGGTCCTTCCTTCCCACCACGGCAGGCTGACCTGAGGGCACTGGCACCCGGGTGGGGGCTGAGGTTCCAGTTTTGACCAGCTGGGCCCCGACTGGGAGATGCGGTTGGGTGTCGGTTGCTGTCTGTCCCCCCACGGTTAGGTGGCGGCCTTTCAGTGCCTCGTTTCCCTCACCCCCTCAGCTCCCACGAAAGGTGAAGGGCGCCTCTTTCCCCTTGCTCATCTGCTCCATCTCCTTGGAGCGTTCAGGACTTTCATCCTTGCTCCCTAATATTGGCGGCACCGAAAGCCCGTTTCTGCAGGAACCAGAAGGGCGGGCCTGGCCACAGTGGGCTCTGTCCCCTGCCTGTGCTCTGGGGCCTCTCTGAGCCTCTGGCTTCTGATCTGCGAAGCAGGCATGACATTAGTGCCGCTCCTTCTGGGCGGTTGAACGGCCTGCCTGACATAAAGTGTGTGAATTTTAAGGGCTCGCTGGGCCTGTTCAGGGGCATTGTTTCTTGCAGGGACTCTTAGGGCTCAGACCCCCTAGGTGGGGCCTCCCTAGTGGGTGCTAAGTACCTACAGAATGACACTGAGTGGAATCCTTAAACCTACCTTAAGCATTTCGAGAGGACAGTGTTAGGGGCCCCCTTGCCAGTTGCCTGAGGCTCTTACTAACTTTGAAATGCACAGACCTCGGTGCCCAGTGGAGGGGTCCGACATGCACACCCCTGGCTTCCAGGCTCCAGTTGAGATGGGTAGTAATTTCCCTCATCCCCCGAATTCCCTGCGCCCCTCCCAGGCAGCCCCTGTCCGGGTGGCTGCGCCTCCTGAATCACTTGCATGGCTCTGTCCTCTCTTCTGTTCAGTGTCCCCAGGCCTGGGTTTCTGGCCTCTCTCTGCACCCCGTTCCCAGTGGGTCAGCACTACGCTCTCTGCCTCATACTTCACCCACCTCCCAGGTGGGTCAGCCCCTGGGGCAGGAGGCACAACACTGGGGGCTCTCCTGGGACGGCGAGTTCCCGTCCTCTGCAGGGCGTGCATCCCCCCAGCTGGCTCCCAGTGAGAAGCGGAGAAGGCCTGAGACCCTGAGTGGACGCAGCTGTGTGAGTGTGGCCAGCGCCCAGAGCCTCAGACCCGCGGGCACCTCAGTTGCTTGCCTGTAAGATGAGGGTGCTCATGACCGCGACACTTACCTCGTGGGGTTAGTGGGAGGATCGCGGAAGGACGTCCTACTTCTCTGCTTAGAGGAAGCCCGAGCTGGCTATAGGCCCCAGCTCTTGGCAGTTTCATCGACATGAGCATCCACTGCCCTACTGTGCTGAAGAAACAGGGGCTTAGAAGAATGGCGGCCTCAGATAGAACTCTTTTTCAAAGGGAGTCTGGCTAACAATAAAATCCTTGTCTGGAGAGTTGCCACATAAACTCCTGTGGGAATTGTCCACTATTGTAAAAATTAGCAAATACTGAAAAGTATATTTCTAGTTCCAGAAATGCTGGCCCCAAGCTGTCTCTGACAATTCAGAGGACAAGCCTGGGGCACCAGTTGGTGGGAACGGGTTGATGGAGTTTTGACAAGCCTGGAGTGGGTAATGGAATTCAGGGAGGGCCAGGGCCTCAGGACTCCTAGCACCTCCCTTTGCGCCTCCCTGCACGCTCCTCCTCCCAGCTGTGCACCCTAGGGATGGGCAGGCCACAGCCAGAGGACCGACCTACCTTGAAGAGGTTCCATACCAGGGTTTCTATGAACCCAAGGAAGCCCTATCCCCTCCCTGGTCTGGCCATCCCATCTTCAGCCAACACTGTGCACATTGTTTCATTTCTCAGCCTAAAAGCTGTCATAAGAACAAATACTGACGAAGCTCAGCTGCAGAATCCCCTGGCGCCTGCTTGGGCCGCTCCCTGCCTCCCACCCGAGAGTCAGCAGGGCCAGGTCAGAGACCTAGGAGCACAGGCTCCTGAGCTGGAGGGCTCTCAGGCACGTACCTTTAGCTTCTGTGGTTTACTGATAATGAAACTAGGCCCACTGCTCGCACAGCAAACATTTACTATTTGGGCCAGGCAGAAGATAAAAAGATGGAGAAATAAATGGCTCCTAGCCTGGAGGAATGAATACAAGATAGGGACAGATAACCAATAATTGTAATGGGGGGTACACTGAGGACGCAAGAGGTGCCATGGGTGAGGGCAGAGGAGGTACTCCTGTTGGGTCTTGAGGGGTGAGTAGGAATTTGCTGGGGACTACAGAGTGATAGAGGGTATTTCAGACATATGCAGAAGCCACTCTGAAAGGGTCTAGATCTCCATGTGTGGTGTGAATGATGGGGCAGGGCAGGATGGACGGCAGGTGAGATGAGCAGAGATTGGCGAGTCAGGATGCGTGAGTCCTGTGTAGGCAGGTGGCCCAGGGTGCGGGGCATGGCAGGAAGTGAGGTTCAGGATCCAGCCGGGGCCAGAGGGCCCCACCCTGAGGACACTAGGGCGAGTTGGAGGGGTTTTAGGCAGGAACAACGGGACCACCAAGCAGATCGTCCCTGCGGAGGACAGGTGGCGGGCCTTGTTGTTTCATTCATCCTTGGCTCTGCTCTTGGCCCCATAGAGGTGAAGGTTTGCCCTTGAGAAATATGGGCTGACTTGGGGAGGAAGTCCACCCATGGGAAGGACGTGCTGGGCTGTGTCCTCTGTGCTCGGTCTTTCCAGAACCATTCATTGCCGCCCTCAGCAGCCCCTTCTGGGTGGCAGGCCGATCTGCCAAGAGAAGGCCCTGGTGAGGCCAGAGCTGGTGTGGAGGCCGCTGCTGGCCCTCTAGGCTGGTGACCTGTGGGACAGACTGAGTCAGGGGCACCACAGCCTCCCGACCCCAGAAAGGGGAGATGGACGCTTGTTGAAAGAATGTGCCATAACCCCAAATAAAATGAAACACCACATCCATGTGGACATTGTGGGAAAGATGAGAACTGCTGTACTTGGACTTCTTTTACGGTTTAGACTGACTTTTATTTTGAATTGCCTGTGAAGAGTTGCCATAATATTTTCTGTGCTTTGGGCCTCCAAAGTCCTTTCTAAAAAGAAAGAGTATGCTAAAAAGAATAATGCAGGGACTCAGCAAATACCCTCCATGCAGAATGTCAGAGATGTCCCATCTTCAAAGAAAGAAATCAGTGTTGAAAGTGTCCAGCTGTTTTTCCTTATTCCTAGAGGCAGAGGGTCTCATTTCTGTCTTCAGGGGACATTTGGGCCATGTCTGGAGACATTTTTGGCTGTCACAACTGGGGAGAGCTCCCAGCATCGAGTGGGGGGAGGCCAGCGGTGCCACTGAACACCGTGCGGTGCAGGGGATGGTCCTCCCTGCAGAGTGGTCCAGGGCTCTGTCGCCAGCTTGGGGGATGAGACACCCTGCTCTAGAATTTAGTATTGGTCACACGCTAGTGTTTTAAACAAACACAGAAAGAATATTTAGTACTGTGTGGCTGTGTGTTTTCTAAAAATGTGTTTACATGCTCTAGGAATTCTGCAGCTTGCCTTGTTTCTCTGCCTTGCTTTTGAGAGCCTCCCAAGTTCACACGTGCATCCAGTTCATTTACATTCTGTAGTTTAGCTGCTCAAGGGACAGGCCACATTTTATTTACACACTCTTACACAGATGGACACCTAAGTTTCTGATCTTTTGCATTGCAAGCTTGCTGGTAGGAACATCTTTGCACACGCACTTTGCACACCTATGTGAGTTTCCCTGGGGCAGGTGCGTAGTGGTCATGTGGGAGCACACCTGTTGAGTTCACACCCTCATCACGCCCAGGACTGTTTGAGTTCCATTTGGTGAGAGCAGGCATGTTGCTGCCGTTTAGTTTGAGTTCACCTGATTACCAGCGAGGCTGGGCATCTCTGCACATGGATGTCTGCCCCTTGGGTTTGCACCCTGGTGATGCAGACATTGGTCCCAGTGGGGTCCCCGCCCCTCGCATCCTTGTCTAGCACGCAGCACATGGCCCTTCACCGCTAGCCCGGGTGCCCGCCCTGTAGGCAGGACACAGGTGATCGGGTTTCCACGTTTTATCTTCAGTTTTATGAGATTCCACTGTGGGAGCCTTTGCTGCACTTGGCTGGGCCTGAGTCCCGGGCTGCTCCCAGAGGGTAACTGTTTCTGAGTTCTGGGGCTCATCACTCCTGCCACCCTCGGGCCGGGTGGGGGCCGGGCAGGGGCTGGGCGGGTCTCCTGCTGACCCAGGCTCTGTCCCTGCAGGCAGACCTCTGCGTTATGACCTGGCTGCTGGGCTACGTGGACCCCTCAGATCCCCACTTTGTGGCCGCTGTCCTAGCCATCACTTTCAATCCGCTCTTCTGGAATGTGGTAAGTGCCATGGCACCAGCTGTCTGGATGGTTCTTCCCTCCCCTTGTCTGTCTCTGGACAGCGTGTGGAACCATCCTTTTTCCCCACCCAGGTGGACACCCGGTTCGGGGATGCTGATCAGGGAAGATCACCTTAGGGATCTCATGACACCTTGGCCTCTGGAGCTAGTTCCCCGGGAGGGGCAGGGCAGCAGGGCCCTCCTGCCATGGGGCTGCCACCCACGCCCGACAGCCGCCCGGTCTCCCGGTTGGTGGAACAGACCGTCTGGTTTAGGGGTTTCCTCTGCCTCTGCCTCTGCCGTGCCGTGACACTGTGTAGCTTCTGGTGGTTCCCCACCCCCTCAGGTGTGTGCCATAAATATGGCTGTTTCCTGAAGCAAGACTTGCTGCAGAATGGTTTGCACACCCCTAGACAGGTGTGCTTTGTGGCGATACAAGCAGACAGTGTAGGAACAGGGAGGCAGAGCGGCTTCTCACTGTCCTGTGGGTGCAGGAGCTGGGCTGGGGCTGGACTCTGTGGGTCAGGTGGGGGCCGCCCCTCCTGCTGCAGCCTCGCTCTGACTTACCCCCTCCCCTGCCAAGGTGTGCGGGAAGCTCTTAGCGTTTCTGGTCTGGCCATCTCCGGCGGGATGGGAGGGGGCAGCAGTGGTGGCCCTGTGGCTGCTTCCCAGGGCTCTGCCCCCGGCTCTGCACCCTGGCTTGTGGGTGCTGACGCAGAGCCGAGAACATCCTGTGATCACCTGGAGGGTAGCCTGAAGGAGGAAGCCAAGCTCAGTGTTAGCAACGTACTGTTCCAGACTGTTGTCATTTCAGGTGACCACTTGGCCCCTGGGGCAGAGCAGGTATATTTTCCATCTGGCTTATGAGTTAGGTTTTTTGTCCATCTGGGGAGATGGGTAGTGGGTGGGAGTGGGGTGGAGGTGGGCAGTGCAACTCAAACAAGAATGTGCTGTCCCTCCTGTCCGGAACACAATGGACCCGTCGTGGGACGTGTGTGGCCTCAGGTGGGAGAAACCCAAGGGGAAGGAGAAGCTCTGAGGGACTGAGGTCCAGAGCTCGCTTTGTACAAAACCATTCTGCAGGCCTCCTGGGACCCCTGCCACACCACTGGGAACCTTGGCGCCCCCTCTGTGCCTGAGCTGGCCCTGACCTGACCTGGGCCTCCCAGCAAGAGCTGGAGTCGCTGCAGGGTCGTGCTGCCCACTGCTCCTCGCTGCCTGTGTTCCCTCTGAGGCCCGTACATGTGCCTTCCTTTCCTGTAGCACCAGACAATGACGGGTGAAATGCGTGTGTAGCAGGCTGAAAAAGGGCCTCCACAATATGTACATGACTTAAGTCTTGTAACTTGTGAAGGTTACCACGTATGGCAAAAAAGGGGGGCTTTGCAGGTATTAGGATGAGGAGGTTGCCCTGGGTTATGGGGTGGGCCCTGAATGCTGTGCATGATCCTTTGAGAGGGAGGCAGAGGGAGGCGTGACAATGCTGGCCTTGGAGACTGGAGTGACGTGGCCATGAGCCCAGGGAGGCCACAGCAGGTAGAAGCTGGAAGAGGCCAGGACTGGTGCTCCCCTAGAGCTGGGGCTAGGGGGGCAGCCTGCAGGCACATGGATTTTGGCCCAGCAATAGCGATTTTGGATTTCTGGCTTCCTGAGCTGCCAGAGGATAAATCCTGCGGTTCTAAGCTGCCTGGCTGGTTGTGATGTGTGGCAGGCACAGGAAACTGATGCAGGGTACCAGGAAGGCAGTCAAACCCTGCTGGTAGGCTCTGCAGCCTGTGGGGAGTGTATATGGCTCTTTGCTGCCCACAGGCCTCCCCTTGCAGGCCTGGCCTTGACCAGCAGTCACACAGGTGTCCCAGCGCTGGGGCTTGGGTCCTGGGGCCCTTTGTGTACAAGCCCCTTTGGTTATTTCCCACGGGCACTTCCAGTTGTGTTTCAGTGAGTTGGTTTTGAAGCCATGCCATGGCCCACGGCCATGTGGATTAAGGTGGGTAAGATTTGGGAGACAGGAAGCTTGTGGCTGTATATTTGTCATAAGGGTTTCTTTCTTTTTTTTTTGTCATAAGTGATTTGCCCCTAAAAAAAAACTCTCTGGAACAATTCATGGTCATAAGCAGGAGAGAGAGAGCTCTTCAAAGCCATTTCAGTCTGAGAAAATTATGGAAACGTGGTTTAGTGGGCTGCGCCCCAGAGAGCAACGCCCAAGGAGGCCAGAGGGAGACGGGCCTGGGAGGGGTCGGGAATCCCAAGCACGAGCAGTGAGGGGGTCGCACCATGAAAGCACTTGCTGGACGTCGATCCAGCCCTTGTGACAGCTGACACTCAGCAGGGAGTGCCGTGCCTGGCGCCATGCTGAGCACTGTTCACGCGCTATTCCAGGGATTGTCGCGGCAAAGGCTGTCATCCCCTTTGAAAACCAGGCTTGAGAGGTTCACGCATTTCTTGTTCAAATATCTGTTGAGGATCCTCTGTGTGCCAGGCATGGGGGCACCTGGCCCTGGTCCTAAAGGAGCTGACATTCCGGGGGGGGGCAAGCAGTGGTGGAGTCTCAGAGCCTGACAGGGCAGGGGTGCCCTTTGAGCAGAAACCAGAGCCTCCCACGGGAGGGAGCCCTTGAGTGTCTGAAGGAGAAGAAACAACAGGAGCAGAAATCCTGGGCAGGAGCCCTCGGCGATTTCAAGGAGCAGCCACGGGCTGGGCTGTGTCAGAAGGAGACTCGAGGGCGGGTCAGAGAGGTGGCAGCCTGGCAGCGTGCTGGCCCGGCAGGCTGCGTAGATGACCATGGGTGCTGAGCTGGGAGCCACAGGGTGAGTGGCCGGCTTGCTCAGGTGTCTGGGGCTGCCATGGGCAGCTGCGATGAGCGCCGTGAGGGGCCCAGCAGACAGGACCCCCGGGCGTGGACCAGAGACACCAGTGCAGGTGGGAGAAGTGGTCAGAATCCGAGCACAGCTGGAAGGCAGCTGGAGTCGGCAGGATGTGCCCTGGTCAGGTGGAAGTGCAAAGGGGAGGAAGTGCGGGCCCTGAGTGACACAGTGAGAAGTGCAGATCTGGTTTTCACCTGTTTCTGGCACAGAGCTACTGAAACCCTCAGAATTTCTCACGCTTCCCAGACTGGGAGTGAAGTGCTGTTTGTTATGTGGCTTGACCCTCCTAAAGATGGAGCCGGTTGCCAGGGGAACGGGGCTCATGATTGGAGGCAGAAACTTTCAGTCCCACTGGACTCTGGGGAGGGAGGGGCTGGAGATGGATTTCCATCCGATGCCAGTGACGCAGTCGATCTTGCCTGTGTATCGCAGCCTTCATGAAAGCCCAGAAGGATGGGTTCAGAGCTTCCAGGCTGGTGAGCACCTGGGGCCGTGGAGAGTGCTGTGCGCCCAGAGAATGGAAGCTCGAGCCTGCACCACCCCTCGCTCTGGGTCTTCTCATTGGCTGTTGATTCAGATCCTGATAAACTGGTAGTCTAGTGAATAAGCTGGTTCCCTGAGCTCTGTGCTGGGTAGATAGCGTTGGAATCAAGTTGAATTGTAGGAGACTGGCTTGTGTCAGACAGTTGCCTGGGTGTGTGGGACTTGGGTGCAGAATCAGGAGGGGCGTGGCCATCTGCTGAGAGGGACGTGAGAGAGGAGGGCTGTGGAGGAAGAGAGCTCAGCTCTGCAGTCGGAGACTCCAGGGGGCAGGGAGACCAGGGGAGCTGAATTGAGGGGAGCAGCTGGGGCTGGGCATGCTGTCTGCAGCCTGGAGGGTGGCCGCGCAGGGCTGAGTCTGCCTCCAGGGCCCACCTTCCGCTTCCCTGGGGCTGTAGCTCTTGGAAGTGTTTGCAACATTGGCTGCAGGGCCTGCCCGCTTGTCAGTGCCAGCGTACCCCCCAGCAGCATCACGCGCCCCTCCCTGCCGCCCGTCTCAACTCCCGACTGTTAGGATCCCGTTCCCAGGGCCTCGGAGCTCGTGGCCGCTCAGTCCAGAGCAGGCCTTCTGCCGTCTCTCGCTGGACCTCTGGGGACGCTCTCCCCTGGGCCTGCCCTCCTTGCACCCACACCCCTTCTCTGGCTGCTCCCTACTGTGCCTCGTGAGCTTTTTCTCTGCCTGTCATTTTGCTCCTTAAACAAGAGAACTTCCAGTGTGCCAGGCTCTGTGCGAGGCCCTGGGAGCCAGGAAACCTGCACGTCTCTGTTCTGAGATCACAAATAGGTTTGTGAAAATGGTCAAAAGACTGGGTGCCACAGAGTGCACCTTTGGGACCTTTCCCTTTGTCACCTGTGTCCCAGTCTCTGGCCTGGAATCTTCTCGGAGTTCCAGGGCCTTAGGTCCAGGTGCTATGGCCCCACCTGGGTGTGTCTAGGCCCAAAGGGAGCTTACTGTTCGAACCGGGTCAAGACCACCCTGATGTACACCCCTCCCCCATCTCCAGGAAGGAGGCCCCCATCCCAGGGGGCCCTGGGTGGAGACCCTGGGGCCGGCCTTCACTCCTTTGTCCACACCCCCAGCTCTGCCCTTACAGGTCCACCTGCCCAGCATGGGGCTGCCATCCCCCATGGGGCTCCCTGCTACTCCCTGTTCCCTGGCCCCCTACCCCACACGCTCACGCCCTCGTTCACACATGATAAAACAGACTGGCCCCCACCCAGCGTTACAGCATATGCCAGTTACTCAGAGGCCCCGAATTTTCCAGCAGAAAGTGTAAGTCCACTCACCCGGCCCGGGAGGCCTCTCTTCCAGGTGTCCCTACCTACACCCTCAGTCACCCTGTCCCTGCCCTTCCCTGGGTGACACCTTCTTGTCCAGGGCTCCCTGCACACCTGTGCCGCCTCCTCCAGGGAGTCATCTTCCCTCCCATGCACCCTCTGGGTCAGGGTTGCCAACTTTGGCATTGCTGACATCTGGGCCCTCCTGGTCACTGTGGCTGTTCTGTGGCGTCCTGGCTGGCCTCTTCCCACGAGTGTCAGCCATACCCCCAAGTCCTGACCATCTCAAGTGTCTCCTGACATGGCCTGGTCCCCTTAGGCGCACAGACCCCTAGTTGGTCTGAGTTAGGCGGCCCTTCGTGCCCTCTGCGTGTCTCCACTGCTTGCCCGGTGGCCTTCCAGAAGCAGCACCTGCCCCTCCCCACTGTGTGCCAGGCACTGTGCAGTAACGGAGGCAGATGCTGCTTCACTGATTGTGCTGGTGGCACCCGGCACAGGCCGACCCGCATCCCTGGTTATGGGGGCCCAAGAACTTGGGCCCTTTCCCAGTTGTGCCTGGGCAGTGGGCAGGCCCGGCCCCGCCTGTGACGTCTGCATGTGCATACTCTGCAAGGCGGGGCTGCAGGGAAGTGGACAGCGGCCCAGCAAAGGCACGGCAGGCACAGGCCAGCTCCATGTGAGCCCCTGTGGGTGAGCGCCACGGGACTGCGGTGTGGCCTGGAGCTCTCTCCCATTGTTTACAAGAGAGTAGTGTCCACGGGCCTTCGTGTCCTGTTACTGAAGGCAGATTGCTTGTCACAGACGTCAGAGTTAACTGAGACTTATCAGCACGTTTGGACAGCCTGGCTGAACTAGCTGGGTTTACAGAGTGACCCTATTGTCAATCTTCCACGCAGCGCCCCTGGGAGTGTGAAAGGGGCGCTATTAGCAATCCCGCTGCCAGGACAGCAGGTGCCAAGTGGGGACCATCCTGGCACAGCAGTGGGTTTCCCCAGCATTGAGAGTGGGGTTCCGAGGAAGTGCCCCTCCCAGCCCAGCCCTGCTTTCCGCTCACCCTGGGGTGTCTGCTATCTCGCGCCCATGCCTCTGTCTGCTGTTTCTTCTGCCTGAGGCCCACCCCCGTCCTTCCAGGTAGGTGTGCCGACCCGCCTCTCCGGACCCCCCTTGATGGGCTTCCCCACCGTGTGCCTTTGCCCCAGACCCTTCTCTGAGGGTGGGGCTTAGCCTGTAGCAGGATGGCTGCCCTGCCTGTTAGCTGGGCTGTGCAGGGTGTAGCCCTGACCATCCTGCATCCTGAGCCCTCAGTCCTGGTTGGTGACCCTGGTCTGAGGCAGGGTGCAGCCCCCCGGGGTGGTGGGTAGGGGATGTTGTGCCAGCTGAGCACCTGTGGTCCCTGGGCTGGTGGCTGCAGGCTTTGGAGGGAGCCTGGCAGCAGGACGGTAGGTGGCGCTGTGGGCACGGGGAGGACAGAGGAAGTGACCTGAGGGAGGGCAGCCTGTCTTGCCTCTGCCTGACGCTTAATGGCTTTGCTGTGCCGCCTCAGTTTCTGCTTCCTGATCCCCAGCCAGCAATTCATTGGCTCATTTTGTGTGCCCTGGGGATCCCCAGGTGCCAGGAAGCTGATCCTGCCGATGCGGTTGGGCTGAAGTGATGGAAACAGGCTGGTACCTGTGTTCACACCTGCTCTGGACCCTGGTCTCTCCCTCAGTGAGGTCCCCGCAAGCTCTAAAACACTGTGACCCACTCAATTTACCAAGTTCTGCCCTGCGGTGGCCCTGTGCTGGGCCCAGGGGAGGAGGACATCCCCTGCCCTCCTGAACTGGTGCCCGCCAGCAAGGTACGACTGGATGTCAGGAGCTCCCTCGAAGTCAGATCTGCCTAACAATAAAGCTTGCAGCTGGAGCGTACATCCAGAAGACCAGTGATCGCAGAGGACTGCATGGGGCCTGCTGAAATATGGCTGGGCTTTCTAGAGAGCAGCAGGGGCTGGGAGCTGGGGGCAAGAGTTGAGAAGACCAAAGAAAGGAGATGTGTGTGGAGAGAAGGTGGACAGGCGGGCCCAGGTCCCCTGAGGGAGGACCCTGAATGGTGGCCTGCAACCCCGATGGCCAGAGGCTGGCAGGGAGTGTGAGCATGTAAGTGTGTGTGTGTGAACATGCAGTGCATTGTGCGTGTGGGTGTGCATGATTGTGCGTGTCTCATTTGGGCTGGGGAATTGGGACAGGGCGTGAACCAGGCTGTCTAGACCCTTGCTCCCATCTGGCTTGGAATCTGGCTTCAGGGATGGCCACACGCCCACTGGGCCCTAAGCCCATGGTTCTGGATCAGAGAACACCCTCCTCTGCCAGCGTGCATCTTGCATTAGCAAGAAGGCTGAGCCAGGCTCACTGGTATAGCTTGGGGCACAAAAACGGATTTTCTCTGAGCAGAGCTGGCTGGGACTTTGACTCCGAGAGCCCAGGGCTCTATCCAGCCAGCCACCTGCCTCTCCTAAGTGATGTCACCTCGGACACCATAGCACCCCGGCTCTCTCCCTGCCTCTGCTTCAGCTCTGGTCAGAGCTGGAAGCCTGCAGAACTGGCGTGTCTGACCTTGGCTCCACGGCTGGGGACAGTCGGCTTGTTGTCACCAGGGACCCACACTTGCTCCCTGGGCCTCCCAGCATTCCCGTGACATATGAGCCAGGGAATAGACGTGTGTGTTTAGCTGCAGGCAGCCCAGCCTGCCCCCACCCACCCCTGACTGAATGGAAAGCTGCCCTGGCAGAAGCCCAGCTCTGTGGGCCTGCTGGCAGCAGCCTGGTGGGCGAGCATCATGCCATCGGCCAGGGCTGACTCTAGAACCTCGGTGTCTGAGCAACGTGGTGATGAAGGGGACTTGGTGCAGCTCACGGTCTTTGCCAGGATCGCTTGGAGTGACAACAGTTAAGGACAAAAGGGAGGGAAGCAGGTGCAGGCTCTGTGCCCACCTTTCTGGCCTAGGCAAAACCCTGTGTTAGGTGGGGCTCTTGCCCACTCAGGCTCCAAATATTCTGGAGATGTGATGTGAGTTTTCTTGGAGAGTCTGCGCTGTGTGGGTAGCAGTGATTTACGTCCAGTTCTGGCCTCACGGCATCTTGAAGACACCAAATATTAGCAGGATTGAAGGGCCCCTGGCTGCTTGTTTCTAGGTATCCTTCCCACCATGACAGGCTGGACAGAAGTGTATCACCTTCCTTCTCTTGGGTATTGCCGGCAGGCGGGGCCCTCCCACTCTGACCTTTCCGTAGATGCCCTGGCCTCCACATTAGATGTATGACTTTGTAGGTGATTCATGACCCGGACCCACCCACCCGCTAACATAGGGTGCATCTCATCTGATGTCCCCCCGGAGCGGTCTCCGCGCCCCAGTGCCAGTGCACAGCCTGCCCCCTCTTCCTGGAGGGGCCCCCCTCCCCTCCACCTGCTGTCTCCTGGTTCCCTCAAGGCCTTTATTGCTCCTTAGTGCCTCCCCTGACCACTGACCTGGCAGCCGCTGGTGCTCTCCACCCGCCACGTTGCTAACCCCCGGCTCAGTGGGCCCTGTGCACCATGAGTTGTTTTCACCTGCCCTGGACTGGGGTCCCCCTGGGAGCTAAGGATAGCCTAGCCCAGTGCTGGAAGGGATGGGTGGGAAGTGGTCCTTCCTTGGCCTCAGGTGAGCCTGGTAGCCCAGGTGTGAGGGCCAGGCCAGGTCATGCCTCCCTTCCTCTGAGGGTGAGAGGCTGGTAGCCCTCTTGCCAACCCCACAGCACACTGAGGGAATGAATGAGCAGCAGTGGGGAGTGTCGTAGCGGCCTGGATGCGGGTCTGCTTGTGTTACCGGCTCTGCCCCTTTCCTGGGTCTCCTCAGGCCAGTAGAGAGTCTGCAGAGATTCCCCAATGTCTGGGCTTGGTTTTGGGTCTCAGTTTACCACTGACTTGCTCTGGGAGTTAGTCGCCTCACTCCTGGGACTCAGTTGCCTCATCTTAGGTCTGGAAGGGTGGCCTCTGGCCTGCTTCCTCATGTGTGGCCGTTGGGTGCAAATGGGTGTGAAAGGCTTTGGAAGTCCTGGCTCGCTGGAGAGGCAGCTGTGGGAGCCGCCTGCTGCAGGCATAGAAGAGACTCCCAGCCTTTATTTTGCCAGCCACTGTCCCTGGTTCCTTCCCTGTCCCAGACTCTCCTGCCCAGAAAATGCCCATAGCCTAGAGGTACATCTTGGAGAACATTCTATAGCTGGTGACCCCCATCCTCATCTGCAAGAGTCAGGAATGAACCAGGGAGTCTCAGGAGGAGATGGAAGGGCACATTGCCAGCCATGCTACTGGGCCACATGGTGCAGGTGGTGTGGTCGGGCCCCCTGGTCATCAGAAGCCACTGTGAGGCTGTGCGGTTCTGGCTGTGGGCTACCCATGAGGCAACCCTGTTCTTGTCACCTTTGTCTCAGTTCCTTCCCTGGCACGGTGAGACTCAGGAGGGCTAAGATGGGAGACGGCGAGGTGCCAGCCCACCAATGTGGGGCTTAGCCAGGCTCTGCCCCCCTGGGCAGTGCCCCATTGCATTATAGGAGAGGCTCCCATGCTTGTGTTATTCCTGGACCTGAGATGACAGTTCCTGTGGTTTTGGACACTGAGGGGACACTGTATAGGCCTGGGATGCTGGGTTCCTGAGCTTTTGGTAGCCAGGGAGCCTGGGCTGGCTGGGGGGTGCTGAGGGGTGCTCTGAAAAGGGGGCAGAGATTACAAAGAGAGGCTGAAGTCAAAGCTGAGCAGCCTGGCCGGGAGGTCCTGCGGAGAGGGATGGAGAACCCAGGCCACCTGGTGGAAAATGGGGAATTAGGAGAAGGCCTGGGGGTTGGTGCCAACAGAAATTCCCCAGCAGTAGTTTCCAAAATCAGGTCCCTGTTGTCTAATGCTCTGGCCCAGCCTCATAGGCCAGCCCTTGTGCCTGTGTGCGGGTGTCACCCCACCTGCCTGCACACCTTTGCTGTTTTGCGTTTGTCCCACTGCCCCATGTTGGAAATGCTCGAGGTGGGCCTGTTTCTCCCAGCAGGGTGTGCAGGGCATGCAGAGCCCGGAGGCAGGGGTGCGCACAGGGCCTCTGCTCCTGCAGAGCCTGCCCTGCCCTCCCTGCACTGCTGCAAGGACTTTGGGGCTGTGCTCATGGCCGAGGGGCCTGCAGCGAGGGTGGTGAGGCCCTGGCCCTCTGCTTCCTGACTGGATGGGCCTACCCTTCCTCAGACTCTCCCTGCAGCTCGGAGAGGAATGTGGTTTGGAAAGCGGGTGATGCTCTGGGCTTGTATAGGCATCTGTTCCTGGGCCTCTCTGCCTGTCTGCCCCCGTGAGTGACAGGCGATCTGTGAGCAGTAAAGTCCAGCAGGCGGGGGAGGGGTCGTGTGATGCCGAGATTTGTAATACATACCGTGTGTATCTGGTTTCCATCCCTGTTCCTGGTACAGGCTTCCTGAAACCTTTGGAATTACGAAAAAAGTGTTGACAGCAATCAAAGTATCTTTTGTTAATGAGGTGACTCTTGGAAAGCCTGGGGTCGGATAGGCTGGTTGCCAGTAGAGCCGACCCTGTGATTGGAGGTTGGAACTTTCAGCCCCATCCCGGATCCCTGGGGAGATTGATTTCGGTCACCCATCGATGGCCAGCAACTTAATCTGTTATGCCTGTGTGACGCAGCCTCCAAAAAGAGTCTCCAGGTCTCGGGGAGCTTCTGGGTTTGTGAGCACGTGGAGGTGTGGGGAGAGCAGCCCCTGCAGAGGGCGCGGGGGTCCCACCTGTTCTCTGTCCCTGCCCCATGTGTCCCTCCCGACCGGCTGGTCCTGAGCTATATCCTTTATAATAAATTGTTAATCTAGTAAGTAAATGTTTCTCTGAGTTCTGTGAGCCACTCTAACAATTAATGGAACCCAGCGAGGGGTCATGGGAACCTCCAATCTGTACCTGTCGGTCAGAAGCCCAGGCGACAACCTGCACTTGTGATTGGCCTCTGAAGTGGGGTCCGGGGAGCAGTCCCGGAACTGGGCCCTACCCAAGGGATCAGGCACTATCTCCAGGCAGACCGCGTCAGAACTGAGTTAATTGCTTGGTCGGAAAAAGTGTGTGTGTCGGAGGACACTGTCACTATCAGCTTATTTGCTTGTGAAGTTTTAATCGCCTCTGGCCATGCCTCTGTCTCGGACCCACATGTGCCTCTTCTTCCTGAGGTGTGCTCTGCGTCTCTCCCTCCCAAACTCTGGGGCTGCTCTTCATGTTCTGGTGGGGAGCTCAGCAGGCAGTGGAGCCCGAGGGGTCGCATCCCCAAGAGAGGGCTGGGGAGAGGTGCGAGGGTCTGCCCAGCACAGCGGGGGGCGGGGAGCGCTCAGAGGCCTCTGTCTGCCGGCACCAGCAGTGACACATGGACTTAACAGCCAGAAGCCCCCTGCCATCCAGGAGAGTCTGCGTCCTCCATCTGCCCAGTGGCCTGTTACCAACCAGTGGCTCCCAAAGGCCTCAGCAGAGTTTTCTGTGCTTACTGTGAGGCTGGGAAGTGGGCCCGTCTCTGGGGAGGTGTCCCTGCAGTACCAGGGTCAGATTTGTGCTAAGGGCAGCTCCAGAGGGCCCCAGGGAGCCCTCTGGGAGAAATGCCTTGGGAAAGGCAGCCTGAGCTGTGCAGTGGGTCCCCCTGCCGCCCAGAGCACCTGCGAAAGGAAGGGCACACATTAGAGTCATTTTCCCCAATGGGAGTGGGACCCTCTGTGCTGCCTCTGGGACCCTGCCCGCCTGCTGGGGTAGACAGCGCTGTCCCTGTGTGGAGAGCGGACCCCCTCCTCGTCCACCATCTGTGCCTGGGGATGGAGGTGACCTCGACGAGCACACCGGGACCCCTAAGTGTGCACAACTCCAAGCAGGACTAGGGGCTGAGTAGCCTGCCCTCAGCTCTTACTGTCGCTGCGGGAAGGACCCCTCAGCCTCAGCTGTCCTTTTACGAGGTGCCGGGGCGCCAGCGATTCGAGGCTTCCTTCCCTTAATGTTGAAGGGTGCTGGGGAAAGGTGCTCTTGAGGGGGCATGACCGCTGACTTTGTCCTGCGCCCATTCAGGTGGTTTCTGCCTCTAGAATCTACCCCTGTTGTGTGGGTGGGGATCTTGGACACGGTCACAGGCATGGTGGGTCACGCTGGGTCACGCTGCCGGTTGAGCGTAGCAGCATCACTGCATCTTCCCGCCAGCCTTTGAGGGCAGGGACCAACGGACTGTGGGTGCACTGCGGGGGTCGGAGCCTCGCCTTCCGCGGGGGCTGGGCAGTAATGGCTGTCAGGACAGTGAGCGCTATCACTGCTGCCACTGAATGCATGCCACTTGGCGGGCCCCTGGGGGGTCAACCCCAGATTTTTCAGAAGCAGCAGCTGAGAACCAGAAAGGCTGCTTGACCATCCCAGGTCAAACAGCTGTGAGAGCAGAGCTGGGCCTGGCAGCTGGGGCTTTCCTGCCTATGCATCACCCTGCTCCCCATCCCAGCCCCGGGGACCTGCCTGCAAACACAGTCCTGAGGGGCCGCATGGCCCAGATGGGGCAGGACACTGGGCCCCTGCTGGCAGGAAGAGGCTCTCAGAGCATCCGTAGGGTTTTGGCCCCACTGCTCCCTCCCCCTGGACCCTGGGGTGCATGGGTGTGGCCTGCACTGACTTCTCAGCAGCCTAGCATCCTGGCTGGTATGCATCTTGCCTGTGTCAATTAGTAAGAAGAACAAGGACTTCCTGTGGGCAGGGCTGCAAGCTGGGAGGCCACCTGGAAGGGATGACTCTGCTGGGGCAGGTGGACACCGGTGTCCTCAGCCCTGTCCCTAGCCTGCTTAGCCTCAGGAGCGCAGTGCCGTCGTGGTCTTGCCCCGTACTCCCCAGCCCTGAGTCCTCCCTGCCTATCTCACTGGGCCAGGGAGGAGGAGCATGGGCTTCTGGCCACGGGAGCCTGTCCTCTTAGCTGAGGGACCTGGCAAGACGTTTGGCTTTTTTTTTTTTTTATTGTTCCGGTTGCATATTTTTTTTTTACTTAATTAGGACTTTATTTATTTATTTATTTTTTACAATTTATTTTATTTTAGTATCATTAACCTACAATTACATGAGCAATATTGTGATGATTAAACTACCCCCTTCATCAGGTCCCCCCCACCAACCCTATTACAGTCACTGTCCATCAACGTAGTGAGATGAGAATCACTACTTGTCTTCTCTGAGCTGTACAGTCCCCCCCGTGCCCCCCCACCCTATGCCAGCCAATCGTAATGCCCCTTTTACCCTCTTATCCCTCCCTTCCCACCCATCTCCCCAGTTCCTTTCCCTTTGGTAACTGTTAGTCCATTCTTGGGTTCTGTGAGTCTGCTGCTGTTTTGTTCCTTCATTTTTTTTTTCTTTGTTCTTATACTCCACATATGAGTGAGATCATTTGGTACTTGTCTTTTTCAGCCTGGCTTATTTCACTGAGCATAATACCCTCCAGCTCCATCCACGTTGTTGCAAATGGTAGGATTTGTTTTTTTCTTATGGCTGCGTAATATTCCATTGTGTATATGTACCACATCTTCTTAATCCATTCATCTACTGATGGGCACTTAGGTTGCTTCCATTTCTTGGCTATTGTAAATAGTGCTGCAATAAACATAGGGGTGCATCTGTCTTTCTCAAACTGGGCTGCTGCATTCTTGGGGTAAATTCCTAGGAGTGGGATTCCTGGGTCATATGCTATTTCTATTTTGAGTTTTTTGAGGAACCTCCATACTGCTTTCCACAATGGTTGAACTAATTTGCATTCCCACCCGCAATGTAGGAGGGTTCCCCTCTCTCCTCATCCTTGCCAACATTTGTTGTTGTTTGTGTTTTGGATGTTGGCCATCCTCACTGGTGTGAGGTGATATCTCATTGTGGTTTTAATCTGCATTTCTCTGATGATTAGCGATGTGGAGCATTTTTTCATGTGCCTGTTGGCCATCTGAATTTCTTCTTTAGAGAAGTGTCTATTCATGTCCTGTGCCCAATTCTTAATTGGGTTATTTGCTTTTTGTTTGTTAAGGTGCGTGAGTTCTTTGTATATTTTGGATGTCAACCCCTTCTCAGATACGTCATTTATGAATATATTTTCCCATATTGTAGGATGTCTTTTTGTTCTACTAATGGTGTCCTTTGCTGTACAGAAGCTTTTCAACTTGATATAGTCCCATTTGTTCATTTTTGCTTTTGTTTCCCTTGCCCAGGGGGATATGTTCATGAAGAAGTCACTCATGTTTATGTCCAAGAGATTTTTGCCTATGTTTTTTTCTAAGAGTTTTATGGTTTCATGACTTACATTCAGGTCTTTGATCCACCTTGAGTTTACCTTTGTGTATGGGGTTAGACAGTAGTCCAGTTTCATTCTCTTACATGTAGCTGTCCAGTTTTTCCAACACCAGCTGCTGAAGAGGCTGTCATCTCCCCATTGTATATCCAAGGCTCCTTTATCAAATATTAATTGACTGTAGGTGTTTGGGTTAATGTTTGGATTTTCTATTCTGTTCCACTGGTCTGTGGGTCTGTTTTTGTGCCAATACCAAATTGTCTTGATTACTGTGGCTTTGTAGTAGAGCTTGAAGTCAGGGAGCGTAATTCCCCCTGTTTGATTCCTCCTTCTCAGGATTGTTTTGGCAATTCGGGGTCTTTTCTGGTTCCATATGAATTTTAGAATTATTTGTTCCAGTTCATTGAAGAAAGCTGTTGGTAGTTTGATAGGGATTGCGTTGAATCTGTAGATTGCTTTAGGTAGTATTGCCATTTTGACAATATTTATTCTTCCTAGCCAAGAGCATGGGATGCATTTCCATTTGTTAGTGTCTTCCTTAATTTCTCCTAGGAGTGTCTTGTAGTTTTCAGAGTACAGGTCTTTCACTTCTTTCCTTAGGTTTATTCCTAGGTATTTTATTCTTTTAGGTGCAATTGTGAATGGAATTGTTTTTCTGATTTCTCTTTCTGTCAGCTCATCATTAGTGTATAGGAAAGCAACAGATTTCTGTGTGTTAATTTTATATCCTGCAACTTTGCTGAATTCAGATATTAGTTCTAGTAGTTTTGGAGTGGAGTCTTTAGGGTTTTTTATGTACAGTATCATATCATCTGCAAATAGTGACAATTTGACTTCTTCTTTACCAATCTGGATGCCTTGTATGTCTTTGTTTTGTCTGATTGCCGTGGCTAGGACCTCCAGTACTGTGTTGAATAACAGTGGAGAGAGTGGGCACCCCTGTCTTGTTCCCGATCTTAGATGAAAAGCTTTCAGCTTCTCGCTATTAAGTATGATGTTAGCTGTGGGTTTGTCATATATAGCCTTTATGATGTTGAGGTACTTGCCATCTATACCCATTCTGTTGAGAGTTTTAATCAAAAATGGATGCTGAATTTTGTCAAATGCTTTTTCAGCATCTATGGAGATGATCATGTGGTTTTTGTTCTTCTTTTTATTGATGTGATGGATGATGTTGATGGATTTTCGAATGTCGTACCATCCTTGCATCCCTGGGATGAATCCCACTTGATCATGGTGTA
>JAQQAC010004778.1:1021426-1079761 GCA_029783875.1 Phataginus tricuspis | reverse complement strand
GGGGGATATGTTCATGAAGAAGTCACTCATGTTTATGTCCAAGAGATTTTTGCCTATGTTTTTTTCTAAGAGTTTTATGGTTTCATGACTTACATTCAGGTCTTTGATCCACCTTGAGTTTACCTTTGTGTATGGGGTTAGACAGTAGTCCAGTTTCATTCTCTTACATGTAGCTGTCCAGTTTTTCCAACACCAGCTGCTGAAGAGGCTGTCATCTCCCCATTGTATATCCAAGGCTCCTTTATCAAATATTAATTGACTGTAGGTGTTTGGGTTAATGTTTGGATTTTCTATTCTGTTCCACTGGTCTGTGGGTCTGTTTTTGTGCCAGTACCAAACTGTCTTGATTACTGTGGCTTTGTAGTAGAGCTTGAAGTCAGGGAGCGTAATTCCCCCTGTTTGATTCCTCCTTCTCAGGATTGTTTTGGCAATTCGGGGTCTTTTCTGGTTCCATATGAATTTTAGAATTATTTGTTCCAGTTCATTGAAGAAAGCTGTTGGTAGTTTGATAGGGATTGCGTTGAATCTGTAGATTGCTTTAGGTAGTATTGCCATTTTGACAATATTTATTCTTCCTAGCCAAGAGCATGGGATGCATTTCCATTTGTTAGTGTCTTCCTTAATTTCTCCTAGGAGTGTCTTGTAGTTTTCAGAGTACAGGTCTTTCACTTCTTTCCTTAGGTTTATTCCTAGGTATTTTATTCTTTTAGGTGCAATTGTGAATGGAATTGTTTTTCTGATTTCTCTTTCTGTCAGCTCATCATTAGTGTATAGGAAAGCAACAGATTTCTGTGTGTTAATTTTATATCCTGCAACTTTGCTGAATTCAGATATTAGTTCTAGTAGTTTTGGAGTGGAGTCTTTAGGGTTTTTTTATGTACAGTATCATATCATCTGCAAATAGTGACAATTTGACTTCTTCTTTACCAATCTGGATGCCTTGTATGTCTTTGTTTTGTCTGATTGCCGTGGCTAGGACCTCCAGTACTGTGTTGAATAACAGTGGAGAGAGTGGGCACCCCTGTCTTGTTCCCAATCTTAGATGAAAAGCTTTCAGCTTCTCGCTATTAAGTATGATGTTAGCTGTGGGTTTGTCATATATAGCCTTTATGATGTTGAGGTACTTGCCATCTATACCCATTCTGTTGAGAGTTTTAATCAAAAATGGATGCTGAATTTTGTCAAATGCTTTTTCAGCATCTATGGAGATGATCATGTGGTTTTTGTTCTTCTTTTTATTGATGTGATGGATGATGTTGATGGATTTTCGAATGTCGTACCATCCTTGCATCCCTGGGATGAATCCCACTTGATCATGGTGTATGATCCTCTTGATGTATTTTTGAATTCGGTTTGCTAATATTTTGTTGAGTATTTTTGCATCTACGTTCATCAGGGATATTGGTCTGTAATTTTCTTTTTTAGTGAGGTCTTTGCCCGGTTTTGGTATTAGAGTGATGCTGGCTTCATAGAAAGAGTTTGGAAGTATTCCCTCCTCTTCTATTTTTTGGAAAACTTTAAGGAGAATGGGTGTTATTTCTTCTCTATATGTCTGGTAGAATTCAGAGGTGAATCCATCAGGTCCAGGGCTTTTGTTCTTGGGTAGTTTTTTGATTACCGATTCAATTTCGTTGCTGGTGATTGGTCTGTTTAGTTTTTCTGTTTCCTGCTTGGTGAGTCTTGGAAGGCTGTATTTTTCTAAGAAGTTGTCCATTTCTTCTAGGTTTTGCAGCTTGTTAGCATATAGATGCTCGTAATATTCTCTTATAATTCTTTGTATTTCTGTGGGGTCCGTCGTTATTTTTCCTTTCTCATTTGTGATTCTGTTTATGTGTGTAGATTCTCTTTCTCTCTTAATGAGTCTGGCTAGGGGTTTATCTATTTTGTTTATTTTTTCAAAGAACCAGCTTTTGATTTCATTGATTTTTTCTATTGTTTTATTCTTCTCAATTTTATTTATTTCTTCTCTGATCTTTATTATGTCTCTCCTTCTGATAACTTTGGGCCTCATTTGTTCTTCTTTTTACAATTTCAATAATTGTGTCCTTAGACTGTTCATTTGGGAATGTTCTTCCTTCTTTAAATACGCCTGGATTGCAATATACTTTCCTCTTAGAACTGCCTTTGCTGCGTCCCACAGAAGTTGTGGCTTTGTGTTGTTGTTGTCATTAGTCTCCATATATTCTTTGATTTCTGTTTTGATTTGGTCGTTAACCCATTGATTCATTAGGAGAATGTTGTTAAGTCTCCATGTATTTGTGAGCCTTTTTGATTTCTTTCTGAAATTTATTTCTAGTTTTATACCTTTGTGATCTGAGAAGTTGGTTGGTAAGATTTCAATATTTTTGAATTTACTGAGGTTCTTTTTGTGGCCTAGTATGTGGTCTATTCTGGAAAATGTTCCATGTGCACTTGAGAAGAATGTGTATCCTGCTGCTTTTGGGTGCAGAGTTCTGTAGATATCTGTTAGGTCCATCTGTTCTAGTGTGTTGTTCAGTGCCTCTGTGTCTTTACTTATTCTCTGTCTGGTTGATCTATCCTTGGTAGTGAGTGGTGTGTTGAAGTCTCCTAAAATGAATGCATTGTTGTCTATTTCACATATGCTGATGCTCCTGTGTTGGGTGCATATATATTTATAATGGTTATATCTTCTTGTTGGACTGACCCCTTTATCATTATGTAATGTCCGTCTTTATCTCTTGCTACTTTCTTCGTTTTGAAGTCTATTTTATCTGATACAAGTACTGCAACACCTGCTTTTTTCTCTTTGTTGTTTGCTTGAAATATTTTTTTCGATCCCTTCACTTTTAGTCTGTGTATATCTTTGGGTTTGAGGTGAGTCTCTTGTAAGCAGCATATAGATGGGTCTTGCTTTTTTATCCACTCTGTTACTCTGTGTCTTTTGATTGGTGCATTCAGTCCATTTACATTTAGGGTGATTATTGATAGATATGTACTTATTGCCATTGCAGGCTTTAGATTCGTGGTTACCAAAGGTTCAAGGGTTGCTTCTTTACTATCTGAGAATCTAACTTAAGTTTCTTGTTAAGTTATTGTGAACGCCGTCTGATGTTTCTTTATCTCTCCCTTCCTATTCTTCCTCCTCCTTTCTTTATATATTAGGTGTTTTATTCTTTGCCTTTAGTTGGTATTTGGATGGTCTGCTTTCTTTGCTATGCTTTTATTTTCTCTGGTGACATCTTTTTAGCCTTAGGGGTATTTCCCTCTAGAGCAGTCCGTTTAAGATATCCTGTAGTGGTGGTTTATGGGAGGCAAACTCTCTCAACTTTCTTTTGTCTTGAAATTGTTTAATCCCTCCATCATATTTAAATGATAATCGTGCTGGATACAGTATTCTTGGTTCGAGGCCCTTCTGTTTCATTACGTTAAATATATCATGCCATTCTCTTCTGGCCTGTAAGGTTTCTGTTGAGAAGTCTGATGGGTTTTCCTTTGTAGGTGATCTTTTTTCTCTCTCTATCTGCCTTTAATACTCTGTCCTTATCTTTGATCTTTGCCATCTTGATTATTATATGTCTTGGTGTTGTCTTCTTTGGGTCCCTTGTGTTGGGAGATCTGTGGGCTTCCGTGGACTGTGAGACTATTTCCTTCCCCAGCGTGGGGAAGTTTTCAGCAATTATTTCTTCAAAGACACTTTCTATCCCTTTTTCTCTCTCTTCTTCCTCTGGTACTCCTATAATGCGAATATTGCTCCGTTTCGATTGGTCACACAGTTCTCTTAATATTCTTTCATTCTTAGAGATCCTTTTATCTCTCTCTGTCTCCGCTTCTTTGTATTCCTGGTCCCTGTCTTGTAATTCCTTGATCGTGTCTTGAACCTGATTCAATCTGCTGTTGAGCCTGTCGATGGCTTGTCTCATTTCTGCATTGTCTTTCCTTACTTCCCTCACTTCCTCCCTGAGTTCTTGCACATTTTTCTGTAGATCCGTCAGCATGGCTATGACTTTTATTCTGAATTCTTTTTCTGGAATACTGTGCATGTCCATTTCTTCAGATTCTTTCTCTGGGGTGGTGTTTGTCTGAAGCTTTGTCTGTATCATATTCTTCTGTCTTCTCATGACTATAGAATTGGTTGTTGGTAGCAAGGAGAGATAAGAAAGGAGAGAAAGGAAAAAAAAGAAATTTCTACTAATAATAAAAAAGTAAAAGGAGAAAGAGATAAAGGAAAAGAAAAGAAAGAAAAAGAAAAAGCAGCAACACGTAAAAGAAAACAGCAACAACAACAACAAAAAAACACCAAAACGCCCACCAGGGGTGGTTTCTGTGTGAATGCACACGGCCCTTTAAAGCTGTGGCCAGGGTGATAATGAATGGGAGGTTGTTCAAAGAGAGGGAAAGAAAGAAAGGAAAGGAAAGGGGAGAAAAAAAAAAAAGCCACTGAGAGTGTGTTCCACGCGAGTCCTGTAGGTGGCGCTGTTGCTCCACTATTCCAGCGCCACTCTATAGTTCTGGCTGGGTTGGGAACAATGGGAAGCTGTTGATCTCCATGGGGGTCTCAATGGCAGGCACCCTTTCCCAGTCGCCAGCCAAGGGGTCCAAAGCTCCCCAGGACTCCCAGCGTGCTGGGCTCAGTTTGTGGGGCTATCCGGCCCCTCTACTGAGCTCCTGTCTCTTTAAGACCGCTGAGGTAGAGCGCGCACTTTTCTTCCCTTTTTTCTCCTTTCTTTTTCCTTCTTGGAGCCTGCCGCGGGCAACTTGCACGTTCAGGGCTGGGCCCCTGTGCCCTCTGTCTCTCCTATCTCCGCTACACCGCAGGCTGTGTGTCGGCGCTCCCGGCGCAGACTTCCTCTCCCTCCTGGCTCTGAATCCTCTCCTCCCGCTGAAGTGCTGGGGGAGAGGAGCGCTCGGTCTGCTCGCGGCTCCATACCTTACCCACCTTGCCGGGACTCCCGCCGGAGTGCTGGGGTGGAGGGGCGCTCTGGTCTCGCTGGATCGCTTTTCCGTCCCGCCTCGCCGTGTGCCGAGTCCTCTGTCCGGAGTGTCTGCCCGCCGGAGCTCTGGGGAGGGGGGGGAGCGCTGGGTCCCACCGGGTCGCCGCTCCATATCCCGTCCGCCTCACCGGCTGCCAAGTTCTCACAGGTGTAGCTGTACGCTCTGCACTTTCCTGTGTATTCTGGTCTCTCTTTTAGGGATAGTTGTATTTGCTGTATTTTCGTGAATAAATATAATGTTGGGAGGAATTTTTCTGCTGGTCCGTTCACGTCACCATATTCCCAGAAGTTGTTTTTTTGGCTTTTTTGAGCCTCAGTTTTTCCACCTGTAAAATAGGCGCAGTGGTCGGGGACTCCTGGTCGGGTGGAAGTATGGAGAGAACAGTGCATGTGGCCGGCACACCCGTTCTTCCTACTGTCTCCTCACCCCTGGCTGCTCCTAGTGGCCTGGCTGGCTGGGGCCTCTGTGCGGAACTGCCCTGTGGCTGTGGTCCTTCAGGATGGGCTCAGGCAGGGCAGCGGGGCCTTACCACCCAGCTTGGGATCCGACTGCCTGGGTCCAAGCTGGGTCTGGCTGTTGACCTGAGTCCGTGCAGTTTCCTCCTTTGTGGAACAGGTTAACTGCAGGGTCTGCTGCAGGGTGGTGGTATTTCCAGAATGACCCACGTGTGGCAGCAGAGGGGTGCCCGGCAGAGCCAAAGCTGGAGCTCCTGTTGCCTGGGGCCCACCTGATCTGTGCCCGGGAAACATTTGGTGACAGGGCTGCACGCGGGTCCTGCCGATCATGCGATTTGACCCTGGGTCTGGAAGAAGGGGCAGGGAAGGCTGTAGGGAAAGAGTGGGAACAGGTCCTGGCCTTTGCTGGTCACACCGTGTATGGCCACTGGGTCCCTGGTGTGTGCTCGGCTGGGCCCAGGGGGACAGGCAGTTCCAGGGCAGTTCCAGAGTCGGGAGGGCAGTGTAAGTGGAGGGGCACGAGGAGGGCGAACACCTCATCAGAAGTTCAGGGAAGCTGGGGCGTGGCAAGGTTGGGGCTGCACGGGGGACCTCCTGTTGGGAATGGCGGGCAGCCAGGGAGGGCCAGGAGTGGCTCTGTCCTGACACGTGAGCACCGGAGTGCGTGGCCCATGCCTGCGTTGCTTCCTGGGCTGTGTGCAGCTTTATGTGATGCGCCGCCTCCTCCGCGGTCCTCTCAGCTCTCAGACCCCTGGGGCAGGCTCACTGTGATGGGGCGCAGGGCTGCGGTTCGCACACACCCACCTCGTGTCTCAGTTACCTCGCCCAGTGACCTCTGCCTTAGCTGTTTGGTGGTGAAAGCAGATCGGGTGTGCTGAGGGTGGGGCCAAGGGCCTGGGAGTAGCGAGGCTGGGGGGCTACTGCTCTGGGCCTGCCCCTTCCTCCCCAGCAGGGCTCAGGGGCACCTGCCTGTACACCTTCCCAAGGCGGGGGGGTTGTGAGCCTTCCCCTGCTGCACCCCAGGGCCTCCCTGCCCACCTCTGTCTGATACCTGCTCGTCATCATTTGGACTGGCCACAGTGGTGTGGGGTGTTGCATGGGATCTGTGCCCCAACCCTGGCCACCTGGGGGCTTTCTGCCCTGTGCAGCCATGCCTTTGCTCTGCTGGCCAAGAAGCCAGGTCTTGGCAGGCCTGGTGAAACATCAGGTGGGTCAGAGTGGCCATTAGGCACTGGCTTCATCTACCTCTGACGATCCAGGTGGGCCCACCTGGGCCAGGGGAGAGTGTGGGTGACAGGGAGCCCCCTGGGGTGGATCCAGACTCACACACTGGCAGCTGGAGCAGGCCGTTTCATCCACCCCGAGTCTCAGTTTCCCCATGCAGAAGCTAGAGGAAGGGGACTGCACAGTGGCCTTTTCTCCTCCCACGTATTTGAGGCTCTACCCTGTGCCCCAGGGTTTTTTGGGAATCCTAGCCGTGGCTCACCGACAGCCCCAAATGTTCACCCCTGTCCAGAGCCACCTGACACACACACCGCCGCCTACCCACCTGTCAGGACGGCCTGTCTCCACCAGCCTTTGGCACCTCTGAGGACCCATCGTTGTTTATCGGGGTTTTTAGCCTCTCTCCCGCCGGTCCTGCTCTCGGTCAGGACTACAGCTCTTTGTGTTACAAGCTCTTTCTGTTGCAAGCTCTTTCCGTAAACCTCTGAGGAAAGGAGGGAGAGGGACTTGCCCCGATAGGCAGAGCAAGGGAGGTAAGCGCCGCTGTCCGCCCGTTCCCGCAGCCTCCGCCGCTGGCGGCTGGCCACTCACCGCTGGCCACTGGCCGCTTGCCGGAGACAATCAGACGCGACAGGAAGTTCACTCGAAGGAAGAACTCGTTTATTGGGGCTCAGGGCATGGGATATATAGGGTGAAGTCTCTCCTGGTCAGTCACCTATGCTAATAAGGCGACTTTCACTTTTCCAAATCAGGCACAGAGTTGTGCACATGCGCAACTGTCTCTGATGTAAGAAGCGGACCGGAGTGGGCGCAGCTAAACCTCAGGGGGCTTTCGGCGGCCACCCCTGCAGCGCGGCTGAGTTCTCAGTGGCCATCTTTGTGGCATGGCTGAGATTCAAAGGCAGTTCTCAGCGGCCACCCTCGTGGCGAGACTGAGATGCAAAGGCAGTTCCCCACATTTCCCCCTTTTTGTTTTTGTATGAGCATGAGAGATGCCATCCTGTACTCGAGGATGTGCCTGTCTTAGGTTGTCCCCATCTTTCAGGAGATCTTACCCGTCATTGACTACCATCCTAGCACTTCCAGTAATGACATTCTCAAGAGGTCGCTTGCACCTCTCTGTAGGGCTATAAATGCCCATGAACGCTCTGGGGTATGGGGAACTCCTTCTTCAATAATATCTGTTGCTGTTGATATGATCTTCACCACCACACGAGCATGAAAATAACTGATGACATTACAATTATTATACCTCCTAATAACAGCTTGGGTAGACTAAACAAACTTAATTATTTCTTCCCATACTCTGGTAAAAAAAGGAAAGAAGCAGAGGGTAAGAAAACATAGGGCTGCAAAGATGTCCTTGTTGAAGGCTTAACAGTGTCACTTCTTCAGCAGTCTGGACTAAGGCAGGAGTAATAGTCCAGCCTTCATCACTCCTTTTCTTCTTCCTCAAAAGGTCAGTCCTGAAAGAGAGAAGAAAGACAAGCCCTCAAGAGGTCACCCTCTTGGGGAGAGTCTATATCATGGCTTTCTTCCACTTGCTGAGTGGTCTGAGGGCAGAATTTCAAGTTCCTAGCAGGAACCCAGATTGGATTCGGTCCACCTATAGGAAATACACATCTGAATCCTCTGCCCATACTTATCAGTGGATCTGGTCCTCACCATTGCCCAGTCAGCTGGTCTTTCCAGCGCACTTCTATTTTGGCATATGGCGTTTGATTTGTCCAGTGCCTTTGAAAGGCCGTTAGAGGTTGATCTTTTGAAAATTTTAAAATATTTAATGTAAGTAGAGCCATCTGTAATTGGTCGTGGGGGCTTATTCCCCCTTTTTGTTTTTGTAATAGGTCTTTTAATGTCTTATTATGACGCTGTACTATGGCCTGGCCCTGTGGGTTGTATGGGATTCCTGTGGAGTGGCTGATATGCCACGTATTAAAAAAGTCTTGTAATGCCCTGCTTGTAAAGCAGGGGCCATTATCTGTTTTTATTTGATGTGGTATGTCTAATATAGCAAAACATTGTAAAAAATGGCTTTGTGCATGTTTAGCTTTCTCTCCCGTATGGGCACTAGCCCAGCAGGTGTGGGAGCATATATCTATTGAGACAAAGACAAATTTTAATTTTCCAAAAGTTGCATAATGAGTAACATCAGTTTGCCAGAGACCGTTTGGTTTAATGCCTCTTGGGTTAACTCCAGGAGACTGGAGGGGTGGAATTTGTAGAAAAGGCAAACAGGATTTACAAGTCCTGATAATTTTTTTCAAGTCTTTAATAGGAATATGAGGAAATCTATGATGAAGTCCTCTCCAATTTAGGTGGGTAAGTTCATGGAGATCTTGGGCCCACTGGAAATCTTGGACCTGTTGCATGGAAAGGGCTTGAGCAGCAGAGGACGCTAATTGGTCAGCTAATAGGTTTCCTCTGGAGAGGAATCCAGGCAAACCTTGGTGTCCTCGGAGATGCTGCAAGAATATGGGCTTGGATCCTGCCATTAGCAAGGATCTCACCTGAATCATCAAGGGGGTTATGGGGTTTTTATCTAACTTGATATAAGAAGAGGCTAAGGTGGGAAGCAAGTTCACCACATACAGACTATCAGAAAAAGATTCATAGGTTCAGAAATTTTACTTAGGGCCAATGCTATGGCATACAATTCCTTAAATTGTGCTGAGCCAGTAACTTTTTCAAAATGCTGGGTTTCTTTTAACTTGCTTGAGAGGTGAGGAGGGGGAAAGACAACAACAGCAGACCCCTCCTTCCCTCCATCGGTAAACACATTCAAGGCATCAGAAAGGGGCTTACTCAAAAAGAGTCTAGGTGAAGCCTCGCTCCCAGTATTTCTTGGGTAATTTCCTTAAGTGTTTGAAGCTTAGCTTGTGGTAATGGCTACTGCTCCACTCAGACTGGAGGTCCTGGGAGAGCATAAGGTGTTTTAACTCCCAGTTTTGTGCTCTAATATACTGAAATACTTCTAGGCTATAACCTAACAGGAACGTAAAATCTTAGCACAAATATAACTGGTCTAGAATTAAACAAGGCTTATATATTACAAATAAAACACCATATATATAAAATCAATGGCATCTATTGATTTCCAGATCTTAAGTGTTTTATCAGACTTAGATATAACCAATCAGAAACTCAAATCTGGATACAACAAATCCAAGCTTTGTTGATTTGTATGAAATTTCCTCTATATAGATAGGAATTACTAGGGTTAGTTTAAACACTGTTCAATCTCTAATAACAGCAATTTTGTTATTTCTTGGAATATTTGCACTATTTTGAAATAACTGATAAACTTAAAACAACTCACACCAACAGCTCCATGCATTACAAGATGTTTCTAAATGTATTTCTCTTTTAACATGAGCTGAATTCACCGCTTATAATAAATTATATCTCTCAATATCACTAAGAGTCTTCAAAAGCATGGAGACTGCTATTTGTCAATAAAAACTGCAAGAAAGGCAATCTAAAAGCATAATAACGTACTGGGGAAATTTGCATATAATCTGAAAAATGAACTAACTACCAAGAGTCAGAAAACTTGTTTCAATACTATATATAAAATTATCTCTTCAATTTAACTAAATAAAAATTCTTGGAATTAATTACATGGCAAGATATCCTGAAGCAAACACTTCTATGAATTCTCAGAAAAGGAGAAGATCAGGCTAGAAAGATCAAACATCAAGTGTTCATCAAACCTTTCATTCAACAGAGCCTTATTAACATGTGAATATCTTTTGCCTCAAAGTATACAGGCTTTCCTTATCTTTAGTTCTATTTCAATATTTTAAACTTAAGGTTACTTCTGGATCTTAACACATACAGTAACTTACTAAAATTGGTCAAAGTAAACTTTATTCTGTCACTTTGACTTTTAAGATTATCGTTTAGGTTTATATGCAATTAACATTAATATTTAATTGCTTTCAATAAGCTGGAACATACAACGTTAAGTCTTTCAAGAAGAAAAATTGCTTTTTTACATTTTGCAGGTTCCAAAAAAACTAGTCCATATTAAGCCAGTCTTAAAGAACTAATCTAAAGACAAATTTATAGACCTTAACAGCTGACAGTTTTATTTTACTACTAAGAGACAAAAATCCAACTCTAGCGCTTATTTTCTCATGCCTAAGTGATGCTTAGCAGACATGCAAAGTAGGAGAGCAAGGCACAGGCTTTTATTTAGAAATAAAGTGATAGGACAGAGCTCCGGCTCACCCCAGGAGGGGACAAGAGAGTCCGGTGTGCTGCATTTGTCTGAACACCCAGAATTAACTTAACACAAGGAATTTCTCACCCCATCTCCCTCTGGGATACTGGCGTCTTGGTCTAGGAGCATATCAAAAAGCGGCCTGCCCAGCCCCCACGGTGGGCTGAGGTATTGTCTGTTTGCTAAAGAGAAAGTTAACAATCTTGCTTCCCAAACTTCCTGGGTGATAAAATGCAACCTTATCTTTAAGGTGGAGTCTTTTGCTGCTTTTTACTATGTTGTTTACAGCTGGGTTTGCATGCTAAATTAGTTGCCTGGTTTGCAAAACCACCCCATCAGATCTGAAAAGGAAAGACAGCAAACAGGCCTGAGCCTTTTAGCATGCTAAAGTGAATCCTACAAGTGATTAGCATAATAAAAACATGAGGTACTCCTCTTTATCTGGGGAACACCCACCTATCTCACTGAAGAATGACTCTGGAGCTTACTGTTTAACACAGAGCCTTGGAAGGGGGTTTCTCTGCATATAGTTACCTTGTTCTGACTGCAAATATTCTGCCTTGCTTTTTCCCGGAGGTCCTCCCCCCACTCTGACTACACCCACAGTCCCTGTCTCATTAGCAGAGATGCTGTAGTAGCAGAAAGTCAAGGAGCCACCTTTACTAAGGCTTCCCAGACCTTCTCAGCTTGAGAGTCCGAGAGTTCTAATCCTCAGCTCTTAAGCATATCAGCGCTTTAAGCACAGGTTCATTCTTAGAAAATTGCCTTTCCCTTTTTCCCGGGAGTGCGCTTACCACGTAATCCGACTGCTTACTCTGCCGACTTTCAGTCCGTCAACCGAGTGATCGTTGATCCCTCTGTGCTGCTCACACGCCTCTTCGGACGTGCCTCACATGCCTCTTTGGATGTGTCCCACGTTCAGGTGCAATCTATTGGGGTTTTTCCGCCTCTCTCCCGCCGGTCCTGCTCTCGGTCAGGACTACAGCCCTTTGTGTTACAAGCTCTTTCTGCGACCCTCCGAGCCAGCGGAGGGGAGAAAGGCAGGGAGAGAGGCTTGCCCCAACAGGCAAAGCAAGGGAGGTAAGCGCCGCTGTCTGCCCGTTCCCGCAGCCTCCGCCGCTGGCTGCTGGCCACTCACCGCTGGCCACTGGCCGCTCGCCGGAGACAATCAGACGCGACAGGAAGTTCACTCGAAGGAAGAACTCGTTTATTGGGGCTCAGGGCATGGGATATATAGGGTGAAGTCTCTCCTGGTCAGTCACCTATGCTAATAAGGCGACTTTCACTTTTCCAAATCAGGCACAGAGTTGTGCACATGCGCAGCTGTCTCTGGTGTAAGAAGCGGACCGGAGTGGGCGCAGCTAAACCTCAGGGGGCTTTCAGCGGCCACCCCTGGCTGAGTTCTCAGTGGCCATCTTTGTGGCATGGCTGAGATTCAAAGGCAGTTCTCAGCGGCCACCCTCGTGGCGAGGCTGAGATGCAAAGGCAGTTCCCCACAGTTGTTGGGGTCTCATGATCCCATTTCAAGGAGGAGGCCAGCCCTGAGCTGTTCCCTAGTTAAATGATCTCCACCCTTCTAGTCACACCAGGCTCCTGGCCCGCTGGCCTCTGTCCCCAGCAGGCTCTTGCCTGTGGGCTTCTCAGCCTCTTCTCTACATCCTGCCCTGACTGAGAGGCAGCAACCTACGGCCCCGTGGGGACACGGTGTTCCACACCGTGATCTAGAGGCTTTTGTTTTGCCCACTAACAGCAAAGCTCCTGCTCCAGGAGCCCTTCTTGCAAATGAAGGGCATTCCCACTCTCTTCCCCGCTGTTGTTCGGCCTCTGCAAGGAGAGAGGAGGCTTTGGAGAGCCCTCGGGAATCCGCCGGAAGGCAGGCCCTGGCCCGGAATCGGCCCAGCCTTGACTGGACTTCCTGTCTGATGGGCTGGAGGACTGATGCCAACCTGAGGCACTCTCTTGGCCCCCCCGGGCTAGTGGTGACCCCTGTGTACCCGGTCTTCTCTCTGAGAAAGAGCTGTTTCACTCCCGGCTGAGCCCTGGTGCTGACCCAGTGCCCGGCACCTAGAGGCCTTGTGGTGAATGAGTAGCAGCTGTGCAGCCCAGGGGGCTGGGATTCTACCCCCGTCAGGACGTGCTGGCAGGAAAGCCTGAAGTGCCAGCCATGCAGCTCTCCCAGCTGTCCAGGGAGGACCTGCAGACGCTCCACCCCGAGCCAGTCTCAGGGAGCCCAGGGCAGCAAACACCCTGGCTTCATCTGTGGAACACAAACGCTTGTGTGTCCATGTGACCAGAGGGAAGCTCAGGTCTTCTGGGCCCCAGGGCCATCATGATGGGCATAAGAGGTCAGCATGGACAGGCTCTTCATAGGAGCCAGGAACGCTCTCTGAAGGGAACCCGATACATGTCCTGTGGGGCTGAAGGAGGCGAGCTTCCAACACTGGGCTGAAGATAAATGCCTCCCAGCCCAGCCTTGGAGAGAGCGTCCCCAGCCTCTTGGGGGATACAGGCCTCAGAGATGGCTCTGGAGAGTTCCTCTCCACCTTTCAGAAGAAACTGTCCTGGGAAGAGGGCACTTGTCCAGGGGTGTCCCTCCAGCCAGGACGTGTGGGAGCCAGCCTCTGTCAGTGCTGGGCTGTCCTGGAGCTGGAGGAGGTGGGCCCACCACAAGCTGCCCTGGTTCCTCGGGGCAGAAGTGTGCTGCAGCCGTGCCCCGCGTCCTCCAGCGTCCCCATTCTGCCCTCTCTTTCTAGATGTCACCTTTCTTCTTGGGAGTCAGTTTTCTCTTGAACTGGGAGTGAGAGGTCCCTGTGGGGACTCGGGGACTTGGTCCCCGTGCAGGTTTAGAACAGTGCCTGTTGGTGCTCGTGCAGATGGGTGCCGAGGCCACTCCAGAGCCCATCACATAGAGGCTGTGCACTGCCTGTGTATGTTGCTGAATAAGTGAATGAATAGATCAGTGCCGCCTGGTCACTTCTGAGCATGTGTTCCCTCAGAAAGCCTGCTGAAATCACTCTGGTGGCTGCTGAGGCAGTCCTGCAGGGCAGGGCCTCTGTGTGCTTGGGCCCAGCTCAAGGCAGGCCTCTCAGCGCCGTAGCTGCCAGAACTCTGCATGGTTGGCCTGTGACGCCCACGACCACTGGTTCTGAAGCAGGATGGCACGGCATATAACGGTCTGGGGTGTTCACATCTCTCGGCCCCTTCGTGGGCCATTAAGCACCTCACCTGCTTCCTGATGGATGGGGCCTGATCTTGCCCCATGGCTGGGGCAGAGGTGGAGGGGTCTGGATCTCCCAGTGCCATCTCCTTATCCTGACAGCCAAACACCTCTACACAAGCTATGTCCTTGAGAGGAGCAGACAGGAGGAGAGGAGAGGTTCTCTTGGCCTCCAGGATCCTGCACAAGGCCCCCTGGCTTGGCCTCTGCCTGCTTCTCAGGTCGAAGGTCAAATGCCCCTTGCCACAGAAGCCTCCAACCATCCAGTCTGGAGTACCCCACCCCTGGAGGGTGTGCTGGTAGAGGGTGGAGGGTGAAGAACCAGTTCTCCCAAAGGCAGCCCTTCACCTGCCACAGCTGGGATAGGGCATCTTTCAGGACAGGCCAAAGAAATGAAGGGGAACCAATGTTTATCCACAGAAGTTTCTAGAGTTTGCTAGATTTTCCAAGTAGATGTACAGAGTGGGAAGAAGACGTGGGCTCTCACTTTGATGAGTCGCTGATGGTGAAGGGTGCTGTGGAAGGCCCTGGAGACAGCTCCCTGGGGGGAGGCCACACCTGATGACGTGAGCAGGGGCTTACAGGTGCATTACTGAGGCTCCAGAGGGCAAGGCAGCTGGGGCGTGCTTCCATTAGAGGGGTCCCTCTGAAACAAAACCTGGATGGCAGGCGGTCTAAGTGCATGGAGCACATCAGCCTTCTCTCTCTGACCCTAATGGCCTCCAGGGATAATTACAGGAATAATTAGGGGCAAGAAAGCAGAAAGTGCCCTGCTCCCTGCATTCTGGAAGCTAACTTAAGAACTCTGAGCCCAGGCAGTGACCTGGGAGCTCCCCCACCCCAACTGCCAGCTGCCTGACAGACGGGAACTGGCTGAGCCCCCCTCCCTGAGGCTGCTGGAGCCCTGACGCCTTGCTCCCCGGCCCCAGGTATGAGCTGTGAGCTGCACAGGGGTTCCTGAGAGCTTGGCCCTGGCGACATACCGTGGAGACCTCAATTTTTCCAGCCCATGTCTGCCAGGCACCTTTACAACTAATGGAAACTGCCTGGGAAGAGACTGGGGTTTCTGAAAGGGTTGGGTGTGGGCCGGGAACCTAAAGACTCCCAAGTGGGAGGCTGCAGCATTTCCCCGGGCGCACAGCGGGGCCAGCTGCTCGTCTGGCGGGGTCAAGGCTGGAGCAGCACGTTCGGAAGACACTGTTCCCAAGCACGGATTTGACACCCTCCATGATCAGCCGTGAGACACCCCCTCCCTGGGAGCTTGGGAAGTCAGGCGTGAGATCCAGTGGCCTAGTTTTAGACCTTGGGTCCCTATGTCAAAACAGCAGCAGGATAATTAGAAAGAAAGAAAATAACAACAGCAGCCTTGACCCCTTGTCAGTTGCGAAGCAGGCTCATCTTCATGGCTGCCCTTGCTGCGTTTCTGCCTGCCTGTGGGACCGTGGGGGCGCCCAGCCCCTCGGCCGCCTGGCCTCTGGATGCGCTGAGAGGCCCAGCTTCCCGGCTCCCTGCTCAGGGGGGGACCACCCACTTAGAGCTCAGCCAGGATGTGGGAAGGGGCTCCGGCGTTTGGGTCAAGGCCTTCCTTGCTGGGGGACAGCAGCCATGCAGACTAGAAGAGTCTCTATCCAGTACCTTCCAGGAGGAATCCATTCTGAATCAGTAAACTTTCTGGTTTCTAATGAAACTTCAGATGCCCTAAGTTATTTTTGTTCTATCTTTAAACAATCACTTGTGTGCTCATTCTAAAGTCACACATAGGTTCCCTAAGCCCTCCTTGGTAGCGCAGATGGCCTAGTGGAGCCATGTGGTGATGGTGTGGGGGCTCCTCGCCCCTGTACTGGGTGGCCCTAGACACTACACTTTCCCAGGACTGTGTGCTTGTTCCAGTATTCCTGACCCCGTATCAGTTGTCACGGCTCACTGCCTGTGGTAAGCCTGTCTTATCTCCCTCCTAATGTAGCACTTACCTGCTGTGTTGGGCATCCACACGACAGGCTTGTTAGAATCATGTGCAAAGTAAAAGCTGAGTAACGTTGGCAACCTGAGACAGGAGTGACCCTTTGCAGCAGCCCTGGGAGTGGACACCTGTGGAAATCACTCTTGGAGTTGGCGGTTAATCCCAGCTTCCCACCTGAGGTCCCTTCCTTACCTGGTGTAGTCCTCTGCCCTCATCTTTAGGGACAGGGTTAGTTTGTTGTTTTAGTGTCTCTTCTGTTATTGTGTTTAAGATTTTCAGTGTAAATATATATGCATGATAAAAATTCAAACAATGCCAAAAGGTGGATAGTGACAATCTCTCCCTTGAGTCCCTTTCCCTTGCATCCCCTGGCCAGTTTCTTAGGGACTCTCCTGACATGTTCTGTGCCTGGAAGCTCTTCCATGCACACTGGTTCCCTCATCTCTGCAGCTGGCAGCCCCTGCACATCCTCCACTTTTCCTCATGGAAGCCGAGGGTGCTGTTCTCAGAACCATAGTTTTCCTACGTGCTGGATGCTGACGACACTTTGGCTCTCAGTGGATTTTGGACACTGTTCATTTTCACATCCGTGGACCAGCTTCATTCTTTTCAGTCATTGCGTAATTTTGTGTTGGGTGGGTGATCTAGAGTTTATTCAACATTCTCCCCTCCATGAGCATTGTGTTTGTTTCACACTTTTACCAACATAAGCAGCACTACAGTAAATACCTTTATTTTGCCTATGTGCACACAAGGGCACGTACATCTAGCATCTGCTCTGGGCCTGGAATCCCTGGGTCAAAGAGCCGGTATGGCTGTGACTATGATGGAGGTTGGCAGGGAGGGGAATGTCCTAAAGTGGACCTCCCCAGTGTGGCTTGTGCATGTGACCCCTAACCCTGGAGGGCCACAAGGGTCCCTAAACCGTGTCTCCACTGTGCATCTGCAAAGCCATCAGGGACTCCTGTTTAAATCCAACCTGACAGAGCATGGGAAAGCTGCACCGGGTCATCCCCAGAGAGCGTGCTGTGGCCGCCTGTGCCTGTGGAAGGCAGAGATGGTGCTGTTCTGTCTTGTCCTTCCCTTTGGGTGACAGAACCGTAACGTCCCCATCCTCAGAGGTCATGGGACATGTTCTGCCTGCGGCAGGGGAGGGGGGCGGATTAGCAGAGAACACGGTATTTTGGGCCCAGGCTGTACCCAGCGAGGAGAGATCCTCATGCCAGCAGCTGGACCTTGGCTGTCAGAGCCTGTTTCAGGGACAGTCACACTACTCTGCCACCTGGGTTGGGTTTCCACCGCGTTCTGCTTAAATGTCTCTGCCTGCTGTTGGGTGGGGTGAGCTTGTCTCCTTGCCTTGCACCACTCTGCCACCGTCTTCACAGCCTCTGGGAGGGACCCCATGGCTGTGGCAGGGACATGCCTCCCCCCGTCGGCTGGGTCAGAAAGCTGGTGGCCTCCGACCCTGCAGAATAGCACCTGCTGCCTCGCGGCAGATGGAGCGAGGGCCCCGGGGGCGGCAGCCTTAGGGAGCTGGCAGGGGCGCGCAGGACGCCCTGTGCTACCTGTGCCTTTTCTGGAAATCTAAAAGTATTCCAAAAAAGGTTATTTTAAAAATGCCATGGCTGTCCCTGTAGGAGATCGGGCACACTGCCTGGTCAGTGAGCCTTCTAGACAAATGTCACTGCGTTTGGGCATATGTATGGGCTGTGCCCACTACACCCCACTGCCTAGTGGGCCTCCCTACCGTCTTCAAGGCCTGCCTCCACCATGGAGCCCTCAGGGACTCTGGGAGAAGTTTGGCTGCAGACCATGGTGCTTCTGGGTCCCTGGAGGGCACGGGTGCAGGCGACCCCCCATCCTGCTCCATGCCTCTTAGAATCCTCCTCCTTGCCTGCCGACACAGCCCCTGGGGCTTCCCTGCCCCTGGGTGTGGGCAGCTGTGGCCAAACCCTGGGTCTCCTGTCTGTGGCCTGCAGGCCCTGGTCCACCTCAGAGGGTTCAGGGGAGGGTGGGGCGGTCGGCGCTAGTGGGCCCTTGGGTGCTGGCCGACTTGGATTAACCCTCCGGGTTTCTTTGGTCAGTCCAAGTGTTGGTGCTTCTGGTTTGAGGAGTTTCAGATTTCCCTCTTTCTCTTAGCTCCTCTGTTCCGCCTTCCCCATTCCCCACACCCAGGTTCCCTGTTGCTGCGTCTAGAATGATTTTCCCAGAGCTCAGTTGCTGACCTGCGGTGATTTCGATTTTCCGCATCCCTCCTTAGTGCCTCTGGCATCTATCGTGTGAAGACACCTTTCCTTGCTAAATACCAAGTCTAAGATACAAAACAAAACCCTCCAGCCCATGCAGGTCCCTCCCTTTCCAAAACCCAGGCACTGGGGCTGCCCAGGATATGGACACGAGGTGGGCATAAGCCTTTGGGTGAAGCCTGACCCTGACCTGGTACAGGTGTGCCTGCAGGCCTGGGGGCCATGCAGGAAACTCTCTCTCCTGGCAGGGGCAGGAGAGAGTGCCCCTGGGGACATTTGCACTCCAAGTTCACTGCCTGGAGGACCCTTCTTTCCGCGTTCTGTGTGGGTCCCCCTTCATCTCTCAGGCCTCCACAGGAAGGGTGCCCTGCTAGGAGGTGTCCCTGGCCCTTGCTCCACAGTATTCTTTCTCCAGCACCATTCTTTGGCGATCCATCTCTGGCACGTCTGCCCCACAAGGGGGCCTCCCATGGGCAGGGCCACGCCCGTCCCATCCTTGGTGCCCAGTGCTGGCCCTGGCTCACGCCCCATGGCTGCCCGAAGAACAGCCTGCAGCATGTGAAGCCTGAGCCTGGCCTTCGCGTGCCTCGAGTCCGGGCTGGTTTGTGACTGTTTCGCTCGGCCTCGGCAGGTGTGAAATAGCCTGACGGTGCTTCTTGCCTGCGGAGTCATTTCTTACTGAATAATTGCCCTAAGTCTCTGTGGGTGCCGCCCCACTGACCCCCGTGGGGAGCACCAGGTGCCACCTGCTCGCTGTGAGCACATGGGGGCAGCAGAGTGACCTTCAGCTCGGGCCCTTGAGAAAGGCATATGCCGCCCACGCCTCCTCAGGGCCTGGCTTCGTCCCACAGGCTCAGGCAGAGGCCCAGCCCCCAGCCCCCTCACGTCTGCCCTTTACGAGGAGAGGAGAGAAAAACTAAGCCCAGTGGGCAGAAGAGGCCCGAGTCAGCACGGGGCAAATGGGCTACGCCCGGCTTAGCCTTGGCAGCAGCTGGGAGGGTGAGAGGGGCCTTTTGTTGCCATTAAGCTCAGCAGTTGTTAGGAACTAAGTGGGATTTCATGGCCTGCCTCCAGATTGTGAGCCCTGTTGGGCCACAAGGACCACCCTGTCCCCTTGGCCACGGGCCAGGTCCACCCTCTCCCTGGAATGGAAGCTACTGCCCTCTTGTGCCCAGACCCCCAGCAGTGACCTCGGGAGCTGTTGACCCCCGTGAACGGGGAGCAGTGAGGCTCCCCCGAGGCTGGACGTAGTCTGGCTGCCGAGTACCCTGTGCTGCATCTGTGATGGAGAGCCTGGCAGGCTGTGTTTGTGTGGCGGGGCCCTTCCCTCCGTTGTTCACAGCCCTGCCGAGGCCATCTCCTCGTCCTGGCATTTCCTTTCCACGCCCTAAGTGACTTCGCAGATGTCAGAAGCGCTCTGGGTTGCTTCAGCCTTAGGCCTCCCAGCCCTGGGCCTGGCCACGTGAAGTTGGCACCAGCTTGAAGCCTGCTTCTGTGAGTGCTGGAGAAAGCCTTGCTCCTCCTGGGGAGGGGCCAGGTGATTTGAATGTGCATCTGGTGGGGTCAGGACTGCCCAGCTGGTGCTAGGGCCCGAGGGCCAGTGTGGCCAGGCTGGGGGGGCAGTGGCGTGCAGCTGGCTGTTGCTCACACTGTGGCTGTGGTATGCTCTTCTCCTGATGCTGTCATTTCCTTTCCCTGTGAGCGATAGCTTTGCCTGGGTCCCCACAAATGCAGAAGTGGCTCTGGGCTTGGGCACTTAGCATGTGGAAATTTCAGCCAGGAAACTTGGGGAGACCCCTGGGAGGTTTGGAGAGAAGCAGGCCTGGCCCCTCCCCCATGTCCATAAGCTGCTGGAGGAGGTAAGGTGGGTCCAGAAAAGATTTCAGGTCTCAGAAGATTCCATGTTGTGAGCAATGCTCAGGCTGGTGGCCCAGGGGCTCAGAGAGGGGACAGGACAGAGCAGGCAGAAGACATAGACCCCCTGAAGGAGGGGAGGCTTTAGCAGGAAAGGATAGACAGGAGAGGATTTGGTTTTTCAGGCAGAGGGGAACTGTTGTTTTAATCAACAAACTTTAAGAATACAGAACAATAGAGGGAACAAACCTCCCGACACTGTCACCTGGATTCGGGAACATCTTGCCATGTTTGCTGAGGTCATGAACACCGTGATATGTGCCCCCTTGACCTTCACTGTAGCATCTCTGAAACTAAGGACATTTCCTTCCTCAGCACAACTTCATTATCACAAGAGAGAACATTCTGAGCAAAAATTTTGCAGCCGGCAAGAGTAGGGTTAGTTCTGGGGTGAATGAATGTGCCACTGAACATACCCAGCCCCCAGCCCCCAGGAGACTGAGCGGAGACGGGCGACACTCTGTTTGGAGAGTCTGGTTGAGGAGATGAGGCCAAGGCCCAGGTTGCAGGATGAATGGGGCTGCCTCTCAGGGTGTGGGAACAGCTCCCTGGGACTGGACCCGCTGGGCATGGGGCCGTAAGAGGAGGGTCTTCAGTGTGGCCCACAGCGCAGGTGTGATGTCGCCATGCAGAGGCAGAGGTGTCTCCTTAGGTGGCAGGAGTGGAATGAGAAGGGTCGTGGGGTCCAGGGGGAACGAATGTGCTAGGGACTCAAGGCGGGCAGTCTCTCGTGGGGAGCTAGGGCTCCAGGTCTCATGGTGGTGGCCTAGTTGCTTTTGGTTTTCCAAGGGTCCCCAGTGTGGTGGATGAGGTGACTCAGAATGTTGTAGATGGAACAGCAAGCCTGTGACCTGCACTCAGGCTGGCCCTGTCTCAGATCTCGACGGGTCTGCCCACCCGGCCCAGGAGAGGCCAGGCTTTACAGGGGTGCGGCAGGGGCGGGGGGATGTTCAGGCTAGACAGCTCCACCTTGGCTGCCCCACGGGAAGCTGAGGACGTCAGAGTAGCCCTTTGGAATGGGAAATGCCCTGTGGGATGGGTGAGGACCTCAGGCCAGGCAGCCTTCCCCAGGAAGGAGCAGCATAGGAACACCACCTGCCATCACCTGGTTGCAACCTTTCTCCTTCCTTCTAAGCACATACATTTCTGCACCCCGTGGTGGAAACTCTGCAGGCTGCAGTGTGGTGGTTCATGCTGCCTATATTTCTGCCCTGGTTCCATGTGTGGATAGAGCTCCTGGTCTGGCAGAGAATGCCTGGGGACCCACACCTGCTGGCCAGGAAGTGGCCACATTTTGCTGTCGCTCACAGAACTGCATGATGTCAGAGGTGGTGGGGATACTAGAGTCCAGCCCCCTGTGCTTTACTCATAAGGAAACTGAGGTGATCTGTGCCTGTGAATCCGGGAAACCAGCTAGAAGGAGAGCAGGCCTGGGAGCTTAGTGGTTAGAAACACAGACTCAGGTTCAAGGCTTGGCTTTCCTCTTCCCTGCTGTGTAGTGTTGGGTGAGTCACTTAGCCTCTCTGTGCTCTGTTCCCTTGTGTGTAAGATGAAGTGCTTTCCTCGCCGGTGGTGGCGAGGGCTCGGAGGCCGTCTCTCAGGGTGCACTGCATACAATAGGTGCTCTGCTTTCCTGACCCCTGTCCAGGGCTCCCAGGCCACGCCAGCCTCTGGTCCATTTCCATAAGAGGAGAACATCTCCTGGCAGGGCCAAGTTGCTGAGATTCTTCAAAGCAGGGAGCTCCATCTTTGTGCTCTCTCCTTTTCTGTGCTGGCAAAGCTTCACGAGGTTACAGGTAACTGACAGGCGCCGGGGTCACCTGTGGGTAATCACATGCATGGTCAAGCTCGGAGGTCAGAAATGATGTGACCTTGTGTCTTGCCAGTGGGTTCCAGCCCTGGGCAAATTCACTATGGATTCAATGTGACCAAAGAAATGACAGTAGAACGTTCTTGGGGTGAAAGGGTTATACCCAACTTTATTTCCGAGGTGGCAGGTCAGTCACTAGAATCCCGTCCACTCAGAGCGTGTCTGCACGCAACAAGCCGGTCTCTGCCTCTGGGCCTCTCTGCCTGCACAGCTGTCTCAGTCTGTGTCCTCTGCGCTGCCACCACTCCAGCCTCTGCTCTGCTATAGCCTTGCAGCCGTGCCACCCTGTCGCCCAGAGCACTGGGCAGGGCTCTTTCTATAGAGTCAATAACGATGCATTGCCCACCCGTGTGCAGTGAGCCAGCCGACCAGGGCTGGGTGAGAATCCTGGCCACAGGAACCGTCACTTTATCCGCACCTTGACCTTACCTCTTCCCCAGAGGCGGCCTTGAGGCACCGCGACGAGGCTCAGCTGCGGTGCCCTGAGCACGTGCTGCTCTTGGTGACTGCCTCACGCAGGCCGTCCCTTCACGGACCACCAAACCGGCCAGGGGAAATACTGCCCACATGCAGCCACGTGCCCAAGGACATCTGGGTGAGGAGTCAGCCGGCTGTACCGACGAAGTGCTGCCTTCGGGAGGGCTCTGGGACCCAGCTGGGTCTAAAGAACTGGTTTAGAGGTGGTGAGGAGGCGAGCGTCCGGGGGAAGGCAGTGGGAGAGGAGCAAGGACGTTTCCCAAGTCCCCTCTGGCGTCAGGAGGCTCCAGGAAGCTCCGTGCCTCAGAGGAATGGAGCAGCACCCTGGGCGTCCTCCAGCGCGGCTCTGGAAGCCCTGCACCCACACAGCCTGGCCACTGTGGGGCGGACTCCCATCCCCACCATCTCGCAGGCCAGCTGGGATTGGACACGCTGGATGTGCACCGGCCTCAGAAAGCTGAGGTGACACGCCCAGGGTTGGGGCCCTGTGGAAAGTTCAGAGCATGCTCTTGTCTTTCTCCCTGAAAGACAGTCTCAGCAAAGCACTCGCCCCGGGCCTGTCTGTGTATTTGCTGTAGTGCTCTGGGAAGGCGGCGGGCCACCTGAAAGAGAGGCCCTTCCTGCTCCGGGGGCACCCGAGAGGTGCAGACCCTGGCCAGGCCAGTCATGCAGGTGTGCTGGGTGAGGCCCAGGTAATCTGGGGGCCGTTGTGAGGTAGCGCTCACCTGGGCTCACCTGAGCAGGCTATCTCTGTCCCAGGCCACGGTCGCACTGGCTGTGTCATGCCAGGCCATGGACACCGGCCCCTTTTTCGGGATTAACTAGGAGGGAGCTTGATTAGGCAAACCACTTTCCTGAGCACGGTGCTCACCTTAAAGAATAACAAGATTAGCTGCACCTTCTGGCTCAGGCACTAATGATCTCACATTCACTGATGGGGCTCTGCTGGCCCTGAAACACCTTCTGAGAGGTAGCATTGGGCAGGTGGGTGCTTGGGGGCTGGGCCGCCGCCTATCTGGTTGGCCTGGGAACCCATTCCTCGCTGGACAGGGGCTCACAAGGAGCCCTCCTGCAGTTGCAGACCAAGCTGGCGACCCTGGGCTTGGTCCCCACCTGCCACTGTGTGCTTTCGGGCAAGCCACTTCCCCTTGCAGGACCTGAGAGTCGCCTGGAAAACAGACATGAAATCGTTGATCTCTGAAGGCCTTGAGAAACTACTGGTTTCTGCTTTCTCCCCTGCCTCAGCCCCAGGTCTGGGGCGGACTTTGCAAGCCCAGTGAGTGGCCTGCTGGCAGGTGCCACCTCTGTTCTCTGGCTGAAAGCCCAGCCACCCCCACTGCTGCTGCCTGGCGGTCCCAGGGGTGCCCTGCAGCAGGCACACACCTCCATTTCACTTGACTGGCTGAGCACTGGAAGTTGGCCTTGAAGAGGGCCGCTGTGGGTGTCCACAGCTGTGCTCCCTTGGAGAGCTGCAGGGGCTCTGTGCTGCTCCCTGCCTCCCAGATGGTGGGCAGCCTGCGTGGGGCTGCGTGGAGCTGGGGGTGGAAGAAGGGCTGGGGTTAAGGGTCTCTCTGCCAGCCCCCTGCAGGTGCTCTACAATCTCCATGCCCCCCTGTGCGGGACGCCTTCTTTTCAAGTCTCAGCTCAGATTCTCTTTCCATGAAAGGGTCACTGTCCCCTCAGTCCCCCAGGCCTCTGCTCCGTATCCTGGCTGGTGACCCCCACGTTCTGGTGTGCTTCCCCCACCTGCTTCTGGGCCTTGGATTGGGGAGTGTGAGCTGTGCTGTTCTCAGTGGTGGGGGTCTGTGGCCTCCCATCACCTGCCTGGTCAATCCCGCCCACCTTTTTGGGGGACTCACACAGCAGTGGGGTGGGGGCACAGGCTCTCAGGCAGAGAGAGGGGTGTGGAGCCAGAGGTGGTTGGCCGAGGGCCTTAGCTGCCTGGTAGAGACCTCCAGCCCAGCAGGCTTCAGGAGAAAGGAACACAGGCTCACGTGCACACACACACACACTCCATGAGCAGCGGTCTGCAGTCACTTCCTTTGTGATAGCAGAGTTCTGTGACCACCAAGTCCCTCAGCTGGGAGTGGGCGGCCGAGGTCCACCCACCACGCCTCAGAATCCCCCCAGCACAGCCACAGACAGGAGCCTGCTGCTGATGGGCACAGGTGGGCAGTGCAGCCTGCAGGAGGCCACATGTAAGACGTGCCAGAGATGGCAACACAGGTCAGAGAGCAGTCAGGGGTCGTGGGGCAGCAGTGGGGTGCAGGCGTGGCTGTGAAGGGCGGGGATCTTTCGAGTATGACAGGAGTGTCCTGTCTCGGTGTGGCAGTGCTACATGACAATATGTGTTTTCCAGAACTCAGAACCCTGCATTAAAAAGGGTAATTTCTACTGTATGTCAACTTTATTTTTACCTCTGTAAATCCAACCTAAAAAAGTTTCCCCTTCTAAAATAAACTAATCTAGATGCCTGGCTAGCTCAGTCAATAGAGCATGAGACTCTTAAACTGATCTCACTGCATCAAAAGGAAAACAAAGCTGGCTGACCACAGGTATCAATACCATGGCCATGTTGATGCTGATGGTGTATCTCCACCTAGCCACACCCAAGATGCCCAGGAAAGGCTGCAGTTCCTTATCGAAACTGTGTATCCAGATAACCACTCTGGACAGGCACCAAATACTTTCAAATTTCCTTTCTGCAGAAGGCTGAAGTCCATGTAAATATTGACCGAAGAAGGCAGACAGGGTTTTGCACTATATTGGATTAACAGTTGAAGAGCCACTCAGGCCTTAGCTATTTTTTCAGGGGCTTTGTATAAGCGGGCCATGTTTTATTTAAAATAAACTTTTAAAAAAGAGGTCCTAAAAAGCTGTATGTAAATCAAACATTGTAAGTGCAATAGGACAGCCCACATATTTAGATAGATCTCAAAGTGAATTTTTTGATAAAGCAGTTACCTCTCCCCTTTCCCTTAACATATTCAGTAAGTAAACTGTAGAAAGAGATATTTGGTCCACCTAAGCAAGGCCTGTCATTAAGGTGCACAGCCCTGCCTCGGCTCTGACCTGGGCTCTGCAGGCCCTCGGCGGCCCTCTTATGACAGGCCACATGGTGTATCACATGAGCAGCAGGAGTTCCAGGGGCTTCCTGTGGCGAACTGGGTGGCTACCCTGCTTCCTGGCAAGGTGGGGACAGGTGGCATCTCTGTAGCTTCCACCCTTTACCCTTGTGAACAATTACCAGGGAGAACAGGTCAGATAGCGTGGGCCATCCTTTGGGTCACTGTGGCCCAGCTGTCCCCTCCTGAGGGCATTTGCCAGCTGAAAGCTCCCTTGTCCTCTGCCCGACTCCCTGCAGAGGTGGGGTGGACACCCGAATGAGATCTCATCCAAGTCAAAGCTGTGTGACCATCTTCCAAGTCCACAGATACTCCCCAAGCTGCCTGGAAGGCTGAGTGGCAGGAGGGACCCTGCACGAGGCCCCACCCACATCCCAGATGTTTTCCCAGGGCTCAGCTCGGGGTGTTGTGGGGGTAGAGTGGGTGCCTCCTCTAAGGTCCCACCACAGAGCCAGGATTTGAACTCCGGCCGTCTGTCCTCCCCACCCATCTGTTCCAGGGCTGGGGCCTCTGACTTAGGGGGAACCAAGAGCTGTCCAGGGTTTCCTTTCCTTCCTCCCTCCCATCTTATCTTTCCTCCTGCTTCCCCCAAAAGAAATACAGTCAGGGCCAGAAGTGGCCAAGAGGCAGGATGCAATTAATCAGGAGATGAGCTATACCAACAGTGACCCTGCTGGGGGCCAGCTCAGGGAGAGGGCGCTGCCGGCCCCCTTGCGAGGTCAGATGTGGGTGAGGCCAGGTGTGTTGGGGGTCTGGGTCCTCTGGGGAGGTGACTTCTGCTCTGGCCATGGTCACTCTGCAGAGGTGGAGCGAGAGGGCTGCAGGGGTTGGGATCTGCCTTCTTGCAGGGGTGGGGGTGAGCAGCAGGGCTAGGGGAGGCGAAGGGTCCTGGCGCAGGCACAGGGGGCCTCTTCAGAGCAGGGCAGGCGGCCACACAGCTCTGCTCAGGGCTGGCCCCCAAGGGCTCTGTCTCTCCTTCCTTCTTTTTCTTTCAGTGTTTAAAAAATATATTTTTTTTCTTTTTTGTATTTTATTAAAATACACATAACATAAAGTTTACCATATTAGTCATTTTTTAATTAAAGTACCATTGATATACAATCTTATGAAGGTTTCACATGAACATTGTAGTTTCAACATTCTCCCATATTATCAAGACCCCCACCCCACCCCATTACAGTCACTGTCCATCAGCGTAGTGAGATGCTATAGAGTCACTACTTGTCTTCTCTGTGCTACACTGCGTTCCCTGTGACCTAACTACATTTTGTGTGCTAATCATAATGCCCCTCAATCCCCTTCTCCCTCCCTCCCCCCCACCCTCCCCCACCCCTCTCCTTTGGTAACGGCTGGTCCCTTCTTGAAGTGTGTGAGTCTGCTGCTGTTTTGTTCTTTCAGTTGCTTTGTTATACTCCACAGATGAGGAAAATCATTTGATACTTGTCTTTCTCTGCCTGGCTTATTTCACTGAGTGTAAAACCCTCCAGCTCCATCTATGTTGTTGCAAATGGTAGGATTTGTTTTCTTCTTATGGCTGAATAATATTCCATTGTGTATATGTACCACATCTTCTTAATCCATTCATCTACTGATGGACACTTAGGTTGCTTCCATGTCTTGGCTATTGTAAATAGTGCTGCGATAAACATAGGGGTGCATATGTCTTTTTGAATCAGAGACCTTGTTTTCTTCAGGTAAATTCCTAGGAGTGGAATTCCTGGGTCAAATGGTATTTATATTTTTAGTTTTTTGAGGAACCACCATACACTCCTGTCCACAATGGTTGAACTAATTTGCATTCCCACCAACAGTGTAGGAGGGTTCCCCTTTCTCCACATCCTCACCAGCATTTGTTGTTGCTTGACTTTTGGATGGTGGCCATCCTAACTGGTGTGAGGTGATACCTCATTGTGGTTTTAATATTCATTTCCCTGATGATTAGTGATGTGGATATCATGTTAGTCATTTTTAACTGTCCAGTTCAGTGGTATTAAATACATTCATCTTACTATGCAACCATTACCACCATCCATCTCTTTCATTTTGAAAAACTGAAGCCCTGTCCCCCTTAAATACTCCCTCTCCTCCTTTCCCTCCCAGTTCAGCAGCCACCATTCTATTTTCTGTCTCTGAATTTGATGATTCTAGGTACCAATGTAAGTGGAATGGTATAATATCTGTCCTTTTGTGTCTGGCTTATTTCACTGAGCATAATGTCCTCAAGGTCCATCCATGCTGTAGGCTGTGTCGGGATCTGCTTCCTTCTTAGGGATGAATAATATTCTACTGTGTCTATAAACCCCACTTTGCTTCTCCATTTATTGGTTTGTGGACCCTTGAGTTGCTTCCACATCTTGACTATTGGAGATAATGCCGCTGTGAGCATGGGTGTGCAGATATCTCTTCAAGACCTACTTTGAATTCTTTTGCGATGTACCTAGAAGTGGAACTGCTGGATCATGTGGTAGTTCTATTTTTCATTTTTTAAGGAACCACCATAGTGTTTCCCACTGGCTGCACCATTTTTTGTTCCCACCGACAGTACCTGAGGGCTCATTGCTCCATGTCCCTGCTAAAGCTGGTTTCACTCTGTTTCTTGGTAGTGGCCGTGCTGATGTGCACGGTGACATCTCACTGTGGTCTGCATGTGTGTTTCCCTGATGGTTAGTGGCATCGAGCATCTTTTCGTGTGCTTGGCTGTTCGTACATCCTCCTTGTAGGAAGGCCTGCCAAGCCCTTCACCCTCGTTCGAATCGGATGGTTTGGTTTTTGTCATTACTCCTTCCTTTGTTCAAGGGCCTCACTGGGCCAGCTTTTGGAGTGCGGCCATCTTTGTGAACAGGGGCTTAGACACCATGAGGCAGATGCAGGAAAAGCAGCCACACACGGTGTCATTGTCCAGCCCAGAATCCATGCTGCTTCTGGCTGGGAAAGGCAGGGCTCACCTGCAGAGTGGACAGCCTGCTCCTGGCCTGCAAGGGCCTGGTTTCAGCCTGGCAGAGGGTGGATTGATTGCCCACGGGTTTGGGGTGTGCGCCTTGCACTTCCCTCAGACGAGTGAGGGCAGCTCGGAGGAAGAGCTGCTCCTGCCAGCTGGGCACAGCTCCCTGCCGTTTCAGTGCCGGACTGTGCTGCCAGGCCTCCAGAGGGCCCCTGCGTCCAGGCCCTTGTGAGGGGAAGGCCACTGCATGCCACTGTGGCCCTGCCCAAGCTCTGTTCTTTTGCTCGCTCCCTGCCTAGAGCAGAGGTGCTGCTGAGGGTTAGTTCAGCACAGGGGACAAGCGCCCCAGGCCCCTGCCCCAGAAGGAGACCTCTGGAAGCTGCCTGGTGTGCTCGGGGACCAGAGGCACTGGCTTGCTCCCAAGTAACCCCAGGCCGGTGTAGGAGGCCTTTTGACTTGGCTTAAGTGGTTGGGTGAAGCCAAGGGCCGGCTCAGAGCTCGTGTGAGAAGAGGGCGCGCCGGGAAGGTGGGTCTTGATCTCGTCTTCGCTCAGCCTCGCAGCTCCCGAGGGGCCCACAACGCCAGCCGGCATCTCAAGATTCTGATGATGGGGGCTGCCGGGTGCAGACCCCTGCCTGGGCCCCTTGTGGGGCATCGTTATGGGTAAACAGCAGAGGATTTAGGGCAGGAAACTGTGATATCGTAAAGGTGATGCAAGTCACTTACATAGCTGACAAAACCATGTTCTGTTTTCTGTACAGCACAGAGTGAACCCTGTTGTAAACTATGCCCTCGAATTACTAATAATGTGGGCTTTAGTCACTATTGCTCATCAGTAGTCAACTTTGGCTCATCAGTTGTGACTTGCTCCATTCCAATGCAAGATAGGGGACACTGTGCGCATGGGGGGGGGGGATCGGTGGGACTCTGTTACTGTTCACTTTTTCTGTAATTCTAAACCTGCTCCAAGCTCTATTAACTAAAAAACAAGAAGAGAAGGTACTGAGGGAAGACAGACTCTCTTGGTGGGGCGGGGATGGAAACCTTGCGGCAGAGCGGGAGACCACACCCGGGCAGGCGTCCTCCGTGGGGCCAGGCCCTGGGCGCAACGCCATGTCTTGCTGTGCATCCTTAGCAAGTCATCTCTGTCCAGTGGGCACCCACCTGCACAGCCCCGTAGGGCGGTGCAGGTCAGACGGCTGGCGGCAGAGGAGCAAGCCCTCCCTCCGTGGGGAGACCATCCTAGAGGCCTTGGTCACGTGGGGATAGGGTTCCAGGCACCGCAGCCGCCCAGGTACTCGGCCAGACATTCTTCCAGCCCCGCAGAACCCGAGGGGAGGGTGTGGCTTCTGGGTGAGGAGCCTGACCCTCAGGGTTGCATTTATCAATTTCTTTACGAATCATGCTTTTCACATTGTACCTAAGAAATCATTTCATAACAGAAAGTCATAAGCATTTTCCAGGATGTTTTCCCCTGAAGTTTTATAGCTTTCAATTTTATATTCGGATTTGTGATCCATTTGAGTTCATTTTCATATGTGGTCGAGTTATGGGTCAAAGTTCACTTTCTTGCCTATGCCATCCAGTGCCACTTGTTGAGAAACTACTCTTTCTCCGCTGAATTTCCTGTGCACTTTCATCAGTTGACCTTATACCTGTGGGCTGATTTCTGAGCTGTTCTGTTCCAATGACCTCTTTGTCATGATGCCAGCATCACGCTCTCTTGATCACTGCTGCCTTATCATACAGCTTGGCATCTGGATGCGTCAGCTTCACTATTCTTCATTTTCAGAGTTGCTTTGGTCCTTTGCATTTCCATATAAATTTTAGACTCATGTTGTAAAGCCTGTTGGGATTTTGACTGGGACGGCTTTGGGTCTACCAGTCAGGAGAACAGAGTCTTAACAATACTGAGTCACTGGACATCTCTCCACTTATTTGGGTCTTGGTCTTAAATTTGCTCAGCAGTGCTTCACAGTCCTCAGTGTGCCCATCTTATATTTGTAGATTCTGTGATTTTCTACATGGGTTATCATGTGTCTATAAATAAAGGCATTTTACTTTTTCCTTTCTGATCTTTTTCTTTCTTTCCCTCGCCGCAGTGGAGCTAGACCCTTCAGTACCGGGCTGAGCAGGGTGGTGAGAGCAGGCAGCTGTCCTGTTCCTGAGCTGAGGGGAAGGCATTCAGGGAGGTGTGAGCTGTAGGTTTTTCTTACATGATCTTTGTCGAGATGAAGGCATTTCCTTCTATTCCTGTCATGCTGAATCAAGAATGTTATGTTGGATTTTGTCAAATGCTCTTTTGTGTCTATTAAGGTGATCATAATGTTTTTCTTATTTAGTTTGTGGAAGTGGTGAATCACATTGACTGGCTTTCAAATGTTAAGCCAGGTTTTCACTCCTGGAATAAGCCCCACTTGGTCATGATATATATCCTTTTAATATATTGTTGGATTCTGCTTGCTGATTTGCTAACATTTGTCTGGAAGTTTTGTGTCTGTGTTCAGGAGGGATCTGTCTGTAGTTCTCTTGCAGTGTCGGGTACTGCTGGCACCGTCAAGTGAGTTGGGAAGTGTTCTTGTCAATTTTGGGAAGAGTTTGCACTTAACTGGTAGTATTTCTTCTTTAATGTTTGGTAGAATTCACTAGTGAAGCCATCTGTACCTGGAGTTTTCTTTATTTGAAGGTTTTTAACTACATATTAAAATAATTTTGATGGATAAAGTCCTGACCAGGTTATCTACTTTTTTTCTTGAGCGAGCTTTGGTAATTTGCATCTTTCAAGGAATATATGCATTTTTCCTAAGCTATCAAATTTATTGGTATAAAATTGTTCACATATTCCCTTATGTAACATGTATTCCTGTTAACATCAGATGCTGTATCAATACCATCACCTTCGTTTTGATACTGAGAATCTGTATCTTTTTTTCCTTATCAGTCTGGATAGAGGTTTTCTTCATCATCTCAGGGAACCAGCTCTTGGTTTCACTGATTTTTCTTTCTTGTTTTTCTATTTTCTATTTCACTGATTTCCATTCCAAACTTTTTCTACTTAACATGGGTCTCATTTTCTCTTCTTTATCTAGTTTCTTAATCTGGAAGCTGAGAGCAATGGTTTGAGACCTTTCTTCTTTTTCTGATATAGGTGTTCAGGGGTGTAAATTCCCCCCATGTATTATTTTAGCAGTCTCCCACAGATTTTGATATGTGTTTTTGTTTTCATTCAATTTAAAATATTTCTGATTTCCCTTTTGATTTCTTTTTCCCAAGTGTTGTTTTTTTGGAAATGTGTTATTTAGTTTCCAAGTATGTGGGTATATTTTTTTTCCAGAGATCTTTCTCTTACTAATTTCTAATTAGTTCTGTTGTGGTCAGAGAACATATACTTCATGTAATTTGGGTTCTTTCAAATTTATTGTGTCTTGTTTTATTTCCCAGAATATATTCTATCTTGGTAAATGTCCTGTGTGCACCTGAAACAAATGTGTCTCTGCCATCATTGGGTAAAGTATTTTATAAGCATCAGTAGGCCAAGTTGGTTAATAGTATTCAACTCTGTGTCTTTTCTCACCTCGTCAGTATGGAGAGACAGCACTGAAACACCTGAATGTAGCTGGAAGCCCATCTGTCTCTTCTTGTGGTTTCCTCAGTTTTTACCTCTGGTACCGTAGAACTCTGGTAGGGTGTTCAGAATGTCATGTCCTCTCGCTTGATTATGAAGAGATCTTCTCCACCCCGGAAATAATGTTGCTCTGAAATTCGCTTGGTCTGCTACTGACAGGACGTTCAGCTTCCCTCTGACAGCGTCAGCATGTGGTTGTGCCTCGCCTTCCCTTGTAACCTAACTGTGTCGGCGTAAGGAAACGTACTTCCTGTAGCCGGCGCATGGTTGGATCATGCTTTTTAATCCAATCTGACAATCTGTCTTTGAATTGGATGCTTAGGCCACTAGCACGTACTGTGGCTATTGCTCTGGTCCGATACAAGTCAGTGCCCCACTGCTTCAGGCCTTGTCGGGAAAGCCCTGTGTGTTGGTCTGGTTCTTGGTGGTTTCAGGTGAGAGGCCAGCGCACATCCATCTTGGATGGAACCAGGAGGGACAGCAATGCTACCTTAACACCATTCAGTGCTCATCCCATGTTCCCTTCCCCCATTGTCTCCAAAGTATCTTTTCACATTGGTGTGTTTGAATCAGGCCCCAAAAGAGGCCCACATGTTGCATTTGGTTGACATGATTCTTAAGTCCCATTTAATTGAGGGGAGTGTCCATCTCTTCTGTCCATGTCATTCATTTATTGAAGAAGCTGAGTCGTTTGTCCAGTAGAATTTTCTGGGCTTGGGTGAATATATCTTTGTGATATTTTTTGACATGTTCCTCTGCAGTTCCTGTACACTGAGAGTTAGATATAAAGAATACGTCATAGGTGCTGTGTGTTTACTTGAAATATATGAAACTGCTGATATTTGGCTGTTTGCCCTACAGAACAGCAGTTTCCTACTGTTCAGCCTCATACTTCCTCTCGCATCATGTCAGGAAGCCCCACTTTGAGTGACACTGAGATTGACCAGTGGCTTCCGGAGGTCAGTCTGCTGACCCTCCTCCCCTTCCCTGATGGGTTCGGCCGCTGGTGTGAGTTGCCTGCGTGCCCTTTACAGGCCCATTTAGGAGTCGCCAAACAGCAAGGTCTTAATTCTGTTATTCTTCCTGCTTTGTTGCATTTATTAAATGTAATTCTCTGTAAAGTGATACTTCTTCATCAATGATTTCATTACCCTGAAATATAGTACATTTAGCAACAGCAGGATGAATGCTTAATTTTCCCCCTTTTTAAGACCAATTCTTAGAATAAAGTTGTGAGTTAGTATCCTAGCAGCCTCCAAACAGATGTGTAATTTGTGAGTGTGTGTGTGTGTGTGTGTGTGTGAGCATACACTGGAAATGTTTAAATTCTCTTCAGTTGCTTTTATTGTTTGAAAGTGTCTCTTTTTAGCCAGCTGAGGACTCTAGTAGAAGTTTCCCTCAGTGTTCTGACATTTCTACATACATCTTTGAAAGCCTCAATTCTCCAGCTTAACATCTTGTTTCCTATTCTAGACCTAAAATTGGCTTTTGAATTAGGGAATGCTGGTGACTTTTAGTGGGAAACTTTTAGAGACCACAGTCTGGATGCTAGGGGCGCTCACTGCAACTGGAATAACATTTCTTGTGGACTGAGCTAACGAAAATGAATTTTTTAGAAATAAATCATAGTTTCATGGTATTGCCATTCTGAAAATTTTTGCTTAACTTTAAAATTTTTTATTTTTATATCTCTTTTCTCATATATGGGAAGCTTGGCTCCTAAATATATTAACAGAATTAATTTATATATAGTCAAAATAAGAATACCCATGTCATTACCTATATTATTACTAACAATATGTTTACTGGATACAGCTTAGAATTTCTTTCTACTTTTTTTGTCCTTAGGCTATATTATTGCATGAGGGAGGGTTAGTCAAAGTACTGTGTTTACTATTACTTGAAAACAATTCCATAAACAAGGTCCTTTATTTTGCTTTTGCAATTTTAGGGATTGCCTTATTTTCACAAAACATTTACATGGTCCCATGGTCAACGTTATAAGACAAAAGACATTTGCAAGGGTCTGGCATCTGCCCCCTCCTGCTGGCCCCTCCCTCACCTGCAGGGAATAGCTTGTATTAGTTTTGGCTGTCCCTCCATCACTTCTGTTTGAAACACAGCAAGTGTCTGGACCATTTTTATACAACAGGTAGGGTGCGTGTTTTCCTGCACCTGCTTTTCCACCTAAGACACATTCTGGTGCTCAACCCATTACCGAGGTAGAAACTGCCCTTCCTTTCTCTACTGGGCTGTTCTTCAGGGTGGGGCTGCACCACAGTTCATTCAGCCTGCCCCTGCTGAGGGATGCTGGGTGGGTGCTGAGGTTAAAAGGTGTATAGGCATTGCTGGCCCAGAGTGTGAACCCAGAGCATGAGTTCCTGACCCAGAGCATGAGTTGCTGGGACTCGCTCCCCATGGTTCTTTCTCCTGCCCTGTACCTAGGACACTGAGAGCATTGCCTGCCTCCCCCCCCATCTCGTCCTCCTCTATGGCCATTGTAGTAACGGGTGTGGGGGGTGCGGAGAGGCAAGAAGGCCAAGCGTGGGCAGGAGATTGGGGCTGTCACTTAACCCCGTAGTGCCACGGTCCCCACAGGTGTGATGTGAGGCCGTGCTGCTGGCTAGGCCCTTGTGGATCTTCCAGGGGTGGGTAGCTGGTGCCAGGTTAACAAAAGGCTTTGTGTTCTGGCTTCCAAAGTATGATTGTGGCCCCTCTGCTAGGCTGCTAAAGGGAAGTCTTGGGTGCACCTCCAAATGAATTTGTGCACTCACAGCTGGTGGGAGTGCCTGGTGGGGAGGTGATGACCAGTGAGACCATCAGCCATGGCGAAAGGGCAGTGCAGCTCTGAGGAGAAGCCATTGGACGCTGTCCTGTGGGGCTGCTTCTGTGTCTTGGAGGGGTGCCCAGCCAGGCATGGGGCTCCATGGACTGCGAGGCCCTCTGGCCAGTTTGGGACAGGCCTTGCAGAGGTGCTGAGAAGGGCAGGGTGAGTTGGATGTCGGGAGGGACAGGGGTCCTTGGAGCCCACCCTCATCACTGAGCACGCCAGCACTCAGTCCCCACTGGTGCCTCCAAGCCCTTGTACACTTTCACGTGAAACCCCTGGGCCAGCCCCACTGAGTCTCCCTGCAGGACAGGTGGAAGCAGAGAGGAGGTCAGAGAATCAGCACCAGTCACACTGGGTGGGAGGCCTGCGAGCTCTCATATGCTTGCTCACGCATGCATTCATTTACGCAGACCAGGCTCTGTAAGCTTCTTTCTCAGCAGCCTCACGCCGCATTCACCATGAAGTGCAGGGGTGGGATGTCGTCTTACTGTTAAGCCAGGCCCGGAATTCCTGGGGGAGTGTGTGACAGGAGTCAGAGGAGGGAGAACTCTGGTTGTGGCAGGGCAAGGTGGGCCAGTTCCTGGGGGTGGGACGCAGGTGGGGTCATGGTAGGCCCAACCCAGTTCAGCAGGAGGAGCTGGAGGCACAACCAAGAAGGCAGAAAGACCATAGGAGTGCCTGTGTGTCTGGGCAGGGGGTGGACTATGTCATCTAAATGGAAGGAGAAGAGGGGCTTCACTGACCATCTGTCTCACTCTCGGCCTGTGGGCCCCTTTGAGAAGCTCATGGAACCGTAGACTAGATGTGGGAGCATGACTGGCGAGGGACTTCAGGGCCCTGTGCCACCGTGGGCTTGGAGCGGCTCAGCCACGGCCATGCAGCGTGGAGGCAGGAGCCTTCAGTGGGCCGGGCCTGGCATCCACTGTGACCCAGGGCCTGTCTGCCCTCTTCCGGCCCACAAAGGCTTTCTTCATCTGTGCTACAGTGGCCCACCAGGCCGGCAGCGGGGCCTTCTTCACGCCTCTCAGCGTCCACTCTCTTGCCCACACCAGAATGAAGACAAACAGCACAGCTACAGTCTGAAGTTTGCCACACTCCAGACATATGCTCCTAGCATTCTGCATGTGTTAACTTGTTTAATCCTCATGGCAGTGCTACTAGATAGTGTATTATTAGCTCCATTTTAACAGGTGAGGAAACTGAGGCAGAGAGTGGGGAAGTGTCACATAGCTAGTAAGTAGGGGAGCTCATATTTGCACCCTGGACCCAGTGCCTTTAGGCAGCATGCTGTCCTGCCCCTGGGCATCAGAGTACATGCTCAACAGGCAGGCACTTAATGGATGTGAAGGAGCCTCTCCTCACTTCAGATGGAGTATATAAAAAATCTACCCTGGTGGCACTCACTGTAGGACATGTAGGAAATTTGAGAGGCAAAGAGGAGGATCTCTCTGGAGAAGGACCCCACCAAGGTGGGGAGATGGCTCTCGAGGCCCCTGCATGGGCTCTCATCATCTCCCAGGGCCTTTGCTTTTGTCCTGTGGACATCCGGGGAGGGGCTCGTGCTTGCAGAGAGGGAGCAGCCTTGGCTTGAATTATCACTATTAAATTACATATGGTATGGAAAACAAGCACCATTGATAATCCGTTTTTTTTCTTCCTGTTTTCTATCCAAAACACTCTACTGTCTAGAGCAATATCTGGCCTGTAGGAGATTCTCCAGGGTAGATGGGTGGGTGAATGAGTGAATGGGTGGGTGGTGGATGAGTGGGGTGGGTGGATGTGAGGATTGGTGGGTCGTGGGTAGATGGCAGACGGGTGGATGGGTGGGTGGGCTGAGTGGAAGGACATTCTCATAGCCTTCCAGAGCTGGGGCTTTGTCTGGTCTGTGGAGGGTAGGTACTGAGAAGACATCCCAGATGTCCATCTCTCTGTCACTGTGGCCTCACCCACACGCTTCCCACTTGCTGTCCATCACATTCACTGTGACCCCAGTGAGATGCTCAGTGGCAGGATGCTTGGCACGTCCTGGCTCTCCCTGGTTCTCATAGGTGTCGCTGGATTGTGGCACCCTGACTGAGGGCCTCCCAGGGACGTGCTTACTGGTGTCTGGCCCTGAGCTGAGCACATCACATAGGTCTTATATGATGCGGCAGCAGCTCTCTGAGGTAGGTATTGCTGGTATTTCAAGCAGAGGAAACGGCCCAAGAGCACATAATCTGTAAAGATGGGCCGGGATCCCAGCCTGGGTCTGTGGAACCCGCAGCTGTCAGGCCACTGAGCCTGGCAGTGACCTTGGTGCTTCACGCGCAGGAGTCCTAGGTGGGGGCTCATTGATGTGACGCATCACACGCTCCCCTTGCACCTGCAGCCCCGGCCTTAACCCAGCAGCAGGACTCTGGTCTGCGGGGCAGGAACATATATATGACCATGCAGTGCTACTGGCTCCTGGCTCTAACACATCACATTGTTTGGAGGACTTGCTGAAGGCAGGTGCCTCCTGCCCTTGGACCCCAAGGGCCGTCTCTGCAGTGAATGGAGCTGCCCATCTCCAGAGCATACAGTCCGCTGGGCTGGCACACTGGAGGTGTGAGGGCGACGCTTGCCCAGTTCCCTGGCACAGGAACCCTACCTGCTCCTCCCTCCCCATGGTCCTCCGGGACCCATCAGCTCACATGCGTGGAGCCTGCTACCACTGGGTCACCTGCTCCTGCCCTGCGCAGGGGTGAGCCGCACAGCTGTGGCCAGGGCTGCCATGCAAGGGTGGCAGGCCCACTGGCGTCTCATTGGCCAGATTTTTCACCTTGACTGGATGCCAGGATTTTAATGTGAAAATTCTGATGTTGAATTGTTGAGTCACATATTTTTTAAATGCCGTGAGTTTGACCAAAACACATCTTGGGCTACCACTTAGGACGCCTGTCTGAGCCCAAGGATGCAGAGCCCTGGGAAGTTCTGGGAAGAAGTGTATGCCCTGCCGAGAGCAGCAGGTACTCCCTCAGGGCACAGACCTCGGACTGCACCTGAGGCCAGACCCAGCGCCATCAGTGTGGTCGGGTGGGACGCAGAAGCAAGACGCAGTGTCTGCTCTCAGAGCTGGCGCCCCCAGGACACAGAAACCGGTGGGGTGTGTTCATGCACTGCCGCTCAGGCCGGGGAGGTGGGTAAAGGAGCTGTTGTCTTGCTGTCCACGTGGTATGGCTGACTTGGTTGAGGTAACACACAATCAAGTGAAGTGCCTGCAGACGCACGGCTGTCGGGGGCAGTCAGGGCTGCAGTGGCATCCTTGATTCCCACCCATTCCAGCATCCTCTCTCTTCACCAGCCTGCATCCAGTCTCTTCTGCCCTGGCATAGAGCCTGTGGGAGAGCTGCAAAAAAGGAAAATGAATCAACATTTTGGAAGAAGACTGCCCGTTAGAGAGCTGAGCTCGGTGACCCCTGGCTGGGGGCGTGGGAAGGACAGGGTTACCAAGCGTGGCAAACAGAAATAGAGCCCCAGTTGATTCAGGTTTCAGTAAACAACAGATGCAACATCGGGACACTTACAGTAAAGAGTACCTGTTTATCTGAAATTTGTGTGAGGGCCCTGTGTTTATCTGGCAGCCCCAGGGAGAGGAAACTTGAGCATGGGGTAGGGGAGGGTTGGCAAGTCCATTTCCATATTGTAGGTTCTGGAAGTCCAGAAGACCAGCAAAGCCAGGAGCAATGCCAGCAGGTCCCCTGGCCATCCCGCCGCGGACGCCCCTGCAGCCCGCGTGACTGTGGCCGCATGCCCACCGAGCCTGGCCCCTTGTGGCCAGCCCCTGTGCTCATGGCCCTGCTTCTGGCCCCTCAGTCGGGTGGAGTGTGCAGCGCGGCCCGCAGGGGAGGGGAAGTGGGGCTGCCAAGCGAGGAGGGGAATTAACCTCAGGTGCAGCAAGGCCACAGCCTGTGCGTTTATTGATTCCCTTGAAATAACAGTCTGATCTAATACAGACCAATCCAGAGGCAGATAGTGGTTATTCATGGGTTACCATTTCCTCCTGGCTGCTCAGCCTGCCCTTTGTTATTAGATTGTCCAGAAAGTGATTTATCACCCCATCGTTTCCCAGGTGAAGGGGCAGGTCTGGGGAGGGCTGTCTAGGAGGACACGGAGGGCAGTGTTTGGAGGAAAGATGATCCGTTGTCCCTAGAATGGCAGAGGCCAGCTGGGGGGCCCAGCCTGGGCGTGCAGAGGCCTGCGTGCTCACCTGGCCCTTCTAAGTCCCCCTGTGTTTCCTCGGCCGAGGAATGGGCCCCCCAGATGTAGGCTGTGACTACAGCCGCGGGAGGGCCCGGGGCTCCGGGCTGGCATCCGGACAGCCATGGTTAGGCATCCTTGGACTCGCCCAGTGAGCCGCATCAAAAGGATGGGCTCAGGAGAGGTGGTGTGACGCGGGGAAGAGGCCACCAGGGCTTGTGACACTGTCCCTGTCAGATTCAACAAGGCCTGGATTCTTTAAATCACCTTTATTGAGGCATAGTGTCCACACAGTAAAGTGTACACGTTTTACGTGTACAGTTCAGGGAGTCTCGGCAAATGCGTTTCCTTCAGAGTGTCCTCTCACGTCCCTCCTTGTCCCAGCCCTGCTGCTCTGGCTTCTGTCACCATGGGGGATTCTGCCCATCCTAGAACTTCATGTGAATGGAAGCAGGCAGAGGGCAGTCTTGGGTTTGGCCCTGTAAGCTCAGTATAGAGTCAGTGACGACCGTCCCTTTGCACAAAGGGGTGTCTGTCCATGCATTCTGTTAACGGGGCGGGGCCACCATCAGGAGGGCAGACGCTGCCTGCTCGCCTGCCCCTCGTTTTACAGCCGGGAAGACAGCTCTAGAAAGACTGGCCTCTCCAGGTGGGAGGACAAATGGAGCAGGCCTGGGTCCATACCCAGGGGTCACAGGCCCCTCAGGAATAAGGATGCAACACCTTGTCACTTCGAACAGATTTCAGTGTCCTTTTGGAAGCATTATCCCCCCACCTGGCATGAAAAAAAATCAATTGTCTTTAAAGCTCTACCTCAAAGTCACACACTAGGAGCAAGGTGTGCAGGAGACACTTTGTTCAAAAACCACCCGGGGCAGAAGGACACTGGGTTAGGAGCCTCAGGGGCTGTTCTGCTCCTCTTCCTGGCTGTGTGACCCCACCAGTCACTTCTGAGGGGGCTGGGCATCCTCATATGCAAATGACCTAATTATCACCCACCCCCAGGCTTGTTTTGAGGGCTCGGTGAGCTCCGGTAACAGCACTTGGAATCAGGAGATGCTCAGTGGATGGTTATGGTGATTTGTGTTGTTAGCATCTTGGCACCCCCAGGGTTCTTTGCCCGTCACTGGCCCTGCTCCACCCCCTGGGGCTCCCTCTGCCTGGACAGCCTCCCCGCCCTTGTGGCTTGAGTCACGGTCCATGTCTGATGCCAGGCTGTTTCTTCTGGCCAATGGCACTTGTGTCCACTTTTCTGATGGGCAGTCACTCGGAAAGGACCTATTCTCATCCGTCCCGCTGTTTGGAGGGTGACTGTCTGCAAGGGGGCTGCCAGAGGGGCCCTGCCCTGGCCACACAACCTGTCCTGAAACCCTGACACCCTCCCGATTTAGTGCAAGCCTGGCCAGTTCTTGTGCTGCAGGGACAGGCTCACACGGACAGAAACTCAGCTCCTTGTGTTATCCTGCTAGATCCTGAGCTCACTGACGGCAAGCCTGGCTGGCCCTTTGCTCTTTTGTGGAGCCTCAGCTGTCCCTGGCACCATGTGAGGCACAGAGCACAGGCCCTGGAGAACAGCTAAATGCTGCAGGATTTCTATGTGGGGTGATAGAAATGCTCTGGAATTAGCCCCTGGTGTTGGTTGCACAACTAAAAATCACTTTGAATTTTATCTCAAAAACTGTGGGGCTGCATCTGCAGGGTGCTGGGCGTTCACAGCCCCTTGGCTGCTTACACTTCCTCTTCTTAAAAAAATTTTTAAATTTATTTTGTTTATTTTGTTATCATGAATGTACAGTTACATGAACAACATTATGGTTACTAGACTCCCCTATTATCAAGTCCCCCCCACATACCCCATTACAGTCACTGTCCATCAGTATAGTGAGATGCTATAGAATCACTACTTGTCTTCTCTCTGTTATGCTGCCTTCCCTGTGCCCCACACCACCAATATGTGTGCTAATAGTAATGCTCCTTTTCCCCCTTATCCCTCCCTTCCCACCCATCCTCTCCAGACCCTTTCCCTTTGGTAACTGTTAGTCCATTCGTGGGTCCTGTGAGTCTGCTGCTGTTTTGTTCCTTCAGTTTTTGCTTCGTTGTTATACTCCACAAATGAGGGAAATCATTTGGCACTTGTCTTTCTCCACCTGGCTTATTTCACTGAACATAATACCCTCTAGCTCCATCCATGTTGTTGCAAATGGTAGGATTTGTGTTCTTCTTATGGCTGAATAATATTCCATTGTGTATATGTACCACATCTTCTTTATCTATTCATCTACTGATGGACACTCAGGTTGCTTCCATTTCTTGGCTATTGTAAATAGTGCTGCAATAAACATAGGGGTGCATCTGTCTTTTTCAAACTGGGCTGCTGCATTCTTAGGGTAAATTCCTAGGAGTGGGATTCCTGGGTCAAATGGTATTTCCATTTTTATATTTTTGAGGAATCTCCATACTGCTTTCCACAATGGTTGAACTAATTTACATTCCCACCAGCAGTGTAGGAGGGTTCCCCTTTCTCCACATCCTTGCGAACATTTGTTGTTTGTCTTTTGGTTGTTGGCCATCCTAACTGGTGTGAGGTGATATCTCACTGTGGTTTTAATTTGCATTTTTCTGATGATTAGTGATGTGGAGCATCTTTTCATGTGCCTGTTGGCCATCTGAATTTCTTCTTTGGAGAAGGGTCTGTTCAGCTCCTGTGTCCATTTTTTAATTGGCTTATTTGCTTTTTGTTTGTTGAGGTGCATGAGCTCTTTATATAATTTGAATGTCAACCCCTTATCGGATATGTCATTTATGAATATATTCTCCCATACTGTAGGATGTCTTTTTGTTCTACTGATGGTGTCCTTTGCTGTACAGAAGTTTTTTAGTTTGATATAGTCCCACTTGTTCATTTTTGTTTTTGTTTCCCTTGCCCGGAGGGATATGTTCATGAAGAAGTTGCTCATGTTTATGTCCAAGAGATTTTTGCCTATATTTTTTTCTAAGAGTTTTATGGTTTCATGACTTACATTCAGGTCTTTGATCCATTTTGAGTTTACTTTTGTGTATGGGGTTAGACAGTAATCCAGTTTCATTCTCTTACATATAGCTGTCCAGTTTTGCCAACACCAGCTGTTGAAGAGGCTGTCATTTCCCCATTGTTTATATATCGTATATTAATTGACCATATATGTTTGGGTTAATATCTGGGCTCTCTATTCTGTTCCACTGGTCTGTGGGTCTGTTTTTGTGCCAGTACCAAATTGTCTTGATTACTGTGGCTTTGCAGTAGAGCTTGAAGTCAGGGAGCTTAATTTCCCCTGCTTTATTTTTCCTTCTTAGGATTGCTTTGGCTATTCAGGGTCTTTTGTGGTTCCATATGAATTTTAGAACTATTTGCTCTAGTTCATTGAAGAATGCTGTTGGTATTTTGATAAGGATTGCATTGAATCTGTAGATTGCTTTAGGCAGGATGGCCATTTTGACAATGTTAATTTTTCCTAGCCAAGAGCATGGGATGAATTTCCATTTATCGGTGTCCTCTTTAATTTCTCTTAAGAGTGTCTTGTAGTTTTCAGGGTATAGGTCTTTCACTTCCTTGGTTATTCCTGGGTATTTTATTCTTTTTGATGCAATTGTGAATGGTATTGTTTTCCTGATTTCTCTTTCTGCTAGTTCTCCTTTAGTGTATAGGAAAGCAACAGATATCTGTGTATTAATTTTGTATCCTGCAACTTTGCTGAATTCAGATATTAGATCTAGTAGTTTTGGAGTGGATTCTTTAGGGTTTTTTATGTACAATATCATGTCATCTGCAAACAGGGACAGTTTGACTTCTTCCTTACCAATCTGGATGCCTTTTATTTCTTTGTGTTGTCTGATTGCCGTGGCTAGGACCTCCAGAACTATGTTGAATAAAAGTGGGGAGAGTGGGCATCCCTGTCTTGTTCCCGATCTTAAAGGAAAAGCTTTCAGCTTCTCGCTGTTAAGTATAATGTAGGCTGTGGGTTTGTTACATATGGCCTTTATTATGTTGAGGTACTTGCCCTCTATACCCATTTTGTTGAGAGTTTTTATCATGAATGGATGTTGAATTTTGCTGTATGTTTTTTCAGCATCTATGGAGATAATCATGTGGTTTTTGTCCTTCTTTTGTTGATGTAGTGGATGATGTTGATGGATTTTCGAATGTTGTACCATCCTTGCATCCCTGGGATGAATCCCACTTGATCATGATGGATGATCTTTTTGATGTATTTTTGAATTCAGTTTGCTAATATTTTGTTTAGTATTTTTGCATCTCCATTCATCAGGAATATTGGTCTGTAATTTTCTTTTTTTGTGGTGTCTTTGCCTGGTTTTGGTATTAGAGTGATGTTAGCCTCGTAGAATGAGATTGGGAGTATTCCCTCCTCTTCTACTTTTTGGAAAACTTTAAGGAGGATGGGTATTAGGTCTTCAGTAAATGTTTGATAAAATTCAGCAGTGAAGCCATCTGGTCTAGGGGTTTTGTTCTTAGGTAGTTTTTTGATTACCAATCAATTTCTTTGCTGGTAATTGGTCTGTTCAGATTTTCTGTTTCTTCCTGGGTCAGCCTTGGAAGGTTATATTTTTCTAGAAAGTTGTCCATTTCTTGTAGGTTATCCAGTTTGTTAGCATATAATTTTTCATAGTATTCTCTTATAATTCTTTGTGTATCTGTGGTGTCCGTAGTGATTTTTCCTTTCTAATCTCTGATTCTGTTTATGTGTGTAGACTCTGTTTATTTTTTGATAAGTCTGGCTAAGGGTTTATCTACTTTTTTTAATTTTCTCAGAGAACCAGCTCCTGCTTTCATTGATTCTTTCTATTGTGTTATTCTTCTCAATTTTATTTATTTCTGCTTTAATCTTTATTATGTCCCACGTCCTACTGACTTTGCGCCTCCTTTGTTCTTCCTTTTCTAGTTTCACTAATTGTGAGTTTAGACTGTTCATTTGGGATTGTTCTTCTTTCCTGAGGTACTGCCTGTATTGCCATGTATTTCCCTCTTAGCACGGCCTTCGCTGCATCCCACAGATTTTGTGTTGTTGAATTATTGTCATTTGTCTCCATATATTGGTTGATCTCTGTTTTTATTTGGTCATTGATCCATTGATTATTTAGGAGCATGTTATTAAGCCTCCATATGTTTGTGGGCTTTTTCATTTTACTTGTGTAATTTATTTCTAGTTTCATACCTTTGTGGTCTGAGAAGCTGGTTTGTACAATTTCATCCTTTTTGAATTTACTGAGGTTCTTTTTATGGCCTAGTATATGATCTATTCTTGAAAATGTTCCATGTGCACTTGAGAAGAATGTGTATCCTGTTGCTTTGGGATGGAGTGTTCTGTAGATGTCCGTTAGGTCCATCTGTTCTAATATGTTGTTTAGTGCCTCTGTCTCTTTATTTATTTTTTGTCTGGTTGATCTGTCCTTTGGAGTGAGTGGTGTGTTGAAGTCTTCTAAAATGAATGCATTGCATTCTATTTCCCCCTTTAATTCTGCTAGTATTTGTTTCACATATGTAGGTGATCCTGTGTTGGGTGCATAGATATTTATAATAGTTACATCCTCTTGTTGGACTGACCCTTTTATCATTATGTAATGTCCTTCTTTGTCTCTTGTGACTTTCTTTGTTTTGAAGTGTATTTTGTCTGATACAAGTACTGCAACTCCTGCTTTTTTCTCACTATTAGTTGCATGAAATATCTTTTTCCATCCCTTTACTTTCAGTCTGTGTATGTCTTTGGGTTTGAAATGAGTCTCTTGTAAGCAGCATATAGATGGGTCGTGCTTTTTTATCCACTCTATTACTCTGTGTCTTTTGATTGGTGAATTCAGTCCATTTACATTTAGGGTGATTATTGATAGATATGTACTTATTGCCATTGCAGGCTTTAGATTCATGGTTACCAAAGGTTCAAGGGCAATTCCCTTACCATCTAACAGTCTAATTTAACTCACTTCGTATGCTATTGCAAACACAATTATCGGGTTTTTTCACCTCTCCCCCACCGGTCCTGCTCTCGGTCAGGACTACAGCTCTTTGTGTTACAAGCTCTTTCTGCGACCCTCCGAGCCAGCGGAGGGGAGGAAGGCAGGGAGAGAGGCTCGCCCCGATAGGCAGAGCAAGGGAGGTAAGCGCCGGCTGTCCGCCCGTTCCCGCAGCCTCCGGCGCTCGGCGGCGCCGCCGCTTGCAGCCGCTCCAGCCTCTGCCGCCGCCGCTGGCCGCTGGCCGCTGGCCACTCGCTGCTGGCCGCCCCTATCGCCGGAGACAATCAGACGCGACAGGAAGTTCACTCGAAGGGAGAACTCATTTATTGGGGCTCAGGGCATGGGATATATAGGGTGAAGTCTCTCCCCGATCGGTCACCTATGCTAATAAGGCAACTTTCACTTTTCCGAATCAGGCTCAGAGTTGTGCACATGCGCAGCTGTCTCTGACCGGAGTGGGCGCAGCTAAACCTCAGGGGGCTTTCGGTGGCCACCCCTGCAGCACGGCTGAGTTCTCAGTGGCCATCTTTGTGGCATGGCTGAGATTCAAAGGCAGTTCCCAGCGGCCACCCTCGTGGCGAGGCTGAGATGCAAAGGCAGTTCCCCACATTTCCCCCTTTTTGTTTTTGTATGAGCATGAGAGATGCCATCCTGTACTCGAGGATGTGCCTGTCTTAGGTTGTCCCCATCTTTCAGGAGATCTTACCCGTCATTGACTACCATCCTAGCACTTCCAGTAATGACATTCTCAAGAGGTCGCTTGCACCTCTCTGTAGGGCTATAAATGCCCATGAACGCTCTGGGGTATGGGGAACTCCTTCTTCAATAATATCTGTTGCTGTTGATATGATCTTCACCACCGCATGAGCATGAAAATAACTGATGACATTACAATTATTATGCCTCCTAATGACAGCTTGGGTAGACTAAACAAACTTAATTATTTCTTCCCATACTCTGGTAAAAAAGTAAGCAGAGGGTAAGAAAACATAGAACTGCAAAGATGTCCTTGTTGAAGGCTTAACAGTGTCACTTCTTCAGCAGTCTGGACTATGGCAGGAGTAATAGTCCAGCCTTCATGACTCCTTTTCTTCTTCCTCAAAAGGTCAGTCCTGCAAGAGAGAAGAAAGACAAGCCCTCAAGAGGTCACCTTCTTGGGGAGAATCTATATCATGGCTTTCTTCCACTTGCTGAGTGGTCTGAGGGCAGAATTTCAAGTTCCTAGCAGGAACCCAAATTGGATCCGGTCCGCCTATAGGAAATACACATCCGAATCCTCTGCCCATACTTATCAGTGGATCTGGTCCTCGCCATTGCCCAGTCAGCTGGTCTTTCCAGCGCACTTCTATTTTGGCATATGGCGTTTGATTTGTCCAGTGCCTTTGAAAGGCCGTTAGAGGTTGATCTTTTGAAAAATTTAAAATATTTAATGTAAGTAGAGCCATCCGTAATTGGTCGTGGGGGCTTATTCCCCCTTTTTGTTTTTGTAATAGGTCCAGTATGGGCACTAGCCCAGCAGGCGTGGGAGCATGTATCTATTGAGACAAAGACAAATTTTAATTTTCCAAAAGCTGCATAATGAGTAACATCAGTTTGCCAGAGACCGTTTGGTTTAATGCCTCTTGGGTTAACTCCAGGAGACTGGAGGGGTGGAATTTGTAGAAAAGGCAAACAGGATTTACAAGTCCTGATAATTTTTTTCAAGTCTTTAATAGGAATATGAGGAAATCTATGATGAAGTCCTCTCCAATTTAGGTGGGTAAGTTCATGGAGATCTTGGGCCCACTGGAAATCTTGGGCCTGTTGCATGGAAAGGGCTTGAGCAGTAGAGGACGCTAATTGGTCAGCTAATAGGTTTCCTCTGGAGAGGAATCCGGGCAAACCTTGGTGTCCTCGGAGATGCTGCAAGAATATGGGCTTGGATCGTGCCATTAGCAAGGATCTCACTTGAATCATTAAGGGGGTTATGGGGTTTTTATCTAACTTGATATAAGAAGAGGCTAAGGTGGGAAGCAAGTTCACCACATACAGACTATCAGAAAAAAGATTCATAGGTTCAGAAATTTTACTTAGGGCCAATGCTATGGCATACAACTCCTTAAATTGTGCTGAGCCAGTAACCTTTTCAAAATGCTGGGTTTCTTTTAACTTGCTTGAGAGGTGAGGAGGGGGAAAGACAACAACAGCAGACCCCTCCTGCCCTCCATTGGTAAACACATTCAAGGCATCAGAAAGGGGCTTACTCAGAGTCTAGGTGAAGCCTCGCTCCCAGTATTTCTTGGGTAATTTCTTTAAGTGTTTGAAGTTTAGCTTGTGGTAATGGCTACTGCTCCACTCAGACTGGAGGTCCTGGGAGAGCATAAGGTGTTTTAACTCCCAGTTTTGTGCTCTAATATACTGAAATACTTGTAGGCTAACAAATACTTGTTTAAACCAACAAACTATTAGTTATAATATTTGAGAGCTTAACCTAACAGGAACGTAAAATCTTAGCACAAATATAACTGACCTAGAATTAAACAAGGCTTATATATTATAAATAAAACACTATATATATAAAATCAATGGCATCTATTGATTTCCAGATCTTAAGTGTTTTATCAGACTTAGATATAATTAGAAACTTAAATTTGGATACAACAAATCCAAGCTTTGTTGATTTGTATGAAATTTCCTCTATATAGATAGGAATTACTAGGGTCAGTTTAAACACTGTTTAATCTTTAATAACAGCAATTTTGTTATTTCTTGGAATATTTGCACTATTTTGAAATAACTGATAAACTTAAAACAACTCACACCAACAGCTCTATGCATTACAAGATGTCTCTAAATGTATTTCTCTTTTAACATGAGCTGAATTTACTGCTTATAATAAATTATATCTTCTCAATATCACTAAGAGTCTTCAAAAGCATGGAGACTGCTATTTGTCAATAAAAACTGCAAGAAAGGCAATCTAAAAGCATAATATCTTACTGGGGAAATTTGCATATAATCTGAAAAATGAACTAACTACCAAGAGTCAGAAAACTTGTTTCAATACTATATATAAAATTATCTCTTAAATTTAACTAAATAAAAATTCCTAGAATTTAATTACATGGCAAGATATCCTGAAGCAAACACTTCTATGAATTCTCAGAAAAGGAAAGATCAAACATCAAGTGTTAATCAAACCTTTCATTCAACAGAGCCTTATTAACATGTGAATATCCTTTGCCTCAAGGTATAAAGGCTTTCCTTAACTTTAGTTCTATTTCAATATTTTAAACTTAAGGTTACTTCTGGATCTTAACACATACAGTAACTTACTAAAATTGGTCAAAGTAAACTTTATTCTGTCACTTTGACTTTTAAGATTATCATTTAGGTTTATATGCAATTAACATTAATATTTAATTGCTTTCAATGAGCTGGAACATATAACGTTAAGTCTTTCAAGAAGAAAAATTGCTTTTTTACATCTTGCAGGTTCCAAAAAAAACTAGTCCATATTAAGCCAGTCTTAAAGAACTAATCTAAAGACAAATTTATAGACCTTAACAGCTGACAGTTTTATTTTACTACTAAGAGACAAAAATCCAACTCTAGCGCTTATTTTCTCATGCCTAAGTGATGCTTAGCAAACATGCAAAGTAGGAGAGCAAGGCACAGGCTTTTATTTAGAAATAAAGTGATAGGACAGAGCTCCGGCTCACCCCAGGAGGGGACAAGAGAGTCCGGTGCGCTGCATTTGTCTGAACACTCAGAATTAACACAAGGAATTTCTCACCCCATCTCCCTCTGGGATACTGGAGTCTTGGTCTAGGAGCATATCAAAAGGCGACCTGCCCAGCCCCCACGTGGGCTGAGGTATTGTCTGTTTGCTAAAGAGAAAGTTAACAATCTTGCTTCCCAAACTTCCTGGGTGATAAAATGCAACCTTATCTTTAAGGTGGGATCTTTTGCTGCTTTTTACTATGTTGTTTACAGCTGGGTTTGCATGCTAAATTAGTTGCCTGGTTTGCAAAACCACCCCATCAGATCTGAAAAGGAAAGACAGCAAACAGGCCTGAGCCTTTTAGCATGCTAAAGTGAATCCTACAAGTGATTAGCATAATAAAAGCATGAGGTACTCCTCTTTATCTGGGGAACACCCACCTATCTCACTGAAGAATGACTCTGGAGCTTAATGTTTAACACAGAGTCTTGGAAGAGAGTTTCCCTGCATATAGTTACCTTGCTCTGACTGCAAATATTCTGCCTTGCTTTTTTCCTGGAGGTCCTCCCCCCACTCTGACTACACCCACAGTCCCTGTCTCATTAGCAGAGATGCTGTAGTAGCAGAAAGTCAAGGAGCCACCTTTACTAAGGCTTCCCAGACCTTCTCAGCTTGAGAGTCCGAGAGTTCTAATCCTCAGCTCTTAAGCATATCAGCGCTTTAAGAGCAGGTTCATTCTTAGAAAGTTGCCTATCCCTTTTTTTCCCAGGAGTGCGCTTACCACGTAATCCGACTGCTTACTCTGCTGAAGCTTCCGGTTCGTCAACCGGGTGATCGTTGATCCGTCTGCGTTCCTCACACGCCTCTTCGGACGTGCCCCACACGCTTCCTTGGACGTGTCCCACGTTCAGGCGCCAGTTATCGGGTTTTTTTTCACCTCTCTCTCGCCGGTCCTGCTCTGGGTCAGGACTACAGCTCTTTGTGTTACAAGCTCTTTCTGCGACCCTCCGAACCAGCGGAGGGGAGGAAGGCAGGGAGAGAGGCTCGCCCCGATAGGCAGAGCAAGGGAGGTAAGCGCCGGCTGTCTGCCCGTTCCCGCAGCCTCCGGAGCTCGGCGGCGCCGCCGCTTGCAGCCGCTCCAGCCTCTGCTGCCGCCGCCGCTGGCCGCTGGCCACTCGCCGCTGGCCGCTCCTTCGCCGGAGACAATCAGACGCGACAGGAAGTTCACTCGAAGGGAGAACTCGTTTATTGGGGCTCAGGGCATGGGATATATAGGGTGAAGTCTCTCCCCGATCGGTCACCTATGCTAATAAGGCAACTTTCACTTTTCCGAATCAGGCTCAGAGTTGTGCACATGCGCAGCTGTCTCTGACCGGAGTGGGCGCAGCTAAACCTCAGGGGGCTTTCGGTGGCCACCCCTGCAGCACGGCTGAGTTCTCAGTGGCCATCTTTGTGGCATGGCTGAGATTCAAAGGCAGTTCCCAGCGGCCACCCTCGTGGTGAGGCTGAGATGCAAAGGCAGTTCCCCACACACAATCTAAAGCTTCTTTTTTTTTTTCCTCCTTTTCCTTCCTCCTCCATTCTTTATATGTTATGAATCATATTCTGTAGTCTTTGTGTAGCCTTTGTGTGACATCTTTTTAGCCTTAGGAATACTTCCATCTATAGGGGTCCCTCCAAAATGCACTGTAGAGGTGGTTTGTGGGAGGTAAATTCTCTCAGCTTTTGCTTATCTGAAAATTGTTTAATCCCTCCTTCAAATTTAAATGATAATCTTGCCGGGTAGAGTATTCTTGGTTCAAGGCCCTTCTGCTTCATTGCATTACATATATTATGTCTTCTGGCCTGAAGGTTTCTGTTGAGAAGTCTGATGATAGACTGATGGGTTTTCCTTTGTATGTGATCTTTTTTCTCTCTCTAGCTGCTTTTAAACATCTGTCTTTATCCTTGATCTTTGCCATTTTAATTACTATATGTCTTGATGTTGTCTTCCTTGGGTCCCTTGTGTTGGGAGATCTGTGTACCTCCATGGCTTGAGAGACTATCTCCTTCCCCAGATTGGGGAAGTTTTCAGAAATTACCTCCTCAAAGACACTTTCTGTCCCTTTTTCTCTGTCTCTTCTTCTTTTGGTACCTCTATAATGTGAATATTGGTCCATTTGGATTGGTCACACAATTCTCTCAATATTCTTTCATTCTTAGAGATCTTTTTTTCTCTCTGTACCTCAGCTTCTTTGTATTCCTCTTCTCTAATTTCTATTCCATTTACCGTCTCTTCTACTACATCTAATCTGCTTTTAAATCCCTCCATTGTATGTTTTATTTCAGATATGGAATTTCTTAATGACTGAACCTCTGACTTAAATTCTTCCCTGAGTTCTTGAATATTTTTTGCACCTCCATGAGCATGTTTATGATTTTTATTTTAAACTCTCTTTCAGGGAGATTGGTGAGTTCAGTTTCATTTGGCCCTTTTTCTGGTGTTTGTGAGATTTTGGTCTGAACCAGGTTCCTTTGACATTTAATAATTCTATGTAGTGCCCTCTACTGCCCAGAAGCTTCAGTCCCTGGAGCTGCTCAGCCCCTAGAGTGAGGTTGGGGGTCAGAGGGGAGTGGCGCTGGTGCCTGGGGCGAGGGAAGAGCTGTCCTGATTCCTGGCTGTAGTGCCTGTCTCCATTATCAGAGCCAGTGGGCTGAGCACAGAGGTGTAAGCCTCTGTGCTTCGCGTCTCTAGCTGTTGTAGGCGGGGCCTCCCTCTGGCTGGCCTGATGCCAGAGCAGTGACTGCCAGTTTGTGAGCAGTTGCCAGCAGGCCAGGAGGAAGGCGCAGCAGGCTGCCTGTCACAGTGGGAGGTCTCGGGGCTGAGTAGGCAGCCACAGGGATGGAGCACCTGAAGCTCCTCCAAGTTCCCAACCTGGTGGGCAGCGTGCGCCCAGACAGCCTTGTCCCCCCATCCCTTCTGTGTAGGAAGCTCTGTGGAATCCCCACCCCTTCAGCAGCCCTCTCACTGCTAGGAAGCCTCTCTGACCCCTGCCTTTCCTTTGTCCCAGACTGGCCGGACATGGACCCCCATCATCCACAACCGGCTGGAATCTCAGTCTCTCAAGCACTCCGCCTGTCCCAGCTCCCCAACCCCACCAACCTCCAGAGCAGCACACAGTGTGGATTTGTGCTCCAAAGCAGACCTTCAGAGCTGGGTGTTCAGCAGTCTGAGGCTTCCACCCCCTCCCTGCTCCGTTTCTCTTCCTCCCGCCAATAAGCTGAGGTGGGGGAAGGGCCTGGTTCCTGCCAGATCAAGACTTTCTTATGTTACCCTGTTTCATGAAGTCTGCTGTGTTCGTGAGGTCTGTATGCAGTCTGGTGCAGCCTTCTTTCCTGTTGCTGTTTTAGGGCTAGTTGTATTAACTATATTTGCACACTATCTGTGGTTTGGGGAGGAATTCTGTCTCCCCTCTCATGCCACCATCTTGAATCTTTCAGCGGGAGGACTGAGCTTCCCACAGGGTCAGCCATGCTGACACCTGGAGCCACACAGAGGGCTTGTCTGACTTCGGGAGAATTGAGCAGTGGTGCCCGTGCAGGGGAGCCGGGCGGCAGGGACAGTAGAGGCTGGAAGGGCTTTCACTTTGCTCCCCTGCTAGCTGTGGAAGTTGAGACTCTAGGTATAATTTGTTCTAAAAAAATAAGGATTCTGTGGCTAAAAATGAAAGTTGGAAAGTGTGTGCCTTGGGAGTGCTGGGGAAGGAGGGGTGAGGGTCGAGCTGCCCCTTCTTGTCTCCAACCTCTGACACCAAGGGTGGGCGCTGGGGGGGTGTTCCCACCGGAGCCACTGGTGGCCTTCGGCAGCCGCTCTGTCTGCCTCCGGCAGCTCCTGCTACTGTCCTGTCTGCCTTTGGGGTTGTGCATGATGTGGCGCCGGCGTGAGAAAGGCCCAGAGGCTGATCAGAGCCCTGCCCTGGGCTGGAATAGGTTAGGATGCCAGAGGTGCCCCTTCTGCTTCTGGATGTGTTCGTTAGGTTTGGTTCAAGCGGTTGCTTCCAGAGGACCTCGTGGTCCACCCAGTCAGGACTAAGCAAGTTCAGAAATCCCAGTGGAGCTGGGCTGAGACCCAGAGGGTAGCTGCCCCCGGGTAATTTGCCCTCCTTGGAGTCAGGGGCTTCAGAGCCTCAGAGCACAGAGACCTGCTCCACTTTGCCTGGGGTCCCTACATCAAACCTCTTATGTTGCATTCTTCTCTCTTTCCTGCCATTAGGTTGCGAGATGGGAACAGAAAACCCACAAGCTGAGCAAGGCCTTCGGCTCCCCCTACCTGGCCTGCTACTCCCTGGGGGGTGCCATTTTGCTCCTGAACATCGTGCGCTCACACTGGTAAGCCCCTCCCAGGCTGGCCCCAAGTAAGCTCCATTTTCGCTGTGAGAAGCAGACACTGGAGGTAAAGGGGTGGCTGCTGCAGTGGGATTGGGGGTCCATCAAGATGTGGGAACACTGTGTCTGAATGCACAGGGAGCTCTGCTCTCCAAGGCTTCGTGCCACAGCAGGCCACCCCTTCTCTCTCTGGGCCATTAGACTCCTGTCCGCAGGGAAGCCCTCATGACCTCAGGACAGGGACAGTGTGAGACACCTGGGGTCCAGGCACAGAGGACCAGAGTGGCCTCCAAGCTCACATCCCCAGCCTCTGGCATGTAGACAGAGCTGCTGTAGGGTCCCCTCCAGCAAATGCATTTGAGGACTGGGCTGCACCAGGCTCCTGCTGGTATCAGCAAGCTGCTTGGTCCATCTCTGGACTTGAATGTTACCTTTGTGCCCTCAAAGAGAAAGGCTGGAGGGGGTGAACTCGTTTTAGATGACGAAGCACTGCCCGCAGGCCCCAGGAGCAAACCCTTCTGCCCAGCGTGAGCCTGGCCACGGTGCCTGGGGTGAAGGCGAGACCGTGCCCAGCACAGCCACCCCAGAGCCTCGGTTCCCGTGTGCTCAGGTTCTGTGAGCCACGCTGGGTGGCATGTCCTCGTGGACTGAATGTGGCCTGTGCGGTGCTTTGAGAAAGGAGAAATGGCATGAGACGGTCCCAGTCTCTGATCTGTCGTAACAGATTAGACGCTGTGGTGGCCCCGGCCCCACGTGGCGATGTGGGCGGCTTTGTACATCCCTGCAAGCACTGGGCTTGATGCCCACCCCCGGCCCGTGGGAAGTGGGCCTCTGTCAGCGTACGGACGTTGGCGGGGCCCCTCACGCTCACACACACATGCAGAGGTGGGGCCTGGCCTCCCCTCTCTGCCCCGCGGCCCCTTGGCCACACACCCTTGCTGTCTTCCCTCTGTCCAGGCCCAGCCCTTCTGTGGATGAGGAGAGGGAATGTGCCACAGGGACCCTGCCCAGGCCAGCCTTCCCCTGGGCCTCAGACTCCCGGCCTTGGCTTCTTGGCTGTGCAGGCTGCCTTCCATCTCCCTACTTCCCCCTTGAGGCCAGGGTGGGCGTCTCGAGGGTCTTGGTCCTCAGAGAGGACAAGGTCCACGGCACTTGCCTTGAACTGAGTGACATGAGGCGACTTCTCCAGAGAGGCCTTATTCACCACACAAAGGGGAGGGCTTGGCTTGAGGCCCTGCCTAGACCTCCAGGCCTGCACGGCCTGCATGCTGTCCAGCTACCAGGGTCTCCGGCTCCAAGGGAGTATTTTTACACTTGTGGTCTCCAGTCAGAGAGGTGTCCCATTGTACAGACGGAGAAAATGAGGCTTGGCAGGAGGCAATGATGTGTATGAGATTTTGCAGCTCATAGAGCGTGGTGTGCGCTGGCAGTTGGGCAGCTTCAGGCCGGACAGTGGCTAAGGGAGAAAAGATTGGATTCACGTGGGCCAAGGAGTGCAATGGTCACACCGCCCTCGCACCCTGGGCAGGGCCCCTGGGAGTAGGAAGTCCAGAGGGAGAGGGGACGGTCCCCTTTGCCCACCTTTGCCTTGTGCAGCGTCCCTCCTCACAGTGGAGGCCCTGGGCCACCGTCGGCTGGGCGGGAGTCAGTAGGATGTCTGAGCTCAAACTGGGAGCCCAGCAGGCGGGGAGCCTGCTCTCTGCAAGCACCACCCTGGGCCACCCTCAGCACCCCAGGACACACTTCCAGGCTGGGAGGGAGGGTCACTGGGATGAGACTTGGGAAGCATAGAGGGCTGGAAAGAGCTCGTGCACCTCCCACCAGTCCCAGAGTGTGCAGGGACCATGCCAAGGCCGGCACATGCCAGGAAAGGGCTCGAGCCCCACAGCTCTCAGCCCGTAGTCAGCAGGATGGACCAGGTGTCCACAGTACCTCCCAGTGATTGCTGAGCATCAGGTGTGGGCACCCACCCAGCACCCACAGCCGCAGCAGCCCTACAGCACGGTAGGTATCTGAGCCCACACATCAGATGGGGGCCATGGCGGGTGAGCGGGTGAGCTGGGAGACAGACCTGGTGTCCCAGCTGTGCAGGCCCTTCTCTGTGTCTCGGTGCTGCGTTCTGATTTCCTGCCCATCCCTCTTTCTGGAATGGAGCCTCTGGCTTCCCACTCAGCTCAAGTCAGGAACTGCAGAGGCACCCTGATTGTTTCCCGTTAGTCCAGCACACAGCGGGGGTCTACCCCTTTCCCCTCCTCGCCTCCCTGGGCCGTGCAGCAGTGTGCTCGCGCCACACAGGACCCATTAGAATGAGAATCACATTGTGTCGTCCCTGCCCCCTTCTCACTGTGCATGGGGGGCACCCAGGCCCCTCTCTGGCCCCAGCCGTTCAGCTCCTGCTCCCCATGGCCCATTGCAGCCTCCCGGCCTCATGTCCTCAGCCAACCATCAGGAGAAGCCCCTCCCAGCAGGGCCGGCACAGGTGGGCGCTGGCCGTGGCCCTCCCTGGTCTCTGGCAGCAGCAAGGCGCCCTCCTGTCCTCAAGGATCTGTGGCCTGCTGGCCCTGGTGAGCAGGGATGCAGGCTGGAAGGGCAGCGGAGTGTGATGGCCTACGGTGCACATGGGGCCTCTTCCTGCTGCCCGGACAGGAGGTTGTCCTCTGAACCTTCCGGCCTCCTCTGCTTAGCTGATTACAGCTCCTGTGTTTAAACATGACCTACTTGGCAGGAATGGTACTTGGGGGTGCACGTCCTCTCCCTCCGTCGGCCTGGTCTGTCCCCCCACCCTAGAACCTCTGTTCCCATTTCTTGGTGCCCTTTGGGAGACCATCTCTCCTTAAACCCTATACATGAGTTAACTGTGCGTGATCAGCCCTCGGCTGGGCTCGCTTGGCAGAACTGGGTGGAGGCTGTTCTGGAGCAACAGACGGGGGTCCATCCTACCCTCTGTCACCACCGTGCAGGGTGCAGGTGTGGTACACCTCTCTCCTAACCAGCTGTTTCTAGCTCTCACCACTCTTGGCCCTTTAGCAGGCGTGTAGTGGCCCAGGTTGCTTGGCCAAGGGACTCCTGTAAAATGGGAACCCTGGTAAACTGTCTGTGAACCCGGACTGGCTGGACACTGGGCTGCGTGTGGGGTGGCCAGTGGAGGTTAGATTGGATAAGATTCCTGAGGTCATTTCCTTGTTTGCCCATTTGTTATATTTTTTAGATTCCACCAAGAGGGAAATCATCCAGTATTTGTCTTTCTCCACCCGGCTTATTTCACTCTGCATAATATCCTCTAGATCGATTCATGTTTTTCTAAATGGCAGATATTCCTTCTTATGGCCGAGTAATATTCTATTGTGTGTATGTACCACATCTTCCTTCATCAGACTCATACGCATGAAGAGACCGGTGGTTACCAGGGGGAGAGGGATGGGGTGAAATAGGTGAGGGCATAAAGAGGCACAAAATCATTCTAAAATTCATATGGAACCAGAAAAGACCCCAAATAACCAAAGCAATCCTGAGAAGGAGGAATAAAACAGGGGGAATTATGCTCCCTGACTTCAAGCTCTACTACAAAGCCACAGTAATCAAGACAATTTGGTATTGGCACAAAAACAGACCCACAGAGCAGTGGAACAGAATAGAAAACCCAAACATTAACCCAAACATATACAGTCAATTAATATTTGATAAAGGAGCCTTGGATATACAATGGGGAGAAGACAGCCTCTTCAGCAGCTGGTGTTGGAAAAACTGGACAGCTACATGTAAGAGAATGAAACTGGACTACTGTCTAGCCCCATACACAAAGGTAAACTCAAGGTGGATCAAAGACCTGAATGTAAGTCATGAAACCATAAAACTCTTAGAAAAAAACATAGGCAAAAATCTCTTGGACATAAACATGAGCGACTTCTTCATGAACATATCCCCCTGGGCAAGGGAAACAAAAGCAAAAATGAACAAGTGGGACTATATCAAGCTGAAAAGCTTCTGTCCAGCAAAGGACACCATCAGTAGAACAAAAAGACATCCTACAGTATGGGAGAATATATTCATAAATGATGTATCTGATAAGGGGTTGACATCCAAAATATATAAAGAACTCACGCACCTCAACAAACAAAAAGCAAATAATCCAATAAGAAATGGGCAGAGGACATAAATAGACATTTCTCCAAAGAAGAAACTCAGATGTCCAACAGGCACATGAAAAGATGCTCCACATCGTTAATCATCAGAGAAATGCAGATTAAAACCACAATGAGATATCACCTCACACCAGTGAGGATGGCCAACATCCAAAAGACAAACAACAACAAATGTTGGCGAGGATGTGGAGAAAAGGGAGCCCTCCTACACTGCTGGTGGGAATGCAATTTAGTTCAACCATTGTGGAAAGCAGTATGGAGTTTCCTCAAAAATCTCAAAATAGAAATAGCATATGACCCAGGAATCCCACTCCTAGGAATTTACCCCAAGAATGCAGCAGCCCAGTTTGAGAAAGACAGATGCACCCCTATGTTTATTGCAGCACTATTTACAATAGTCAAGAAATGGAAGCAGCCTAAGTGTCCGTCAGAAGATGAATGGATTAAGAAGATGTGGTACATATACACAATGGAATATTATTCAGCCATAAGAAGAAAACAAATCCTACCATTTGCAACAACACGGATGGAGCTAGAGGGTATTATGCTCAGTGAAATAAGCCAGGCAGAAAAAGACAAGTATCAAAAGTTTTCACTCATATGTGGGACAAGTAGTGACTCTATAGCATCTCACTATGCTGATGGACAGTGAGTGTAATGGGGTTGGTGGGGGGACCTGATGAAGGGGGTAGTTTAATCACCATAATATTGCACATGTAACTGTAGATTAATGATACCAAAATAAATTATTTTTATTTTTTATTTTTTATTTTTTTATTTTTTTACAATTTATTTTGGTATCATTAACCTACAGTTACATGTGCAATATTATGGTGATT
>JAQQAC010004778.1:982885-1020926 GCA_029783875.1 Phataginus tricuspis | reverse complement strand
AGTTTTTTGATTACCGATTCAATTTCGTTGCTGGTGATTGGTCTGTTTAGTTTTTCTGTTTCCTGCTTGGTGAGTCTTGGAAGGCTGTATTTTTCTAAGAAGTTGTCCATTTCTTCTAGGTTTTGCAGCTTGTTGGCATATAGATGCTCGTAATATTCTCTTATAATTCTTTGTATTTCTGTGGGGTCCGTCGTTATTTTTCCTTTCTCATTTGTGATTCTGTTTATGTGTGTAGATTCTCTTTTTCTCTTAATGAGTCTGGCTAGGGGTTTATCTATTTTGTTTATTTTTTCAAAGAACCAGCTTTTGGTTTCATTGATTTTTTCTATTGTTTTATTCTTCTCAATTTTATTTATTTCTTCTCTGATCTTTATTATGTCTCTCCTTCTGATAACTTTGGGCCTCATTTGTTCTTCTTTTTCCAATTTCAATAATTGTGTCCTTAGACTGTTCATTTGGGAATGTTCTTCCTTCTTTAAATGGGCCTGGATTGCAATGTACTTTCCTCTTAATACTGCCTTCGCTGTGTCCCACAGAAGTTGTGGTTTTGTGTTGTTGTTGTCATTAGTCTCCATATATTCTTTGATTTCTGTTTTGATTTGGTCGTTAACCCATTGATTCATTAGAATGTTGTTAAGTCTCCATGTATTTGTGAGCCTTTTTGATTTCTTTCTGAAATTTATTTCTAGTTTTATACTTTTGTGATCTGAGAAGTTGGTTGGTAAGATTTCAATATTTTTGAATTTACTGAGGTTCTTTTTGTGGCCTAGAATGAGGTCTATTCTGGAAAATGTTCCATGTGCACTTGAGAAGAATGTGTATCCTGCTGCTTTTGGGTGCAGAGTTCTGTAGATATCTGTTAGGTCCATCTGTTCTAGTGTGTTGTTCAGTGCCTCTGTGTCTTTACTTATCCTCTGCCTGGTAGATCTATCCTTTGGAGTGAGTGGCATGTTAAAGTCTCCTAGAATAATTGCATTGCTGTCTATTTCCTCCTTCACTTCTGTTAGTATTTGTTTCACATATGCTGATGCTCCTGTGTTGGGTGCATATATATTTATAATGGTTATATCTTCTTGTTGGACTGACCTGACCCCTTTATCATTATGTAATGTCCGTCTTTATCTCTTGCTACTTTCTTCGTTTTGAAGTCTATTTTATCTGATAAAAGTACTGCAACACCTGCTTTTTTCTCTTTGTTGTTTGCTTGAAATATTTTTTTCCATCCCTTCACTTTTAGTCTGTGTATATCTTTGGGTTTGAGGTGAGTCTCTTGTAAGCAGCATATAGATGGGTCTTGCTTTTTTATCCACTCTGTTACTCTGTGTCTTTTGATTGGTGAATTCAGTCCATTTACATTTAGGGTGATTATTGATAGATATGTACTTATTGCCATTGCAGGCTTTAGATTCGTGGTTACCAAAGGTTCAAGGGTTGCTTCTTTACTATCTGAGAATCTAACTTAACTTTCTTGTTAAGTTATTGTGAACGCCGTCTGATGTTTCTTTATTTTTCCCTTCCTCTTCTTCCTCCTCCATTCTTTATATATTGGGTGTTTTATTCTTTACCTTTAGTTACTATTTGGTTTGCTTTCTTTGCTATGATTTTATTTTCTCTGGTGACATCTTTTTAGCCTTTGGGGTGCTTCCCTCTAGAGCAGTCCATTTAAGATATCCTGTAGTGGTGGTTTATGAGAGGCAAACTCTTTCAACTTTCCTTTGTCTGGAAATTGTTTAATCCCTCCGTCATATTTAAATGATAATCGTGCTGGATACAATATTCTTGGTTCGAGGTCCTTCTGTTTCATTACATTAAATATATCATGCCATTCTCTTTTGGCCTGTAAGGTTTCTGTTGAGAAGTCTGATGATAGTCTGATGGGTTTTCCTTTGTAGGTGTTCTTTTTTCTCTCTCTAGCTGCCTTTAATACTCTGTCTTTATCTTTGACCTTTGCCATCTTAATTATTATGTGTCTTGGTGTTGTCTTCCTTGGGTCCCTTGTGTTGGGAGTTCTGTGGGCTTCCGTGGACTGCGAGACTATTTCCTTCCCCAGTGTGGGAAAGTTTTCAGCAATTATTTCTTCAAAGACACTTTCTATCCCTTTTTCTATCTCTTCTTCCTCTGGTACTCCTGTAATGCGAATATTGTTCCGTTTGGATTGGTCACACAGTTCTCTCAATATTTTTTCATTCCTAGAGATCCTTTTTTCTCTCAGTACCTCAGCTTCTTTGTATTCCTCTTCTCTAGTTTTTATTTCATTTATCGTCTCCTCCACCATATCCAATCTGCTTTTAACACCGTCCATTGTGTTCCTCAAGGATTGGATCTCTGACCGGAATTCATTCCTGAGTTCTTGAATATCTTTCCTTACCTCCATGAGCATGTGAATGATTTTTATTTTGAACTCCCTTTCAGGGAGAGTCATAAGGTCCATATCATTAAAATCTTTCTCAGGAGTTGTATTCATAATTTTACTCTGGACCAGGTTCCTTTGGCGTTTCATATTTGTGTATGGAGCCCTCTTGTGCCCAGAAGCTCTACTCTCTGGAGCTGCTCAGCCCCTGAAGCAATGTCAGGGATTGTAGGGGAGTGGTATTGGTGCCTCAGGGGAGGAAAGGGCTGTTTCCTGATTCCTGGCTGCTATGCCTGTCTCCACTGTCTGAACCAGTGGGCTGAGCACACAGGTATAAGCCTCTGTGCTTTGCCTTTTACGTTGCTGTAGACAGATCCTCCCTCCGGCTGGCCCAACACCAGGGAAGGGCTTCCAGGTTTGCAAGCCCCGTGGGGCTGGCCAGGCGAAAGGTGCACTAGTCTGCCTGTCACAGAAGGGTTTCCTGGAGCCGTGCAGGCAGCCAGGGAGCTGGCACACCTGAAGATCAGAAAATCCCCAATCTGCTGGGCAGAGTGCACCCGGACAATCCTGTCCACCTGTCCTTTCTCCCGAGCAGCAAGCTCCGTGCAGTCCTTGCCCCTCAGCAGGCCTCCTTCCAAGTTCCTCCCTGCCAGGAAGTCTCTCAGACTGCCTGCCCCTCCCCCGTCCCGGAGAAGCTGGGTATGGATCCCTGATCTCACAAGCAGCTGGAATCTTAGTCTCTCCAGGAGCTCTGCCTGTCTTAGCTTTCCAAGCTCCTAATTACAAGAGTATCATGCAGGCACCATGAAATGTAGGTTTGTGCTCCCAGAGTAGATCTCCAGAGTTAGGTATTCAGCAGTCCCAGTTCTCCACTCCCTCTCTGCTCTGTTCCTGTTCCTCCTGCCGGTGGGCTGGGGTGGGGGAAGGGCTTGGATCCCGCAGGACCACAGCTTTAGTACATTACCATTTTCTGTGAGGGCTGCTCTTGTCTCCAGGTGTATGCAGTTTGTTGTAGTTCTCTTTCCCGTTGCTCTTTCAAGAGTAGTTGTAGTAGCTTTATTTTCATATTATATGCGGTTTTAGGAGAAGCCTCTGTCTCTCCTCTCACGCTGCCATCTTTAATCTCCTCCAAAATAAATTATTTTTAAAAAAAAGAGGCACAGAATCTTTTTTTTTTGTGGTGTAAAATTTTTTTCTAATTCTTTTTCTTTTTCTTTTATTTTACTCTTTTATTAAGGTATCATTGATATACACTCTTATGAAGGTTTCACATGAAAAACAATGTGGTTACTACATTCACCCATATTATTGAATCCCCCTCATAACTCATTGAAGTCACTGTCCATCAGTGTGATAAGAAGTACAAAATCTTAATCATAATATAAAGTAGTCATGGGGAAGAAAGTACAGCAGAGGGAATATAGTCAATAATTCTGTAATTATCTCTGTGTGGTGACAGATGGTGACCATATTTACCATGGCGAGCATTTAACAATGCAGGTAACTGTCGAATCACTATGTTGTACATCTGAAACTGATACGATATTGTCTATAAACTATGCATCAATAAAAGAAAAAAGTCTGTGGGGTTGGGCAGCCCCTGGGATGCTGGGGAAAGGGAGCCGGGGGAGTGAGTTAATGCATCAGGTCAGGTCTCCGTTTGCGAGGGGCTGCTCTGAGTGGAGCGCCCGCTTTGGGCTTGCAGAGGGAAGTGAGGGGGACCTGTGAGGGTGGGGGTGGAGGAGGTCAGGGGGCGTCCCCTTCAGGCCCCCGAGAAGCTGCGCGGGCGGCAGGCCTCTGTGAGCTCGGGGTGTGAACCCTCGCTTGGGTGGGCTGTTGGTGCCGCCTTGCCCCCAGGGGGTCCCTGCTCGGCGCCCTCTGAAAATTCGGCTGGCAGGGAGGCCACCACAGTCTCTGCCTGGTCCCACAGGCCCCACCTGGCCCGCAGGCCCTCAGACCTCACCCCTCCGAACGAGTGGGCGAGAGCATGGGTCCGGCGTCTGAGGCGGCCCTCTGTCTCTGGCTGTCGCTGAAGAGGCGTTTAAAGTTCCTGAAGTGTTAACCTCTTCAGGATGCAGGACCTGCTGCCTTTTCCCCTAAAATAACATGTTGTTTCGACTTCTGGACTCCTGAGGTTTTGGCTTCCTGAGGCCAAGATGTAAGAGAAGAAGCTTTGAATCGGTTTGTCCTTGGCCAGGTATCTGCTGGGCCGGAACCCTGCAGCCCCAGCCCAGCCCACTGGTTTCTAGTGGAGTCCCTGCCTGCAGGTGGGCTGTGCCTGAGGTGGGCGGCCGGGTGGGGCTGGGGTGGGTGGAGGGGTGAGGCGAGGGAGGCTGGGCTGGAGTGAGGCCTCCCCGTGACCCTGCCCGCAGAGGCAGAGGGCTTCAACAAGTCCCTTTCCCCTCCACTCGGCTTCCCAGCTGGGGTTGGACCGGGTCAGAGGTCAGCCAGCTGGGCCTCAAATGCCAAACTCTGTCACCAGCTGCCTTCTTACGTTCCCTGTGCTGCGCCAGGGGCCTCATGTGTGGGGAATCACACAGTGTGTGCCCGTCGTGTCTGCGCACTTCACTGAGCACGGTCCTCAAGGTGCATCCACTGTAGCCGGTTACAGGCTTTGCTCCCCTTTCTCATCCTCTCATGCAGCAGCACACAGGTATGTGGTCACCACATGGGACACCTTCAGCTTACAAGGTGGTATGTCAGCTGCAGCTGGTGAAAAATAAAAGCGGTTTGAATATTTTTTTAAAAGGAATGCCCTTTTTAAGTCTGGATAATAGTCTACTACATGCATACACCACATTTTATTTATCCGCTCACCTGTGGCCGGACAGGCAGGCTGCTTCTACCTCCGGGCTGTGAATAAAGCCGCCGTGAATGTGGATGTGTTAATATCTCGTGGAACCCCTGCGTTTGGCCCTTCTGGGTATAAACCTAGAAATGGGACTGCAGGACCCTGTGGCGATTTTGTTTGATTTTTTACGGAACTGCCGAACTGTTTCCCACAGTGGCTGCTCCGTTTCACGTTCCCATCAGCAGTGAAGAAGGTGCCAGTTTTTCCGCCTCCTCCCCAGCGTCGTCACTGTGTCCTCCTGATTGACAGGGGTGAGGCGGCGCCTCCCCTTGGTCTGGTCTGTGGGTCCCTAGTGACCAGTGGCGTCTCACTGCTCATCCGCGTGTCCCCCTTGAGAAACCCCTGTTCAACTCTGGGCGCAGTTTTAAGATCAGGTTTGTTGTCACTGTTGAGTCACGCATACGGTGATATTTAAATGGTCCTTAAGTATCTACATCATGTCCTAGGCTTTGCCTCTTGGCTTGCAGAGCTAAAAATATTTATTGTCTGGCCTTTTGAGGAAAAGTTTGCTAATCACTGGACTAGTAAATGACTAAGGCCCCTTCTAGCATCATCAGATCCGTATTTTACGATTATCTGTATCAGGTGTCGGCAAAGTTTTTCTATAAAGGACCAGATAGTAAATGTTTTTTACTCTGCATGCCATACAGTCTCTGTCACAACTAACAGAGAGAGCATGTGAGCAAATGAGTATGACCAGGTCCCAGTGAAACTTTATTTAAAAGAATAGCCAGCGGGCCAGATTCGGCCTCAGGTTCTCATTTGCCAGCCCCTGCCGTCCATGGAAGGAAGGTCCTGCCAGTGTCCAGGTACACCTGGTGGACAACATCCAGAAAGCTCAAAGGGAAACTGAGTCAGAGCAGCCCGGGGAAGGGGCAGCTCCCCTGGGTCAGCCTCAGCTCTGCTCCTGATGGGGGCTGGCCTGGAGCAGGTCACAGCCTCTCTTGGCCTCCTGGCTGTGGAATGGAGCAGAGCCCCTGGCCCCTCTCAGGAGAGGCCACTCACCTCACTAGCCAGCTCCTCACTCAGTGTGTGGTACACGTGGGGATCCAGGCAGAGCAGTTGTGGCCCTTGGGGGCCATTGTACAGGTGGGTGGATGTGGTCAGACCTCCATGGTGGGCAGGTCCCCATGGCTGCAGGAAGCGAGCTGGTCGGAGAGGGTGAAGGACCACTGAGCTGGACTCGGCAGCTTCTCCTGCACAGTTTGCCCACAGGAAGTGAAAAGCTGGGGTGCCCCTGGTCCCCGGGCAGGGTCCCTTCTTCCTCCTCCAGTCTCAGGGCAGGAAAGAACTCCCTGGTTTATTCTTGTGGGCCCTGGGGAGGCCACCCCATGCCCATGTGCCACCTTTTACAGGCGGGAGCCCCCAGCTCCCCCTCTCAGCTCTCTGTGTGGGGGAGGGTGCCAGTCTGACCGGCCACGTGCCTCCTGGGCCGCGGCCACCCAAGGAACTTCTGGGAGGAGAGAAGGGTGCACACGGGTGCAGCTGGCTTTCTTTTCTGCCCTTCAGGGTCAGCAGGCAGTGAGGGCAGAGACGTTTTCCCTTCTCTTGGTCCTTCCCAGATTTGCCCTTCCTCCCGCCAGCTGGGTGATGGTGGGGGTGGGCGTCGGGGAGGGGCTGTGAGAGTCCTGCTCCTGCCCATAGGCCCCTGCCATCATCCTGCACAGCCCTCTGCTTGATTCCTAGAGGTGGTCTCGTGTGTGGGGTAAAATACACGTAACAGAAAATGTACCATTTTAGCCATTTAAAAATATGCAGTTCAGTGACATTAGCACACAATACTGTGCAACCACTTTTGTCTAGTTCCGGGACTTTCTACCCACACACAACCCTGCTTCTGATAAGCAGTCACCCTACCTTCACGCCCCCAGGCCCTTGAAAACTATGTGCTTTCTGTTCCTATGATTTGCCTGTAGTGGGCGCTTCCAGTGTGTCTGTTCTCATCTCCCTGGAAGCCACGACCTCCATGAGGGTGGGCGGCGTGGCGGCTGTGGGTGGGCAGAGCGCACGCAGAGTGAAGGGGCCCAGACCGTGTGCTGCCGGAGCCCTGGGCCCGGCTGTCGGCTCAGGGCTGTGGGCCACGAGCATGGCTGAGCTGGGGGCCTGGTATGGAGCTGGGGCACACCAGCAGGGCCCCCCTCCCCCTCCACTCTGGGTTCCAGGATTTCAGGGGAGCAGAGCACGGACAGTGTCAGGTCACACTGGTGACTGAAAGCTCAATCCAAGTTTAAAAATAGAACCCGAGACAAATGGATGAACCCCCAGTGCAGAATATTTCCAAAGGAAATTGCATCCTATTCATTCTGTTACTGAGTGTGTGGCCCACAGAGCCCGTGTCCTTCTGCTAATTTTCCATGTGGAATGGACTGTGCTTTCCTGGCTTAGTGGAGGAGCTGGAACACCAGAGATCGCCTGATCGGGGCTGGACCTCACCGTCCCCGTAACCCTGTGCTGGCGTTCCCAGAGCGTGCGAGGCCGGGCAGAGCCCCAAAGGGCCTTGCCAGGTTTCTCTGCTGACCTCAGTGTCTGGCCCGGGTGCTTAGCTGGGAGTGGGTGATGAGGGAGGGAGCTTGGAAAAGGGCTCCCCACTTGCGCCATGGAAGGAATGGGAAAGGAGACATAGGTGGACGGGGTGCAGGGCAGCCACAGGGTGCTTCAGGGCTCCCGCCCCAGCACTGGCCCTAGATCCCTTCCGTCAGAAACCTCCATCTGCTTCCAACCAGATGGCTTTTCCTGGGGAGCCATCCCCCAGGGACGCTGCTGCGGGCAGCCCTCGGCTGAGAGGGCTCCTGTCTCCTCTTCCAGCGTGCGCACCTGCCGGGCGGGTTCTCGCAGGGGAGCCCAGTGCCCATGGAGTGGGAAGCCGAGGCCCCACCGGGCCCTGGTGGGCTCTCTGGAGCACATATCTGGGTCCTTTCAGGGCTCCACTGCTACTGGGGTGGCCTGCAGGGTCCCCCTGCTGTGTCCTTCCCCAGCAGGGACTCCCCACCTCCAGAGGAAATATTCCAGAATTTACCACAGGCCCCTGTCAGACATCTGTGCAGCCCAGCTGTTCCTTTCTGGAACGTGCTCCCTGCCCCTCCTCTTCCTGGCAGATTTCTTTCGTATCAGCTCAGACTGAGCCTCCCCAGTGCCTTCTGGACTGTTTACTCCTTTGTTCTCCCACTGTCCTGTTGGCAGAGCCCCGGGCTTACCAGTGGGCACACAGGTCCCCGGGAGCAGCTCTGTGCAGGCAGGCGGGACAGGCACTGTCACCATCATTCAGAGAGGGCGGCAGGCCAGGGCACCCTGTCTGAAACCAGAAGCCCACAGCGGGTGCTCCCCTCAAGAGCCAGTGGGTCTCCCGGGCTGTGGGCAGCCTAGGGCTGGTCACAGGGTGCCTGGTGCACCTCCTAGCCCTGGGTTTGGGGACTGGGGGTCGGCCCAGGCAGGGAGGAGCTGGTGCCAGAACTATGTTTAGTAGGTAGAGCCCAGGGACTGGGCCCTGGGACGTCATTCCAGCCCACAAGAACACAGAGGCCCGAGTGTGTGTGTCATCATCCAGCCCCTAAGCCCCACCACAGACACACTGGGCTGCGGGGTCCCTAAGGCAGTGGCTGCCACGGAGCCAGGGGCCTGCAGGCGAGCCCCACCATGAGTATGGGTCTGCCTTGCCAGGGCCGCACCTTCTCCATCCCACCCACCCCGTCTGCAGACCGGACAGGTAGGGAGGGCGTTGATGCGGCCTCTCTGTGGCCTCATCGGCGGGGTGTACAGGTGTGCCTGGTCACAGGGCTGCCAGGATTTACCAGAAAGTCAGGTGAGGGCATGGAGGTGTGGGGCATGGCTGTGTCATTCCGGTACAACACTGGGTGTGCTTGACCCTGAGCCAGTCCCAGCAGCTCAGCCTGGAGCTACAGGGTGACCCTCGGCCTGGGCAGCAGGAAGGTGGAGGGTCGTGGTGGCAGTGCCCAGGTGTGCCCAACACACGAGTGCCACTGTTTGACGGGTCACCATGCAGGCCTCTGCCCACCATGTCCTGTTTGCTGTTTGTTCAAAGACCCTTCTCCCTTCCTCGCTGTCCCCACTTCTCCGCCCTGTGTGTGTTGAGGGGCTGTTGCTTTTCCTCCAGCTGATGAATAAGTAACCCATCTGCCTGCCGTGTGCTGGGTGCCAGGGAGACGCTCCAGGGAAACGCAGCCTTTGTTCTCCAAGAGCTGAGATAGTTGGGGGAGGCGCTCCGGGGAGGTGGCTGTTAGTCCAACAGGAGGATAGTTTTACCACAGTTTGAATTTACCCATAGAATGAATGAATGAGGATGGTGAGTTTGTTCTGCTTGAAAGAGCCTGGCAGTTACTTTGTGATGGATGGATGGATGGATGGATGGATGGGTGGGTAGATGGACAGGTGGGTGGATAGAGTGCTAGATGGAGGACAGAGGGGTAGGTGGCTGGATGGATAAATGGGCAAATGAGTAGATGGATGGGCAGTTAGGTGGGTGGGTGAATAGTGACCTGATCTGCTGGGAGGTACCTGGTCCAAAGGGTGTGCCAGTCACTGCCCCCTGCACGAGGCAGGAGACCTCCCTGTCTCTTCTGGGCATTGTGATCCCAGAGGAATGAGAAGTGTGTTCATGGTACATGCGTGCACCTGCTCCCCGCCCACACACACTTTCCCTGGAGTGTGTCCCTCCCACCAGTGCCAGCTCCTGCTAATGAGGCAGACCTGAGCCCAGTCACTTCGCCCCAGCTGCCCCAGGTCCTCCCATCTCAAGTAGCCAGTTGGAGAACCTCAATCTCAACCTCAGCCCCCAGCACAGTCACCACCTTTTGGCCAACCCCTTTGCCTTTCAACAAGACTTTCAATGGCCTGGCCCCAAAAGGAGCCTGGCGGGGGCATTTCAGTGGTGGAAGGATATACTGGGCCCCTGAGGTGCCGCCTGGGATGGGACAGCCCTGCACAGGGGCTGTAGAGGCAGAGAAGGGGCAGAGCGTGCCTCGGGCTTCTGGGTGCTGAGTCCGCAAACGCATGTGGACACGCCGGCCCTGGGCCCACCTACTAACAAGGCAGGAGTCAGAGTCTGCAAGGTGCTGGCCTTTGGGCTGAATCCGGACTGCTGTCATGCACAGAGTCTAAAATGGTTGTCATTAATTGCCTGTTTCTAAAAACATAGGGTATTTCACATACAGGTCAGGATTTCTGGCTTCTCAAAAAATAAAGACATCTTGCAGGCCTGGGTCCCCTCTGGCCATTTGCCTTGTTGAAACAGGGGCTGGTGTTGCAGGGTGGCCCACCTGGGGCAGGAAGGTTGCTCTCCAGGCACCCTGCAGCCCACCTCACTGTTTGTTTCACCTGCCTGGCCCCAGCAGGCACTGAGTTTGAGGCCCATGGCTACTCTGGGGGCCAGTGGGGATGGGGAGGGAAGGGCAGGGTGGTGCTTTCTCCATGGCAGTGACCTCCTGTCTCCCTTTCCCCTGCCCTGCAGCTTCACACAGGCCATGCTGAGCCAGCCCAAGATGGAAAGCCTGGATAACCCCACAGCCTACCGCGTGGCCCTCGTGCTCCTGGGAGTGGGCAGCACACTCGTGCTCTCCAGCTTCTTGGCGCTGGGCTTCACCGGGACCTTCCTAGGTAAGAGTCGGAGAGCTGGGGGCCTTGAGCAGAGCCCCCTGGGTCCAGGGGAGGAGCAGGGCCGGGTGGTGGCCCGTCCCCGCCGCTGGCACCTGTCGGGGAGCTCTGGGAACCCAGCTGCCTCCTTGCTCTGCCACCCATGTCGGTGGGGGGCGCCTTTCCTCCTACCGGCCGCGGCCTGCCGGGTTAGCCTGAGGAGCTGGCCCTCATAGCTCTTCTAGCTCCCTGGCTGCCGCCCGGGCGAGGTTCCATGTGCTGGCACAGGTCTGGAGCTGTCCCTTCTCTGCATTTCCCACCATCTGTGGCTCTGGTACTTGTGGGCCCAGTGCTGACCCAGCCAGTCAGACTCGTGAAGCTCAGGGAAGCAAGCAGCTGGGAGAGGCCACAGGGCAGGGCAGCCAGCCTTGGGGAACGGGGAGGAAGGAGGAGGCGGCCACCGCCTGCAGGAGGAGCCCCTCCCAGCAAGCAGGGGGCACCTGGGGGTGCCCGGCTCTCTCGTGGGCTGGGGTGGCGGCCAAGAGCAGGGAGAAGGTGGGGATCGTGGGAGGGTGTCATGGAGCCGGAGGCGAGGGCCCTGCGGGGAGGTGGCTGGGGCCTGCGGGCGGGGGGGCTCGGGTCCTCCGAAGTGCCGCAGGGGCCCTGCAGCTGGAGTGGGGAGCCCGGGCGGGCTGGCGGGGGCTGTGCCTGGGCAGAACCGTCTGAGGGGAAGGCTGGGTGGAGGCGAGTGGGAAGGCGACTAAGAGTGCCAGGAAATGGCCTGGAAACGCGCAGGCTCCTGGGCTCTGATGTAGGGCACCGCAGCGGCTCCCCTCCCGTGAGTCAGCCCCGGAGCAGGTTTCTGTGCCACCTGCCTCCTGGCCTGCTGCCCACTTCCTGCCTCCCGTGGCCCCGGGTGGCCCCGGCCCCCAGCCTCTTTGTCCCCAGACGAGGGGTGACGCAGCCCCGGCCGGCACCCCCTGCTTGAGGCTGCCCTACTTCTGCCTGATGAGGCTCCAGGGGTTCTGGGGAGGGGAGGCTGGGCGGGCACCATGTCCATGTGCCGCACCTCTCGGAGCAGCCGTGTTTGGGGGGGTGACTGGTGGTCTGTCACCCTCTCCACATGGCCTGCTGCTCCGGTGGCTGTGGGTGGGCCAGTGGCGGCCCCAGGGCTGACCTCCCTGTGGCCGGTGGAGGAGCAGAGCAGCCCCTGCGGTTTCTGGGGGAGGAACTTGCTGGGTGGGGAGCGGGAAGACGAGGCAGACACAGCGAGGGGCAGGCCGGCCTGCTGTGGGCGGCGGAGGTGGGGTCTCCTTCAGGAGGTGCTGGGGCCATGCAGAAATGCCAGCGGAGGAATGCCCCCCAGGCCAGAGGGGAACCACAGAGCAGGGCAGCGGCCTCTGAGGGGTCATGCCCGTGGGCGGCTGGGCCTGCCGCTGGGTGCCCGGCTTGGGTGCCGTAGATCAGCTCCCGCTGGCCTGCGCCAGCCCTGGGCCTTCTGTCAGTAGTGGCGTGGCTGGAATGTGACCCTGCAGCCCTGCCTGGTCCACAGGTGATTACTTCGGGATCCTCAAAGAGGCGAGAGTGACCACGTTCCCGTTCAACGTCCTGGACAACCCCATGTACTGGGGCAGCACGGCCAACTACCTGGGCTGGGCCCTCATGTGAGTACCGCCCGCTGCCGCGAGGGCGCCGGCCGGCCTCCGTGCTCCTCGGGGCGCCCAGGCCTGGTCGGGCCCTCCTCGCCTTGCGGCGCCCGAGAGCAGAGGCGGCAAGCTCTCTAGGGCCAGCAGGCTCCCGGCCGTGGGAGGGAAGCAGGAAAACACGGGCGGGCGGCGCAAGGCTCCTCATTTATGGATGCTGGGATTCGGATCTTATATCATCTTCACATGAAGTATTCTTCTCATTCCTTTTTTAAGACCATTTAAAAATGTAAAAGCCATTCTTGGCCCGCAGGCTGCTGACCTGCGCTAGAGCAGTCAGCCCCCACCTGCGGGAGGGGCGGCAGGCTCGGCCCCGCGGCCTCAGCCCGTCGGGGAGCTGGTCTGCGCGTGTGCCAGGCCGCCGAGGCCCTCGTCCCATGGGGAGCCCCACGGGCCCCAGCCTGACTGCTGCGTGTGCCTCCGCAGAGACGGCCACTCACGAGGGACCCCCAGGGCTCAGCCCTCACCTTCTCACTGCCCGGAGACCCCCAGTCAGGGAGGCGGCAGAGGGCCTGCGGGCTCTGGACTCCACACGCCCCTCCAGACTGCTTCCCATTTGTCCGTTGTCCGTATTAGGACTCCTTGCATGGACAGGTTTTTCTGTAGAAAGTGTACTGCTTTTACTGAACACTCGGAAACCACTTGCCCAGAATGTTCCAGGTGCTCCCAGAGGAATGAGTCTCAAATTGTGGAACGCCGGTGTGGCTGCCCCTCCACCCTCCCCTCCGAGGCAGCTCAGGGGGCGCACAGGACTTCGGGTGACGGGGAGCTAGAGGCAGCCCTGTGGGTCTGGCTGGGACCCCGGCCCCAGCCCCACTTCCAGAGCAGACAGCCCCCTCCCACCTGCCTTCCAGCCCGGCCCCCTCTGCCTGGACTTGGGCGGTGGGATTCCTGGAGGCCCCCCCCTGGCCCCGTTAGCTCAGGTGAGGAGCCCCTCCCCGAGGAGCACCGCCGGGTGCCTGGGACCAGCCCTGCCACCACCCAGGGCCAGGCACGTGGGCCACTTGGGGCTTGTTGCTTCATCTGCCCAGTGGGATGGTCGTCTCCATACAGGGTTTTGAGGATGTCAGGGTCAAGGGTGTGACAATATTTTGAAAGTGGGGAAGTCTGTGGCCAGAGCCCTGGCCCCTGGGCCCCACGGGAGCAGCGGTGCCCCCGCCTCCTCGCCGCTCCCGGGTGCCTGGCTTGTGGTAGAGGGAGGCTTGCTTGCTCTAGAAAACCACACGAGGGCCAGTGAGCCGAGCTCCAGGAGGGCAGAGTTCATTTCAGCCCCAGAAGGGTCTCTGGCCTTGACATCTCCATGCGGCAGTGGGGAGGGGCAAGAGGCCCACTGCCCCCTGGAGGCCGGTGCGAGTGGAGCCCACAGAGTGCATGTAGGGGCTTCATGAAGTCTTTGGTGTCCTTCTTGGAGCTCCTGGGCAGACAGACAGTGTAAGGCCCTGGCGGGGAAGGGGCAGGGTAGAGGATATGCGCAGGGTGCACGTGTCCTGGGGACACAGATCCCACCCAGGGCCCCTGTTCCCACAGGCTCCATGAGCTGCTCCCCACCCAGCTGTCCGACAGGGCCCAGCCCCTAGGGAGCCCCGGTCCAGGGGTGACTAGAGAGAAGATGGGGACAGCTGGATGCAGGCCCACTGGGTCCCTCTGTGCAGCAGGAACCAGCACAGAGCCAGCGAAGGGGCCGCGAGGCCCTCCACCTGGCTTTCCGCCTGAGACCATTTCCAGAAAACAGCCTGAGAACATCGCCCCTGGGGCAGGGGTAGCATTCTTGTCCCCTGGGACATCATGCTGCACAGAAGGGGACACACTTGGCACTCGGGTGGTCCTGAAATTCCTCCCCTGATTCACTCCTGCTATGCTGAGTTCCCAGCTGCAGGCTGGAGACAGAAGAGGGAGCATGGGCCCACCCTGGACACAAGCCTGCCTGGACGGGCCATCAGTGAGACGGGCAGTGGGTCGGGACCCAGAGGGTGGGGGCCCCAGTCCGAGAAATAAAGCCGGTCTGGGAGGGAGCTGCCCGGCTCGGCCTGGTGGGCCGCAGGACCCCAGCCCCCTGACCGTGTGTCCTCCCCGCAGGCACGCCAGCCCCACCGGCCTGCTGCTGACTGCGGTTGTGGCCCTCATCTACGTGGCCGCCCTGCTGTATGAGGAGTGAGTAGGTGCCCCTCGGGCGTGGGGCCGGGCTGCTGTCTGACGTCTGAGCTGGTGATGCTTCTCCCTTCAGGGCCCTGCCAATGGCCGGGCAGCTTGGGCCGGGCTGCCCGTCAGCTAGGCCACACCATGTCGCTGTCAAAGTGGTGGAGCGGAAGCTTAGAGTGGGCACCGTGGGGCCTGGGGGCGAGACAGGTGGTGATGAGGCTGTCCTGGGCCCTCCTGGGGTCTGTCCACACTCTGGGGGGGCCCTGGGTGGTGGCGGGGCCCCCCCGACCTGCTGACCGGAGCCCCCCCCCACTCCTCAGGCCCTTCACTGCTGAGATCTACCGGCAGAAAGCCCCCCAGCCCTACAGGAGACGCTGACTGAGCCTGCGGCCACTCTGTGAGGCCCGACCGCCTGCCAGCCTCCTGGATGCCAAGCCCTGTGACGGGAGAAGGTCGCCGGCCGCAGCTCGCAGCTTGCGAGGGCGTGGGCCGCCCCAGCCACTGTTCTGGGGGCCTGAACACGCTGCTGTGTGGCTGCTGAGCCCCCGACCTGCTGCCCCCACCACATCCCAAACCACTAATAAAGGCGCCCTGGCCCCAGCGTGCTCGCCAGGCCTCTGTCCATCCAGCTGGGGAAGGAGCGGGCCTGGGGCCCAGCCGGGGCCTCACAGCCGAGGCAGGCGACGCATGCATACTCGGCAGGGAGGGGACCTGCCCAGACACGGCCTCCTGTGCCGCCCGCCTCACCCCTGCCCTGGCAAGCCCGCCACCCCGTGGCCTGACACCCCACATGCCAAGGGGCTCCTGGCTCCCATGAGCTGCCATCCAGGGAAAATGACCAGAGTGAAAAATAGTATGCCGAACATTTAAAAAATGACAAGAAAGTACTGGTGGGTGTGGGAGCCCATGTTAGCTGGGGTGGTTGGGAGGGGTCTCTGAGGAGGGGACATTTGAGACCCAGTTGACCAGAGGGAGGGTCTTGGAGGAAGCGCCCTCTGGGCTGCAGGAATAGCAGACGCACAGGTCTGAGGTGAGAACAGCCTCGGGTGCCCTTGAGGGCCGAACTGGCAAGGCATCAGGCCAAGGCGGGGTCACGGCCGGGGGCCCTGACGCTTGTGGAAAGCTGGACCGTGACACGCGTGTCCTCTGAACCCCAGGCTGCTGGGTCCGGCCCCAGTGAGCTGGCCTCCGAGACAAGAGACCTTTGTGGGGTGAGCTGAGGGCTGTCAGGGAAGTCCAGGTGTGCCCCTCGCTCGCCCTCTTTGGCCTGGGAGGGTCTCCGGATGGAAATGCGCGTGGCTCCGAAGCCTTGAGCCTGCGGGGATGGGGAAGGACCACAGGCACTTGGCCTGCCCCTGCTCTGTGACCACCCCGCATGGCTGTCTCCGGACTCACACAGGCTGGGGCCACCCGTTTGGCCGCCTGTCAGGCTGGGTGACTTGTCCCGGGGGCACACAAGTATGACAGCAGGTGAGCAGGAACCCAGCTGGTCCCACTCTGAGCCACACCTCCTCCTCCCCTCTGTGGCGGTGGAGTCGGGGAGAGAGGCGGGGGCTCTGGCGCCCTCAGGGAGGGCCTCCTGGGACCAGAGGGCCTGGGCCCAGCACTTGTCCCGCCCTGCTCCTCGGGCTGAACTCAGCATCTCTGGTTACGGCTGACATTTCTCTCCTGATCCTTCACGGACCACGTGTCACCTCCAGGGACAGGCCGCATGACCATGTGCAGCCTATAGGTCAGGCCTGGCCACAGAGCTGTATGGACAGGACTGGCCCTCCTCCTGGCTTCAGCCTTCACTGCTCGAGCCCCCAGCCTTCCAAGGACACAGGATCAGCCTTTCCCCCATTTGAGCTGGGAGACTGGGGTGAGCCCAGGGTCGCCTGTGCCCGCAGCTCTCAGAGCGTCAGTCTCCATCTGAACGGCCAGCAGCCAGGCCTGCCGCATGCACATGGCAGCCATTCAGGCAGTACCGGCTGGGCCTCCTCCATCACCCGTGGGGCTCCTTGAGGCTTTCTCTTCCGCTTCTGGAATCCAGAGTCTGTCTCAGGGCTTGAACAGGCCACAAGAGGTGTCTAGTCTGATCTTAATGCTTCAATCCCTGCCTCTCTGCTTGCATACCCTCAGGAACAGGGGACTCACTCCTCCACATGCACCTCTGCACACACAGCCTTTGGCCCCCAAGGGCCTGAGCTGTCCCTTTGTCAGGGCAGGACCCAGGAGCTCGAGGCGTCCTGCCCACTGGCCCCACGGCTGTGGGTGGTGGGCCCTGAGGGTGGGTAGGCCAGAGCCATGGGCTGAGCTGGCCCTGCTGCGGGTCTGCTGTGACGGGAACAGAGCTCGTAGGGGAAGGGGAACTGCCAGACAGCTATGGTCTCAGCTGGATGGAAGGAGCCTGTCAGAGGGGACACCAGTTCTGTTCAGCCCCTTTCCTCCTCTTCAGGCTGTGGACCAGGGTGGCACAGGGCGGATGGGAGCTCAGGGTCCTCCATGAAAGGAGCTGCTAGAGATGGGCTAGGACGTGGGTGCTGGCCGGACGTGTCCCCACGCCTCCATCCCTCCTGCAGGCACTGTCCTCAAACACAGCTTTCAAGGACTTTCTAAACTCTGTCACCAGACCAGGCTATGGTAGACATTTCCTGCCTTGGGGACCAGCTGTCCCCCTGTCAATCCATCTCCAACATTTGGTCAAGTATTTTTAAAAGTTCCCATTCTACTCAGCAGGAAAATTGCTGCACTGCAAGTAAGCGCTCTTTACAGGCCGGCCCGGCCTCATGACTCGCTCTTCCTTGCTTATGTCCAGAAGCAGAGGGAGCAAAGGCGCTCATAACATCACAAACCCAGGCAACAGACGATGACACTGGTTAGCAGGATGTGGGCAGGGGCATTGGGAACCCCCTTCCGGGGTGGGGTCCAGGGCGATGTCCACGGGCCAGGCCAAGCAGGCTGCCGGTTATGGGGACTGCAAGTTGTCCCTGCTTGACTGTGGGACTCAAGGAGCCCCACGGGTGACGGAGGAGGCCCAGCCGGTACTGCCCGAATGGCTGCCGTGTACACGCGGCAGGCCTGGCTGCTGGCCGTTCGGATGGAGACTGAGGCTCTGAGAGCTGCGGGCACAGGTGACCCTGGGCTCACCCGCCCAGGCGCTCAGATCCAGTCAGCCTGGGGCTGGGCCTGCTGTAAAGTCACAAAGGCCACCCCAGAAGAACAGAAAGGGTGCTTCAGTGAATAAAGATCTGGGCGGGTGGCTGCATGGGGGTCCTCTCCGCGTGGGGCTGGTGCCGTCCCCAGAGTTGGCTGGGAGGGAGCCTGCTTCCAGTTCCTCCCCCTCTGTTCTTTTCTGAAACGGTTTGGATGTTTTAGAACACGAGCATGGATGACTTTTGTAATGAAGAGATACGCCTAAAGAAAAGGTGGAAACCAGGCAGCCCAAGCCAGCAAGTGCCGCCTTTGGCCGCTTCCTGTGGAGTGAGGCACACCGGCCGGACGCACGGGTGGGCAGGCCAATGGGCTTCATTTGGGGGAAGAAAGACAGATGTGTCCAGGGCTTAATGAACTTGGCTGACTTGAAAGGACAAGTCTGATAACCTGGCATCTGTGGGGTGGGTGAAATGCCCAGAAGGGGCCAGGAATCATGGCTGGGAACCCAGGCTGGGTTCAGCACCAGCTACTGTCCCTTGTCCAGCTTCTTAGCAGCTGGAAGGGCTGGGGGAGTGATGTCAGCCCCAGCCTTGACATTTGACCTGGGCTGCAGGGAGGGAGGCTCAGTCTAGGCTGGGTCCCACCCCCTGGCTCTTCCGAGGGGAAGCTGGTTTCAAACCTTGCTGCCCTTAGGCCTCTGCTCATCAGAGTGACCCTCCTAGGACTCGAGGCTGTGGAGGGAGTGGCTCTGTGGTTGCCACCTTCAGTCCAGGCCCCCTGGCATGGGACATCAGTAAGGAGTCACAAGCCACCCTGTTTCAGAGCCCAGCTGCCCCCATGGTGCCTTCGCAGGAGGCAGAGGAAAGGCCCCTCATCTGGGGGTGGTGCAGGTCCCAGCAGTGACCAGCCCCCGCGTGCACCCTTGACTGGCCCCTTTCTGCGGTGAAGGCCCTCCACCACTGTCCACAGCAGCCTGGGCGGGGGGCACGGGCTCAGCGGGGGTGAGAGTGGTCGGGGTTGGGGACACAGCCCAGCGGGCCTGTTGACAACTGCATAAAGGACAGGGCCGGTGGTGAGACCTCCAGTGCCCATCATGTGACAGGGCTTTTGAAATACCTCACTGACAATAGGCACAAGGCCTGGGGACAGGCATGGAGAGGAGCAGAGACACCCGAGGAGCAGTGTCCCTGAGAAACAGGGCACAGACGTCCCGCAGCAGGGGCAGAGCCACAGGCAGAGGAGCAGAGCAGGTGGTCACGAGCCAGCACTGCCAGCCCCGTGTGTTCAAGCCCCAGCCCAGTCACCAGCTGTGGACCCTGGGCTTCTCCCTTTGAAAGATGGAGAGTAATTGTTTCTACCCCTCGAGGTTGCTACAAGGAAGGACTTAGGACAGTTCCTGGCACAAATAAACCCTCTCCTGGCACAGGGTGTGAGATTCTGCTGGGTTCCTGGTCTCACGGGGTTTGGATGAGATGACCTTGAAAGCCCCTCCGCAGGCCGCTGAGAGGCCACAGACGCTGTGCGAACAGCAGAGGGCGGCAAACTGGCACCCTGGCAGAGGCTCTTGTGGATGGGCAGGCGGCATATCCTGACCCTTGTGGATGGGCAAGTGGCACCGGACAATAGCTCTCTGGCTTTCTCAAATCAGATACGGGCAAAGCAAACCAGCACAGCCTTGCCCGGCACCGTGCAGAGCGACGGCGTTCCCATGAGCGCCAGGTCACAGCCAGCGAGCTCGGCAGCCTATTTCTAGGCTGTCCGTCCAGCAGTGTCAGCCCACTCCTGGGCACTGATCAACCAGCGGCTGCCGCCTGCGCAGTCCCGCGGCCTCATGGGTCATTTACTGTTGTTGGCATCACCAGGTTCTGCCCCCTCAATTGCACTTTCTCACCCACAGCCACCGAACCAGAACCGCCATCTTCCGGTGGAGGAATCTGAGGCCAGAGAACCAGAGGCTGTGCTGTGAGCCCAGCGCCTCCACCTGGCTCTGGCTTTCAGATCCAGCTCCCCCAGCTATAAAGTGGGGATTTGGCCCAGGGGACTGTAAAGGCACGAAATGCTATGGGGGAGGCGGGAGGGAAAGCCGGCCTCGGCCTGGCCAAGCACGCGCAAGTCTCTAGCCCTTCCGTTCGCGGACAGGGAAAGCCCCTGGCTGAAACCCCCTGCCAGGCCCCAGAGCACCTCTGTTTGGAAAAAGGGAGAAGCTGAAGCCTGCCCCGCAGCGCGGGGCCGGGGTGGGGGGGGGACGGCTCCTGCTGGGAGGAGGCGGCCACCGCAGACGCCAACCTCGCCGCTCCGTCGGTCGGAGCGCGGTGCCCGCCGCCTCCTGGCGCTGCCGCCGGGGCCTCCTGCTGCCCTCTGGCGGCCGGAGCGCGCGCCGCCGTCCTAGGCGCTAACGGCGCCTTGCGGAGCCAGCATCCGCCTGCGGAGAAGCGAAGGGCACTGGCCCTGGGGACGAATAGCTAAGGCGCGCAAAGCCTAGGCACGGTGCCCGGCTTCTGTAAGCACCTGCTATTACGCTGCTATCCCTGAATTTCCACCGCCTTTCAGGGGAAACTGAGGCCCCAAAAAAGTGAGTGTGTGTGTGTTGTGCGTGAGGGTTCTTGGCCGCAGTCACAGGGGCTGCGACCCGACGCTCTTGCCGCCAGTGAGCCCCGTGCGGTGGAAAAGCGCAGGTTTGCCCGCTCCAGCCCCCGCCGGACCCTGGACTCGGTCTCCTTCCCGCGCCGTGCGGGCAGCGGCGCGCGGAGGGCGCGGGCGGGGGCGGCAGGGGCCGCGGGCGTGACGCACAGAGGCGGGGAGGGCGCGGGGCGGGGCGGCCACATGGGCTGCATATAAGGGCGGCCGTGAGGCGCGCAGAGCCAGAGCGAGCGGCTTTGCCCCAGAGCTTGCGCCCAGCCGCCCGGCCGCCCAGCCCCGCGCCGCTCCCACGGTCCCGGCCCCCCACTGGCGCTTCTCTTGGCTCGCTCCCGGCCCCGCATCCCCTCCGCCCAATGAAACTGGCCGCGATGATCAAGAAGATGTGCCCGAGCGACTCGGAGCTGAGTATCCCGGCCAAGAACTGCTACCGCATGGTCATCCTCGGTTCGTCCAAGGTGGGCAAGACGGCCATCGTGTCGCGCTTCCTCACGGGGCGCTTCGAGGACGCCTACACGCCCACCATCGAGGACTTCCACCGCAAGTTCTACTCCATCCGCGGCGAGGTCTACCAGCTGGACATCCTCGACACGTCCGGCAACCACCCGTTCCCCGCCATGCGGCGCCTGTCCATCCTCACCGGTGAGCCCGGGTCCCGGGGCAGTGGGCGCGGGGAGGGCGCTGCGCCATCGCGGGGGGAGGGAGGACTGGGACGCCGAGTCCCAGGGCGCCGGGCGAGGGTCGGGGCTAGAGGCGTCCCATCGCCGCGCGCTGCGCTTCGCGCGTGGAGAGGTCGGCGCGCCCCGCGCTGGGCTGCGGTCGGGCGGCCCTAAAGTCAGTCCCGCTGAAGCTGCCCACTTGGCAGCCGCACTCACCCTCTTTTCTGCTGTCCCCGCAGGAGACGTTTTCATCCTGGTGTTCAGCCTGGACAACCGCGACTCCTTCGAGGAGGTGCAGAGGCTGAAGCAGCAGATCCTCGACACCAAGTCTTGCCTCAAGAACAAAACCAAGGAGAACGTGGACGTGCCGCTGGTCATCTGCGGCAACAAGGGTGACCGGGACTTCTACCGCGAAGTGGAGCAGCGCGAGATCGAGCGGCTGGTGGGCGACGACCCGCAGCGCTGCGCCTACTTCGAGACCTCGGCCAAGAAGAACAGCAGCCTGGACCAGATGTTCCGCGCGCTCTTCGCCATGGCCAAGCTGCCCAGCGAGATGAGCCCCGACCTGCACCGCAAAGTGTCGGTGCAGCACTGCGACGTGCTGCACAAGAAGGCGCTGCGGAACAAGAAGCTGTTGCGGGCGGGCAGCGGCGGCGACCCCGGCGACGCCTTCGGCGTAGTGGCGCCCTTCGCGCGCAGGCCCAGCGTGCACAGCGACCTCATGTACATCCGGGAGAAGGCCAGCGGCGGCAGCCCGGCCAAGGACAAGGAGCGCTGCGTCATCAGCTAGGGGCGCCCCCAACCCCCGCGTCAGCGACGGAGCCTAAGGAGGACCTCTAGTCTCGGCGGACGTCCGGGCGCGCGCGGGCTGGCGGCTTCCCTCCCCGCGGCGCGGCCCCGCGCCCTGGGGAGGTGCAGCCGAGAAGGGACAGTCATCTGCTCTGGAAGGAAAGACAGCGGCCGCGACGGACACCCCCTCGGCGGATCTCTCGCCGGTGCGGCCGCCCCCCACCGCCTGGGGCCAGGGGCCCAGTACAGAGGGAATTTGGTTTCCCGCTAAGACCTGAGAGTGGGGCTGGGAGTTAATCAGCCACCGTTTAGACTGAGAAACGCACCCTGCCGCTGGAGGGTCGCGACAGGACAAACGGGACACAACCTTTTCGGTGATTCTGGGTTGCCGTGACGGCTGGGGAAAGCCTTTGCACCCCCAAAAAGCTAAGGGGTGTGGGCACATCACGGCCAAGTGAGCTGTTTACATATGTGTGTGAAATTGCACAAAGGAAAACAATACGAAGCCTGCACTTTAATAGTTCTGACGCCGGGGACGCGAACAAAGTCTCATCCAGGTGTTTGTGCTGTGTGTGCGCCACACTCTTCAACGTTATTGTTAATTTGTTTTTTAATATAAAATAAAATAATTTAAAATGGGAAATCATGCTTTCTTTGCTTTTAGAAATGGCTCGAAGTGGGAAGGGTAAGAAAGGAGGGATGGGTTTCTACAGTGAAATTAGACTGACTGCTCTTTCCCACAAGTGGAAAATACCCTTGATGTTCTGAAAGTAGCTTCGGCACTCCCGGGAGAAAAGCCTCCAAAAAAGCTCCAGATAATGAGCCAAAGCCTCGTACTTGGGCCCAGTTCCTTAGAAAGCCAGGACCGAAATGAAGGGCTTCAGGGTCCTTCATAGAGATGCAGCTTTCTAGCCATTTACCTCCTTTTCCCCTTGGCCCAAGCCACCAGGGGCCTCTGGGGCGGTGGCCGTCTACTCAGTACAGTCCTGGGCAACAGAAGGCCCTCAACCCTGAAGCATGCAGACGGTCTGAGGTGTCAGGTGGACCCTGCATTCACAACTAAGGACATGGAGCCCCAGCTGGTGTTAGGCTGGCAAGGGCCCCAGGGGCTGCTGGGGACAGTTCACACACCCCACGTCCCATGCCCCTCCAGCTTCAGTAAGCGCTTGTTGCCCCAGGAGGGGGCCGGCACCCTTCTCTTTCTCTGCCTTGCAATCTTGTCAGCAGTCGAAGGCACCCTCTCAAACCCAGGACGCAGCATCTCTGCCACCCTCCCCGTGTGAGCTCAGGTCAAGCGACAGCGGGCCAAGCCCCAGCCTCTTCACCCTGGGGCGCAGCGCTCTGCACGGGCACGGGAGCCGCCCAGGAGTCCTTGTGATGGCAGCTTCGGGAGGGTGCTCAGCCCTCGGGGGTGCGTTCACTACTGCCCAGTGGGGGCAGCTCCCCACAGGGCCTGAACACACCTCTGCTGTAAGGACAGCCCAGGGGCAATGAATCACAGGCAGACAGGATGACCCGCCAGGCCAACTGGACCCTTGGGGACAGGTGCCTCTCCTGAGAGGAGCTACTCTGTTTCCTGGGGTTTCGCTGTGTATACCCTGGAGTTGGGCATTGCAGGGGGAGGGTACAGAGCACAGGTGCTCAAAGTTTGTTCTGTCTCCTTGAGGCGAAGGGAGCATTTTCCTCTTGCCTATCCAAAAGACACATACTACTATGAATGTCTCAGTAAAAAACCAAGCCGTCCTGTGAGCAGAGCCCAAGGTCTTTGTACTCCTGAAAAACGTCCTAAGTTGGACACTGGAATATACGAAGGGTTCTGTCTCCCTCTGCCCAGTGGGAAGCCCTTGTCCATTTTGGTCTCGCAGAAAGGCCCTTGCTGTCTCATATTTCTACGTGTCTCGTGTTGCACAGCATTTGGTCAGAGCCTTAAAACGGGCCCACACACTACTCTGAAATTTGAAGAAAATAACTGATTCAGTTAAGTAACAGTCCCAAGGAAGAGGTGATCTAACAGGTCACCACCCCTGACATCCAGAGCCTGCTCTCCGCCCGAAGTCACTGAGACCTGATCCCCCTTCACACGCCCCGAGCTCCCAGCGTGCCGGCCGTCTGACAGGTGCTTCACACAGGCCCCAATGCAACCATGCGAAAAACATCTTCAACCGGTACACCTGGCAACGAGGCCATCAACAGGCATCTGTTAAGCCCCTGAACTGGTCAGTACAGGTTATGTGCCCATTTCTAGAGCTAAACAGTATTTGGTTACTTCCCACCTCACTCTTAAGAGTCAAGGGAAAGAACTCAGCCTGTCAGTCACAGGAAGAGCACACAAATAAAATGTCCCTTTAGGAAGAAATGAGGGGCGTTTATACAACACTGTGAACCAGAACGTGGCTGCCTATCTTCCAGGCCTAACTCACCCCACCCCTTCAGAAATGACTCGGAACTATACTGTCACATCTGGCCAGGGGGGCCACTGGAAGCGTCACTCAGAGCTGCCCTTCCCTGAAGAAGTACACCATGAGCACCTCCGTTTGCAGCGCAGTACATGTTCGTGGCTGATTCTTTACTGAGGAGGCCAGAGGGGAACCAGGACAAGAGGAACCTGACATGCTGGAGGCAAGCTCTGCCCCCCGGGAAACCTGCGTGAGCCCAAGCAGAAGTCAGAGTCCCCTCCGACCCTGCGGCAAGTGCTGTGAGGTCTGCAGTGACTGGGCCATTCTTCACATTCAACGGCTAAGTGAGCTGAGTGGAGGCGACAGGAGACACAGGGAGCTAAAAGTAACAAGAACAGGCGGGACGCAGAGAACCTGGAAACAGGGGCCGCCTGGCAGGGCTCAGGGCTCAGGGCTGAAACCCCTATGGACACAGTTACACTCAATGACTCAACATTAAAAAGGAAACAACCTGTTTCTGGGGAAAAAGCTACCCTGTAGTCTTTCAAAACAATGTACATTCTTTCACTGCCTTGTACCACTTTAAATCCATGCCATGAGCACAGGCCTGATTCGTCCAGTGAATTCTATGCAAACGTTTCATGACACTGCTGTTAAGGGAACAGCGTGTACCCGGCACACACTGATCTTGTCCAGGGGCCGAGGCGAGCCCCCCAGCCCCCCAGGCCCCCCAGCCTCCAGCAGGCACTCAGGTAACTGCGCACCGAGACACACAGATTCGTGCTGGAGGAGGAAGCTGGGAGCCCGCTTCCCAGGCGATGTGCCCATCTGGGCCCACAAACGCGGCGCTCCAGGAGGCGGCCGAGAGCCCGGACGCCGGCTGCGCCTAGTCCTTGGGGACCTGCAGCACGCAGAGGCTCTTGTACTTCTGCAGCAGCTCGCTCTTGGTCCTGACTTGCTCCCTGACGCTGTGCAGCTGGCGCTGCTGCTGCTCGGGGCTCAGGTGGGTGCCGGGCATGGCGCTGATGGCCTTTCGCATCTCCTGGAATCTGGTTCTGAGGGCATTCAGGTCCTGGTGGACGTCCGGGCTGTCCTTGTCCATGCTGCAGGGGGCAGAAGGCAGGCGTTAGCATCACCAGCTCAGACGAGGCAACGCCAGGCTCCCTGCTCTGCACCCCACAGAACTCGCTCTCTTCCAACATCACCTTTTAGGATGCCTTGTTTGCTATGACCCTTACTGGGCTCTGCACCCCCAGAAGACAGGGATGGGTTCTTAGGCAGCCTCAGGGCAGGCATGTGGCAGCTGCTCCGTAGGAGCGCCCATGCCCAGCAGCACCCTCTCGGCGTTTGGGCAGGATGCTCAATGTGCCCACACAATCAGATGCTTTAACTCTATTAGCTCAAAAGACAGGCTGTACCTGCCTCCGTCCCAGTCCCTGAGCGCTGTGGGCACTCAAGCAATGGAAGAATGACTGCTTGGCACTGAAATATATGTTTGCTGAATGAATGAACAAACAATTATGAATATCAGGTGACAAGTGGCAAGCCAAACTTGCTGAAATACTACATTTCTCCTAACTTGAGACATTTCCAGGCCAATCAGGAGAATTTATCAGGTAGCAAGAGCTAATTTTAGTTGACATTTTGATACTTAAATGTGTTAACATAAAGACTGATTACCACAGAGTTACTCATAAATTTTCAATTAGTTACAAGCTATTGGAAATTCTTCAGCAGGTACGAGCTCTCTCCTACCAGTCATGTAAACTCCTTGCCTTGAGGTCAAGCTCATTTTAAAGACAGGATCATTCACTTCATCACAGTTAGCTATTATTAGCTGCCCAGATGGTGATGCTTCCCTGTCACTACTAAATTAAAAAAAAAACAGGAATAAAAACATTCACCTAAGATCAAAGAAACAGCTTGCCAGTTGCTCTTATACTTTTAAAAGTTGAAAATTTGAAAAACAAGCAGTTGAGACTAAAATCTAAAAGCCAATTCAGTGGGCTATTTATTCTAAAAGTCACCATTGAAGCATACTAGGGGAAAGCTGTCAACGATCTTTTTTTTTAATAAACGTTCATCCCTGATGGGAAATTTCAACCCAGATGGTGCTAATTTGTGTTTCTGATTCATCATTTCTCTGCTTATGCAGGCAGAATGTCCACTTTCCTTGGTGATCTCTCAGTTGTGGTTCCTGACTGGCAGATGAGATGGTCACCAGGCCTGATGCGGAGGGAAGACGTGGAAAACCATCACTCACAACTAAAGAATGGATGACCAAACATTTGGTTGCCACCTGATGCCCTCAATTGGGATATACAATGAATAGTACACCGTATCCCAGTTTCTAGGGAGGAGTGATTGGTATTCCTGAGAACTGCAACCATTTAGAAGGAAGCAATGGGGAGCATCTTTTAATTCTTTTAGGTCTCAGCTCAGAGCTACAACTCTGGACAGAAACCACCTGGACTTCTGAAATCATTACATTTAGATGGCATGGGGGTTAACACATTGTCAGGATTAAGGAATTTTAAAATGAAACTATAGTTTAAAGAAAATTGATTCACATCATGTGAGTATGAAAGGATACAGTAAAAAAAAAAATACATATAAAGTAAAAATTTGGGGAAAAAATGTTAAGATAACACAGTTCTGGAAGCAAACATAACTTGGCCCCAAAGACTTAATTCTTCAAGTAAAAAGTGCGCCATGGTTAGGATGCTCATTTCTGAAACCCCCCAAATCTCAAGAGTTGCCATTTTTTACCTGGTGAATTTTGGGTAAAGGAGACCGTGTTCAGCCAATCAAGGAGCCATATGAAAGCCCGCCAGCAGGGAAACAGCCGAAAGGGGGCAGGCACCCACAGAGAGGCCCGCTGCGCTGCCCCTCGGCCTGGCCTCATCGGTGGAGGTAAAGGACACGGACTCCCGGGGCAAGGGAAACACTAGTCAGGGACTAGCTCCAAACAGGTGGAAACCCGCTAGGGCAGGACGACTGATGAAAAAGAAGAGGCCCAAATACTGAGTGAATAAAAGCAGGACGCTCCAAATCGGCCTGCCTTTGCGTTCACTGTTAGTCAACACCCGACCTCAGAAGGAAGAAAAAGGAGATTAGGCCAGGTCAAGAAACACAGAAATCACACAAACAAGGGCAAGGTTAGGGCACTTAGGCCCCACCTCCAGTGGCGTTTAACAGGTGGACAAAAATACTACTGTGAATGGTTTGATCGACAGGTCTTTTGTGTACATCCTGTGTGAGAACTCAGCATCACTCCAGCAGTGGGCACAGACATCTGTGTCCCCAGACCTGGGACAGACATCAAGGGTTCAGGTGGGTGAGCCTAAGAATAATACTTAGTGAAGTGTGCAGTGCAGCCCAGCTTTCGTTGTTAGCGGAGGTGCTCTGGGACTTGAAGATGCAAACTGGCAAAACGGAGCAAGTATGTCTGCTGGTAACTGAGAAGGAAATAGGAGCCACCGAGCCTTGGAAACCAACCTCTTCCCAAATGTGAGAGGCGCTTTTGCTGACCTCCTGGGGGCATCTGACTTGGTTTCCCATTTCTTCCTCCTCAAAATTTCCACCCCCAAGGCCTCAGGCCCCGCTGTCCTAGCTGCCCCACCCTGGGACAAGTCCTTTTCCTCCTCCCCTCCTGCAACACTACTTCAGTAGCTGACATCTTTCTCAAATAATGCGGTTTGGGTTTTTTTTTTTTAAAGGCTGTGACAGTAATAGGTGCTCAAAGGAAAAAATTTCTAAATAAGACACCCAACGCTTAAAAAAGGAAGGTCCCTCTGATCCCATGTCCCAGAGATAACCTCTGTTAATACCTGGTGTACACTGTTTCAGACTGCTTTGAAATATTCACTAACATACAAATGCACACATACTTTTTTGTTATTTGTTTGGACAAAAAGGTGACCATAGTACACATGTGGTTCTGATTCTTGTGTTTTTCACTTAAAACCACACAGTTTTTCACTGCACCACCGGAGGACAGGCCTCAGCTGGCCTGGTGGGCTGGGTCGATTGAAAGAGATCTTGTGTAGGAAGAAGCAGGTCAGTAACGCCGAGTTCCCAGGAAGAAGGCCTGGCTCTGAGGTCTGGCCAACTCGCCTCAAGGACTAAGGGGCTCGTGGAGGCAACGTGGCCCTGGTGTGAAACGTAAAGGACAGTGGGCGTGCTGGTCACTTGGACTGCCTCTGCAGTGTCAGCGAGGCCCTCCCTTACTTACCCTGCAACGTAAAACATTTTAAAGAACGAAAAATATCAGACAAATGTTTAAGTCCCCACGTTGACAAAATACTTCACTAGGTAAAACAAAACCACTGGGCAGGGCAGTGATGGCTGCAATTCACAGTTCCTCAGCTGGACACTCAGTGCCAGACGCAGACTAGATCGGGCAAGTTTTAACAAAAAAAAGAGAACTTCCCCTAGTCCAACAGGCCTCATTTCATCCCCTCCTTTATTATATATGTACTTCTACAACATGGCTTCTGTACATATCAGGAAAGGCCTCAAAGTGCTGGGATCATTTCTTATTGAAATAAAAATGAAATTTTTCTTTTCCCTTTCCTGTTCTTTAAAAAGATCACAAATGTGTGGCTTTACTAGTTTATTCAACTATGGGAAAGGCACTAGGAGCTACAGAAATGCTACGGGGCTGGGGAGCTTCTCTCCAGTGCCAGGCAGGGTGCATCCCAGCCAGTGGGCCTGCAGGGGCCAGGAGCTCTCTGGTGGACAGGCCGCCCCTGAGCAGGTCCATAAAACACACGGCGTTTCCCTGAGCAAAGACAGGGCACAAAGGCACCCCTGCAGAGGGGCCGGAGCACGCACAGCCTGCAGGACTGCGCCCACCCAAAGGGCACTGGCGTCAGAACAACTCTGGGACCTGGGGCTGTGCTGTGCAGTGTGGGCAGGCCTCTGAAGGCGGTCTGCCGAGACCCCTGCAGGGCTAAAAGCTGGGAAGAATAGGGAGCCCCAGAAATTTCTGGGCAGAGAAACACTAAGCTGATAACATGCATAAGATGAATTAGAGTGAGGGGAGGACAAAGGCAAAGAAACTAATCAGGAAAGGATGATAAGATCCAAAAATGAGGTGAGGTATCAACAGGCTTGGAAGTAAAGGAGCCGATTAAAACCTAAATGTTCCACTAACCAAAAACACTAAAAGCACCTAGGCTACCAGGAGATGGGCTGGGAAAGGCAAAGGAGCTCTGGGTAAATACTGCCAAGAAAGAGGAAAAAGAGAAGACTAGCTTTGAAGATAATTAAATGTACCATGAAGGCTTAAGATTAACACAGTTTGGTAACTGAAGAAAAATAGAATGTGCAGAAGTAGATCAGAAAACATATGGGAATTCAGTGTATGACAAAGGTGGCAGCTCAAGCTGGGAAAAAGATGAATATTCAGTAACAGCTGTGGGAAGACGCGGCTGAGGAAAAGGCTGCCCATCTCCCTTACTCTTTCCATCAAAGTAAATTCCAGAAGCATCACAGAAATTAAAAGTAAAAAATGAAACCATAAAAGTCCTAGGAAAAAAGGATCAATACCTACCATTTTATTAAAGTGGAAAGGCCTTTCCAACAAGGACCAAAACTCAGAAACCAAGGAGAAAAAGCTGGACAGATCTGCCTACACGAAACCATACACTTCTGAATAACAAAAACAATACCAGGAACAAAGTCAAAAGAAATGTAACAATTTAGGGGAAATATTTACAAATATCTGTGACAAAGTCATGCTTTCCTTACTGTAAAAGAACTCATAGGAAGAGATATGACCTAACTGAAAAAATGGGCAGTTTATAGGGAAAAGACACAAATGACATACAATGTTGCACAAATAACATATAATGTTGTATATGAAAAGATGCTATGCTGGATATAAGACACAGATCAATACTTTTGTATAATTTCTGACCTATCAGATTCACCCAAGTTAAAAAGTTTAATGGTGATGGCAGGGGTATGGGAGAAAGATACAAATACTCTGTTGGTGAAGCATAAACTGCTACACTCTTTCTGAATTTGCTAATAGTGATCAAAATTTCAAATTCGAATTTCACATCCTATTACTGGAAATTTAATCCACAGAGACTTCCAAGAGTTTACAAGATGGCACTTAGAAAGAGGTGCCCTGCAGAAGGGGACTGTGGGGTATCATGATTGACACACATGGTGTGTGTGGGGTCATGGGGAAGACCGTGTAGCTCAGAGAAGACAAATAGGGACTCGGTGGCATCTTACTACACTGATGGACAGTGACTGCAATGGGGTGGGAGGGGGACTCGATAGTATGGGTGAATAACCACGTTGTTTTTCTTGTGAAGCCTTCATAAGAGTGTGTATCAATGACACCTTAATAAAAAAAAACAAAAACAAAGAAGTGCCCTGCAGCGCTGACTGCACAGCGAAACGCCAGGGACAGTAAAAGTGTCCTGGAGCAGGGACTTGTTTAAATAAACGATGGCATATTCATACAGTGGGATATTATGCAGTTTGGGGACAAGGGAGGGAGCTGGAAGGAGCAGAGGTAAAGGCCTGCTTGCCATTTTGTATCTGTGTGTACTCTTTAAATACATCTGCAATTTCAACTTTTTAAAAATACTTTCTGGGTGGCAGATTTATGGGCCATTTTAGGTTAATTGAAGCAGTCCAGCCTACAGGACTGTGTTTTAGAGAAACAGCTAAAAAGATGTAGCAATGCTTATGCACCTGCCACTCCAGCAATTCCAGTGTTGAGGATTTACCTCATCAGAAACTTACTCAAATACAAGATGCTGATGCCAACACTGCTAGTAGCAGCAGCAATCAGGAAGACAGGCAAACGTCCAGACACAAGACCAGTTACATAATGTGTGGTGAACCACCCGACTGAGGAAGACCTTCCCGTGTGAACATGGGAAGGTGTCCCCATCACACCAAGTGAGAAAAGCAAAGTAGAGTGTGATCTCAATTTGTATACCTTTTTTTTTTAAAGAGAGTATATATAATTCCTGAAAGGAGGCTTAAATATTAATATGAATTACCATCAGTGAGGGAACTTAACTTCTTAGAATGAAGTGACTGAGTTCTTTCTTGGAATCCTCCAGTGCCTTTTCTCGGTCAGATCAGACACTCTGGAGAAGGCATCTCTCTTGTCTTTGACTGACAGTCTAAAAGCTAGGTGGGTTCAATATTCAGTTATGAACCTTCTTTTAATCCCTATTTCAGTATGGTTCCCTTCTTTCAACTTCTGCAATGTGTCTGCTGTCCCTCAGGCTAATTCATTCCTAAAAATAAATCTTGGGAAAGAATCGCCCTTTCATTGCCACCTGGAAGGAAGAGGGTCGTCACCCGGCTGCCCAGGGGGGAGAGTGGGCACGAGGTCTGCTGCTTGGGCTCTCGTGGGGAAGGCCATGGTCAGGCAGCTTCCTCTGGCTGCTTCTTAGGGCTGGAGATGGATTAGCCACAGCCACCTGCTTTATGGCAATTACCTCCTCTCCTGTTCTTTTTGGTTTTATGCTTTAAAAAAAGACACTCCTCAGTGTCCTTTCAGAGGAAACAGTAACAAACACATGTGATTAACCTGTCTTTTTGGAATTTTCAAACCCACCATCTTTCACAGCAGGCTGCTCCTTAGTGCACCTCACAACCTGATCATTTAAGTATTGTTAGTCCCATTTCACAGGGGAAAGAGATAAGTTGTTTAACCAAGGTTACCCAGCGAGTTCATTATAAAGCTATAATTTGAACCCATCATTTGAGGTCCATTATTTATTTATTTATTTATTTTTTTACAATTTATTTTATTTTAGTATCATTAACCTACAATTACATGAGCAATATTGTGATGATTGAACTCCCCCCTTCATCAGGTCCCCCCACCAACCCTATTACAGTCACTGTCCATCAGTGTAGTGAGATGAGAATCACTACTTGTCTTCTCTGAGCTGTACAGTCCCCCCCGTGCCCCCCCACCCTATGTCTGCCAATCGTAATGCCCCTTGTACCCTCTTATCCCTCCCTTCCCATGAGGTCCATTATTATTATTCACATATTAGAGATAAGAATATTGAGGCCTAGAAAGGTCATATATTTACTAAGGTTACAAGGCAAGCAAACATCAGCACACAAACCTGAATCCAAGACCATCTGACTTGAAAACCGTGTTCTCGCTAGTGTACCTTGCTGCTCCATCATTGAGGGAGCCTGACCCAGCTGATCTGGGGTACAAGAACATACTCTCGGGAGTCTTAGAACTGGCTCTGAGAATGTATACATTTTGTTTTCATTTGTATTTTTCCTAAGAGCAGTGTAGCTGGGTCCATCTGGATAACCCCTTTATAATCCAGCCCTGCCCTGGGAGTGCAGGGAATGCATCTCCGGTCATGTTCGCTACCTTACTGATGCCTGGAAGTGCTCATCAGTGATCACAGGCTAATGAGAACAGAACAGACTCTGTCTTACTCTAAACAGTAACTTCACATCAAGTGAAGCCAAACGAAGTCAGAGTCTAATGTGAGAACAAAGGCTTTTCAGCTGTTTGAAAAGTGGTGGAAGCACGAGGTCATCCCACAGCAAGTGAATCTAGTCTGGCTAAACTCAGAGAAGCTGGCCAGTAAGAATACTTTCATGTTGTGAGTAGCAATTCCATTTCAGCAAAAACTTCCAAGAGCACATAAACGTTACTGTAATATTAATTTTGTTTTAACTTTTCTTGGTTTTTAATGGTTGGATAAGAGGTATAAGCCTTGGGGTTTACAGTTAGTATTGTACGAATATAAATAACAGTAAAAATAATTTAGGCAAACATGGGGATCAGGATGACTATTGGTTGTGTTTTTTCTTTTTCCTTTACAGGGTCAGTTTGAGGTGGACCAAAAGAATGCAAACACCCCCTTTGGTACTACCTTACACAAAGCACACGGGGCAGCTTCTCTGTATCTTTGTTTCTTTAAATGTTTCCCATCATCACCCCTCCAATGTCTTTGAATTACGGGTTATTCTGGTTCTTTTTTTCCTTCTAACTAGTAAGCAACGTGGGGGTGAAAAGGCGGCCCTTTTTACTGTGTACATCCCACAGCACTTAGCAGAGTGTCACACAGGGAAGATGATACATTATCCGCTGCATCTGTAGAGAAAAAGTAACCAAACTGAGTATTACCCCTTTATTACAAGTGAGAAAACTGAGGCTCAGAGGAGCTCGCCTCGCTCCAGATCACTAAGACGCAAACTTTCGTACTCTGCAGAGCCTGTGATCTGGGCTCTAAGCTAGCTTCATTTTTAAGAATATCGCCTGTCCATCAGGAGGTCTGGCAGCTCTCAGGGCTCCAAGCGTTTGCTGAACTCACGGAACCACTCGGAGTGGTCTTGAGAAAGGCCTCTTTACCCGCTGGGTCGGCTTCCCCACCTCTGCAATGCGGGCGTACCGAGCGCACCGAGATCTTTGCAGCTCTGAAACAGGTGATGAGAAGCGGGAGGCGTGTCCTATTCTGGGCCCTTACCATTTGATGATGTTGTGAACCAAAGGCAAAAAGGAGTAATTCTCCTCCTCCTTCACGCCGCCCGGTGACTGAGGCCTCGGAGCCGGGGACTGCTGCGACTGAGGAGCAGCGACCGACGGCGGTGGCGGAGGCTGCAGCGGCTTCGTCTCGGGCAGCGGCGGCTCGGCCGGCGGCGGTAACGCATCCTCCGCCTGTCGCCCGGAGGCCACCGCAGCAGAAGCCATGGCAGTCGGAATTCCCACTGGTCCGCAGGACCGGAGCACTTAGCCCTCCGGAAGCGTCGCGGTCCCTTTACGTCACCACCGTGCGCCCGCGGGGGGCGGGACCTGGAGGAGGGGTGAGTGTGCGGGCTAGGGCGGGGGCGGGGTGGCTGTTACCAGGCAACAGGCGGTTGGCGGGTCTGGGTGGCCTGGTTGTGAGTCAAGTTAGCTAAATTATTAAATAGTCAGAAATGGGAGATTTTAGAAATAACGTCTTATTCCTAGTCACGTGACGAAGACGGTCCAAAAGCAATTACAGGAAGCCTAGAGATTAGTAAGGCTCTGCGCGGCTCAGCCCTCCGAGAAGGCTTCCTAAGAACCAACTTGAACTGCACGCAGAGAAAACCGCACTGACGCAGCACCTGCTACGTGCAAGGCACCGGGCCCTACGGACGCTGAGCACCCAGATGTGAAGGACTTACGGCTCCTGCACCACATCGAAGCCTGCAGGAGAACCCTGCCCCAGCGATAGTGTGAGACCCTGTGCTGCCCTAAGGATGCAGAAACAAAGAGATTACGTCTCTCAAGGCCCTTGGCTGGATAGAGACGAACTAATAATTCAACATTTAATAGGCATCTTCTTGATGACAGATGTTTCGCTAAATGTGGAGGGAGGGGGTGGAGAGGCTATCCCAACTTTAGTACAAGGCACAAAGGGGTTAGTGCCTGGAATAAATGTCATATCCTAGAGGAAAGTCAATGTCAGGCACTCTCCATACCTGTGGGCCAGTTCCTTAAGCCCCTAATTCTCAGTTACCTCACCTCTAAAATCTCCTTCAGTTCAGGGTCATGGCACAGCCTAAACTGCTTTCTAACTTCAGATACATGGCTGATGTCAAAAGGTCTCCTTTGCATGAGGACGCCCTGGGGTCCGAGGCCAAAGAACGGGGAAGGGGCTTCCAGTGGGTTTGTGGTTATGGCCCTTAAAGCAAGTATGGTATGGGAGCTGTATATAATAAATTTCTGGGCAATGGGAACACTCATCCTAAGCTTAGCCAGTGAGTGGTAGAAGACATGAGCTAGGAAAGCCCCATCCTTCCTCGGTCTGCCCACATTCAGGTAGCAAGATGACAGTAGCACCTAAGGACGAGGTGACCGATCCCAAGGAAAGAACCACTGCTGATATTCTCAGCTGCATCAGGAGGGGTTTGTGGAGCAGATCCTAGGGGAGTGAGATGGGTGTAGGGGAGCAGGGGTGTTGGAGGGCGTGCTTTGTCAGTGGGCCTCAGCATGGCCTTCTTAGGCAAGAACTGCCCCGAGTGACCCAAAGGGAGAGCAGAGGAGGAGGGGGCTGCAGTTTCCTTCTTGCCCACCAGGGACGTCTCCACCTAAAAGAGTCCTGGAATTGAATGGAGGAGAAGGGCCTGCGGGGATAGGACCAGATGTCCCTTGAGAGACTTACACACCCTTGGAGTCATCTGGGGACATAACGGTGGGATATTAATAGTAATTGCCACAACTAAAATGGAATAAAAGTAGGTATAATGAACAAAGTCACAATTATTAATTAATCCACAAAAGAGCACCAAAAATTAGATGTTGTATCTCCATTTTGTAGATGAGGAAACTGAGGCTTACAATGATAAGATACTGATCCCAGGGTCATACACCTTGCCTGACACCAAGTCTATGGTCTTAACCAACACATAGGAGACCTTGGGTCTCTGCCAGTTCTGTAACTTTAAAAAGGGAGGCTTTTATTCAGAACACGAGAAACAATCTGATATTCATCAATAACATCCCCATGGCAATGCACGTCATCTTTTCCTTCTGGGTGTGTTTTATAACTTAATTACAAGCCCCAACTTTATCGTTAACAGAATAATGAGGACATCTCTTTTTAAAAAAAGAAAAAAACACTTAAGGTATAAATAGATACGGCTAAAGAAAACAAATTGAAAGGAAGCATGAACAAGTAGGGTGCACTGACAATTTGCCCTAAAAATAGTTAATATAATTGCTGTCAAAGAGTAAAGCTGACTTCATAACATTGCAAGTGGATGTCAGAAAATATTGCTGGTGCTGGTTTCATTAAAACTGAAGTTGCCACAGCAAATGTTGTCTGTTCATAACTGCTCTGTTGAAAGTGAAAAAGCAGATGCTCCACTGACCGATAAGGACTGGACACAGTTAGAGGCATCACAAAGTCAGGCTAGCCGGTCACTTTCTTAGGCAGATTTATAGTTTCTCCTAGGGCCTTTCCAGTCAAGTTGGTGGGTGCAAGGGCAGGCCGTGGAGCCAGTCTGCCTGACTGCAGTCCCAGCTGAACCTGCTTGAAGTTGTGTGACTTTCAACCACTGGACAACCTCCTAGGATGACTGAGCAGGTTACTACATACAAATTACTTAGAAAAGTACCTGTGAACAGTAAATATTAGTTCTTATTGTTCGGATCTAGGGCTTGCTGCTTCACCAATGAACAAAACCCAGACTTACGATAGCTAAGAGGAATGAGCTAAATCAGGACTTCCCAACAGAAATATAATGCAACCCACATACTTCATTTTCAGTTTCTAGTAGCCACATTAAAGAAATAAAACAGGTGAATAAGAGAGACAGTAGTAATACCTGAAGAGGTATTTTACTGTTTTTCAAACCGTCTTTGACATCTCACTTTGAATAGCCACATTTCAAGTGCCCAGTAGCCAGATGTGGCCAGTGGCTACAGAACTGAATGGTGCCGCCCAAGAGATCGATACATAGCAGCATAAACAGAGCTCACACACATAATGATGAGAGGAAAATAGCAAGTTGCACAAAGTAAACAGAGCATATTATTATTTATGACAAATAGCACTATATATCACCCATTGGTACAAGGCATACATGTAAAAATGTTTTCACAGGAGATGAAGGGCATACTTCACCCTCATGGGACAGAAGATGGGAACATAATGGGCTTTGCAACTTCCTGTGTAGCGTTATGTTCCTTTTATGTATTATAAGCGGACTTGGAGAAAATAGGAAAAACATGAGCACTTGCCAAATATGGGAGCGGGTACACAGGAGTTCTGTGCGTCAGGCTCCAGGCTCTGCTCCTTTCTGCCTGTGTGACCTCAGACAAGTCATTTAATCCTCCCGTGCCTCGGCTTCCTCATCTGCAAAGTGGAATCATAACTGCACCTACCTCAGAGGATTAGTGTAGGGTTACAGGCGTCAGTGTCTGTAAGGACCTTTGAACAGCACCCAGCACACAGTAAGTGCTATTTAAACTTTAGCTACTACTGTAACTGTTTTCATTATTTCCCAAAAAAATAGAAAACTGCATAATTATTCCTTATGAAACAAACCGTCACTGCAGGAACAAATACAAAACCTAGGCTGCATCCAGAAACTGAACTTTCAGATGCTCTACGTGGGTCTATGCCACAAATACCTGTGAATAAGCTGGTGATACATCTCTGCTACGTGAGGCCCAAAAATAGTCGTTTCTCTGCCGGACGAACATCATGGGGGCTGTTAAACTGATCATGGCACTGAGTGATCAGGGCTTTTCATCGAAGCTGTATCCTTACATATGATTCATCCTTTTCTTTCATTACGTGGAGCCTCAGGCAGGTTGGAAAAGCTACATGATACTTTGATTTTTGTGAGTTAAAAAAAGTAGGCAGCGGCCGTCATCCAGGCCAAGCGCAGGTCCCGCGCACGCCAGGGGCCGCCGGCCGGGCCTCAGGCCACGGACCCCCTGCAGACTGCCTGTCTCCTCTCTCTGAGCTTGACTGCATTTTTTTTTATTACTTTCAACAGCCCTCTCCGCACCGTAAGGCCGTCCATTTTGCCCACTTTCTCTACTTACTCATTTTATCGCTTCCTTTCTCAGAAGCGCTCATTGTGGGGCATTTCATCGCACGAATTTGCCTCTATTTCTCTCAGACTCAGAATTTTCTCCTTAAGACCTTTCCTTTAGTCCTTATTCCCCTTATCATTATTTTTCGCCAGACTTTTCGTGTAATGACAATGAGAGGCAGTCCATTCCAGGAAACAGTTTTTGTCTAAAATGGTACATTATTGTTCTGGCACCATAACCTTTCCAATTTCTTTTTTTTTTT
>JAQQAC010004778.1:965384-982385 GCA_029783875.1 Phataginus tricuspis | reverse complement strand
TCTCCACATCCTCGCCAACATTTGTTGTTGTTTGTGTTTTGGATGTTGGCCATCCTCACTGGTGTGAGGTGATATCTCATTGCCAATTTCTTTACATAGCCATTTTCATTCAAATTATTTGTTAGCCAAGTTTTTGTTTTTTTTTTCAGTCTGCCAGCTGCTTCCCAAAAGCCTCAACCTTCACCCTTTCTGGTAATCTGTTTTTAAAAATACTCTTTTTCTCAAAATGGTCTTTTTTTATTTTTCTCACTCTTCGTTCCTCCCTTTTACTAGATGTTGCTTTGTTTTCCTTATTGGATGTATTGTAAGTCTTTTGATTCTTGACTATTAACTCCAGCTGCAAAATGATAGTTGAAAATAATTATGTACCCGGAATGCTGACAAGCAGAGGGCGTGTGCCGCCTGTTGGCCTTGGGGGCTGGTCCTCCTGTTTCGGACCACACAAGTGCAGAATATCCCCAAACTGTAGCAGCCAATAAGTTCCAAGAAAATGGAGGAAACACAGAAGGGTTTGTCCCGTTACCCTTCACCCTCTCCCTACAACATGTCTTGGAAAATGTGGCTTTGTGAGCTCTGAACCTTCCCTGCCGAGTCTTCGGCTCAAACTGTGTGGTCCTACAGGCTGTCAGGAAATAGCCCCGGCCTATCTACACACCATGTTTTGGGCACCAGCTTTGTGCCTGGGACCATGCAGGGGAAGACAGAGATTCCCCGTGGTCAGCCGCAGGAGAACAGACCTGTCGTTTCGAAGAGGCAGGGGTGCTTGTCTTCCGTGACCCCTGCATTTTGCCCATGAGGAAGCAGGGGCCTCGGAGGCTGAGTGACTCGTTGAAGGTCATGCAGCCAGTTGGTGGAAGAACTGCGACATGGAAACAGGAGTAAGTATGTGTTACTGACATTAGGAAGAAATCAGGAACCAATGAGGACAGATGGCTTTCAGTGATAACAGAGTTTGAGCCTATTTATGCTACCTCCCCAGCATCTTAACTGGTTTTAAATCCACAGAAAATGTACATTGTTTTCCTGCTCTGGAAAAATTCAGTGCTGGGAGTAAGGACAGGGCTTGAGCGCAGCTCCAGAGGAGACGGTAATGAGCACACGAGGGCATCGTGCCTCTGGCAAGCCATTCTGCTTTGCGTAAGTCTTGATTTTTCAGGTGGCCTTGGTGACAGTTGGCAAGGGGGACTGCTTATGTAACTACCCAACTAGGGATTGCTGCAACTGCGAGGAGAGGCCAAAGTGTGGGAAGAGCCAGCCCCAATCTGGGGGGCCGAGATGCTTCCTACTGGTGAAGTTCACCGGTGTCTTTTGAAAACTCCTTGGCAGCCCAGCTTATGAAAATGCCCTCAGGGGGCTGAGCAACTGGGGAGACAGCGATGTCCTTCAGGTCAGCCCGACTGCTGCAGCGAGCTTCCTGGGCGAAAGCTTGTAGCATGAATCAGCGGGGAAGGAATGAAGTACAGATCTAGAGACGAGGTGCAAACCCCACATCTGCCAGGGACCAGATCTGGGACCTCTGCCGAGTAATTCAACCACCTTGTGCTTGGCATCTCAGTGGTAAATCTCCCCGGCAGGGCGCGCAGGAGGAGACGAGGCATGTCCAGCATCAGGCCTCGTGCCTGGGGAGTGGGCCCAGTGAACAGAATTAAAGGAAAGATTCCTGCCATTTCTTCCTGAGGTTTACTGTTTTTCCTCTCATGTCTGTGTTTACACATCCTGGGAGCTGTCTACACACGGTTCCCAGTTAGCTGAAGCACAAGAAAAAATAAAAAATCAGAGTGTTGTCAGGCAGCTGCGTTTGGGGAGGTCTCTCCCTGTGCAGTAGGTGAAACCTCAACCCGAATAGGGGAGGGTTCTTGACTCTGATCAAGAAGGAATTTGCAAATAGGTCCAATGAGTGCAGGTAAGGGAGGAATTCACTGAAGCGAGAGTAGCAGAGAGTGACAGCAGAGAGAAGGAAAAGCAGGGGAGGAAAGGGAAGCTCGGTGAACCCCCTGCTCCCCGGAGAGCAGAGCCCTTGCCAAGTCCTGAAGCCAGGGTGTGGGTAAAATTGTAGTATTTCCAGAAGATCTTACCTGGCTTTGCTATATTTGCATATCCTCAGGGGTGGAGAGAAGTTCATCTCCATGTCAATGGGTTACCTTGGCAACCGAGGGGTGTCTGAGAGGTTAAGGGGAGGGGCTGGCTTGCTTGCTTCTTCTGGAGCAGGGGAGAGAGACCGCCCTGGACTGCAGTTTGTAAGCAATAAACGGGTTTTAAACTTTATTTCTCCCTTTGACTGATTTCGGTTTTTAGAGGTATTTTGCTTCAGGATTTCCTCTCCCCAGACTTACACAGGGTTACCTGGTGTCCAGGGTCTGCTTGAATCTTCACAGCATGGGAATCAAGCACCCACCACCCCAGGATTTGCGGGAGCCTCCGAGCACTGGATGGAGTGAGATTATGCTCTGAGAACTCCCCAAAGCGAAGAAAGGAGACTTGTGGGCGGGCCACTAAAGAGCAGGGTCGCACAGCCGCCGTCCTGTCCAGGCCGCCCAGGTGACAGGAACTTGCGAGCCCAAATCTGAGATCTTTGTAGCCCCTCCCTACTTGTCTGAAGTAGAACAGAGAGAGAGAATACTCGTGCTTAAGTCTAGAAAATTGAATGAAATAGCAAAGTAAGGTGCTTACCACTGGGAAAAGAGGACTCTTTTTAATATCCCAAGAGATCTGGAAGAGCACGGAGACAAAACACAGTAAGTTGTGCAGTGAGAAGGCTTTATTTAAGGCAAAGTACACGCTCAAAGAAAGGGGAGTGCGGGCAGCCTCAGATAGTAGGTGTGCTTAAAGCCTAGGGTTCGTGTCTTTTAAGGATTTCAACAATGGAGGAGAGGGCCCAGGGAGCATAGGCTTGGTACGTGGTCTCATGGTGTCTCTCTGGTGAGAGGCATTATATCATCATCCATAGTCAGTCCTCCAGATATTCTGTAAGATTAACTTAACACAAAGAATTTACTGATCCTGTTTTTTTCCAAGGTAGTGGTGACCCTCAAGCAGTGGAAACATACCATTGAGGGCTGCTTGCCCTGCCTTAGGATAGGGTCAGTTGCTGGCTAATCACCATAAAATATGTTAGGTAGCTTACCTCCTACCTCCTGGTTTTTAAAATGGAATCTTAGCCTTAAGATGGAGTCGCTCCTGTTCTTACTACACTGTTTATATCTCAGCATTTTTCACCATAGGCAGGAAGAGTTAATCATGATGCTTCTCCCATGTCCCTGCCCTACCTCAAGAGCAAATAGAAAGCATGTTTTTGCATTTTTCCTGCACTCCTTGCATCTCAGTTGTTGCTTTGGTGTCACGTACAACCAGGCTCACAGTGCCCCCATCTTACAACGCTGCTCAAAGATCAGGGTGCCGATGAGTTACTGAGGCCCGGCCCTGGGCACGGCCTTGGATTAGGTGCCGTGGGGAGGCATGGACCACAGGAGTGGTGCTTGATATGCAAGCTTTTAGTTTTGTGGGGCAAAGAAACGTTATGTGAGTGACAAGGCTATCTGGCATTAGCCAAGGATGAATTTTCCCAGCAGAGATATTCGCTCACCTCCTTCTGTTGGCCTCACAGGCAGATGCCACTGAGTCTGGTCTGAATGCTGTGGGCCCTGCCCAGCAGCTCGCCAGCCCCGCCTTCTGCTCAAGGGGTGAGAAGGACAAATGTGCCCAGGAAGCGCTCTAAAATGGACTAAGTGGGAAGACAGGAAAGAGGGCAGCTGCAGATTGTTGTCTAAGGAAAAAGGAGGCCAAACCAGATGGCAGGATGTGGCAGAAACAGATTTGGGGACTGGCACAGCTCAGTCTGAGAGGCTAAGAGCACACGGATGATGAAACAAAGCAGCTGAAGCCCGCCAGCTCAGCCCCCGCAGCTGGACTTCTGAAAAGCAGATGGTTGCAAATGGGAAGGCACAGAAGCGAAGGAAGTTATTACACAACGGTAAAGAAATCTATGAGAAAGGCTAGCAAAACCAGAGAAAGGGCACATCCTTCAACATGCCACTCCTTCCCCCTCCGAAATCTTTGTTGGGTCCTAGGCCCACAAGGCCTCTCTCCCTTTCCAAAGCTCACTGCTCGCCTGACCTGCATTTAGCACTTCAGCCAGCCAGTAACATGGCCCTCCATCACCCACGCACCCAGCTATCCTTCCCCAAGAACCTGCCAAGTGTGGTGCCAATGGAAGAGACTTGGTTCTTACTCCTGGAGATCTTGCAGTGCAGGGAGGTGTGCTGAGCCAGTGTGGCAGGTGAGATTGAAATAATCTGCAGTGCAATGTGGACATTACTTGCAAAATTTTTTTTGTCAGGTATTATCCATTGCCTACACATGCTCCATCTAGCCACCACTCCAGCACTAAGGGATGACATGTGACTAAGCTGACCTAATTGTGATCATCTCACCCCTGTTGGCCAGCAGTGGCCATGTGACCCAGTTCTGGCCATTGATATTTCAGTAGAAATCGGTTGAGTGGAGCAAACACCGTCATTCATCTACGAAAAAGAGACTAATAAATGTGGCTAGGGCTTAATTCCTCCCTTTCTTGATGGAAAGTGAAAATGATGTCTGGAGATGGGTAGCCATTTGAGATCACAAGGCCAGCCTGTGCAAAAGTGGCAGAATACACCTAGAGAGTGAGCTTTGGTCTCTGACAGCATCGTTACACAGTTGAACAGGTCACTTCCAGGCTTTGTATTAGGTGGGAAAAATGGCTATTCTCTTACTAGCCCTTAAGTGCATCCTTAATGATAATTTCCTTAAATTATATTTTTAACTTACAAAAATAATATTTATTATTTTAGAATCTATTAACAAAAAAACCCATATTCAATGGAGGCCGTTTTGGAAAGTGCTAAAAAGCATACAAAAGAAAATAAAAACTTCCTTCAAACACCTAAAGATATCCATGCTTAATATTTTGTTGTCTATCTTTTACATTTTAAATGTATATTTGTCTTTTTTTTTTAATTTGAGATCATACTGTTTTGTACTATTCTTTTTTCTCTTAATAATTTACCATGAATGGCTTCCCATGTAAGCTAATACTTACTTACAACGTGGTTTTGTTAGGCAGGAAAATAGATATGAGTGGAGTGTAAAGAGAAAAAGGCCAGAAAGTCCACTAAGAAGACCCAAAATTAATCAATTAAAGCTCAAAAAGCCAGGAGCAACTTGGTCTGGAATGTTTGAATATTCCCCAGTTAAAGGAGGGCACCTCAGCACAGCCCTTGTCTTTACTGTGTTAATCATGCAGGCCCGGCCGTAAACAGCATAGTAAAAGGCAGGAAGGATTCCATCTTAAAGATTGTATTTTAATACCCAGGAAGGTAAAAATGTAAGACTCTTAACTTACTCTTCAGCAAACAGACAACAACTCAGCCCAGCTTGGGGGCTGGGCAGGGTCTGTTTCATACGCTCCCAGACCAAGACGCTGGTATAGCAGGGAGAAATCAGAGCAGGAAGTTCCTTGTGTTAAGTTAATTCTAGGTATTCAAAGACCACTTAACAAGTCTGCGCCCCCAGCCTTTAGTCGCATTCCTAAAGAATCCTTAAAAGAGGAAACCCCCAACCTTTCGGGGAGCTCCTCTCTCTGAGGTCGCCCGCACTTTCTAAGAATGTAACCTTTTTTTTTTTGGTATCGTTAATCTACAATTACATGTGCAACATTATGGTTACTTAACTCCCCACTTCATCAGGTCCCCCCACCAACCCCAATTACAGTCACTGTCCATCAGCGTAGTGAGATGCTATAGAACCACTACGTGTCTTCTCTGAGTTGTACAGCCCTCCCCGTGCCCCCCCAACATTACGTCTGCTAATCATAATTTCCCTTTTTCCCCCTTATCCCTCCCTTCCCACCCATCCTCCCCAGTCCCTTTCCCTTTGGTCACTGTTAGTCCGTTCTTGGGTCCTGTGAGTCTGCCGCTGGTTTGTTCCTTCAGGTTTTTTCTTTGTTCTTATACTCCACATATGAGTGAAATCATTTGATACTTATCTTTTTCCTCTTGGTTTATTTCACTGAACATAATACCCTCCAGCTCCATCCATGTTGTTGCAAATGGTAGGATTTGTTTTCTTCTTATGGCTGAATAGTATTCCATTGTGTATATGTACATCTTCTTTATACATTCATCTACTGATGGACACTTAGGTTGCTTCCATTTCTTGGCTATTGTAAATAGTGCTGCAATAAACATAGGGGTGCATCTGTCTTTCTCAAACTGGGCTGCTGCATTCTTGGGGTAAATTCCTAGGAGTGGGATTCCTGGGTCAAATGGTATTTCTATTTTGAGTTTTTTGAGGAACCTCCATACTGCTTTCCACAATGGTTGAACTAATTTACATTCCCACCAGCAATGTAGGAGGGTTCCCCTCTCTCCACATCCTCGCCAACATTTGTTGTTGTTTGTGTTTTGGATGTTAGCCATCCTCACTGGTGTGAGGTGATATCTCATTGTGGTTTTAATTTGCATTTCTCTGATGATTAGCGATGTGGAGCATTTTTTCATGTGCCTGTTGGCCATCTGAATTTCTTCTTTAGAGAAGTGTCTATTCATGTCCTGTGCCCATTTCTTAATTGGGTTATTTGCTTTTTGTTTGTTGAGGCGTGTGAGTTCTTTATATATTTTGGATGTCAACCCCTTATCAGATACATCATTTATGAATATATTCTCCCATATTGTAGGATGTCTTTTTGTTTTACTGATGGTGTCCTTTGCTGTACAGAAGCTTTTCAGCTTGATATAGTCCCACTTGTTCATTTTTGCTTTTGTTTCCCTTGCCAGGGGAGATATGTTCATGAAGAAGTCGCTCATGTTTATGTCCAAGAGATTTTTGCCTATGTTTGTTTCTAAGAGTTTTATGGTTTCATGACTTACATTCAGGTCTTTGATCCATTTTGAGTTTACTTTTGTGTATGGGGTTAGACAGTAGTCCAGTTTCATTCTCTTACATGTAGCTGTCCAGTTTTGCCAACACCAGCTGTTGAAGAGGCTGTCATTTCGCCATTGTATGTCCATGGCTACTTTATCGTATATTAATTGACCGTATATGTTTAGGTTAACGTCTGGACTCTTTATTCTGTTCCACTGGTCTGTGGGTCTGTTCTTGTGCCAGTACCAGATTGTCTTGATTACTGTGGCTTTGTAGTAGAGCTTGAAGTCTGGGAGCATAATCCCCCCTGTTTTATTCTTCCTTCTCAGGATTGCTTTAGCTATTTGGGGTCTTTTCTGGTTCCATATGAATTTTAGAACTATTTGTTCCAGTTCATTGAAGAGTACTGTTGGTATTTTGATAGTAATTGCACTGAATCTGTAGATTGCTTTAGGTAGTATAGCCATTTTGACAATATTTATTCTTCCTAGCCAAGAGCATGGGATGAATTTCCATTTGTTAGTGTCCTTTTTAATTTCTCTTAGGAGTGTCTTGTAGTTTTTAGGGTATGTCTTTCACTTCCTTGGTTAGGTTTATTCCTAGGTATTTTATTCTTTTAGATGCAATTGTGAATGGAATTGTTTTTCTGATTTCTCTTTCTGTTAGCTCATTGCTGGTGTACAGGAAAGCAACAGATTCTGTGTATTAATTTTGTATCCTGCAACTTTACTGAATTCAGATATTAGTTCTAGTAGTTTTGGAGTGGAGTCTTTAGGGTTTTTTATGTACAATATCATGTCATCTGCAAATAGTGACAATTTGACTTCTTCTTTACCAATCTGGATGCCTTATATGTCTTTGTTTTGTCTGATTGCCGTGGCTAGGACCTCCAGTACTATGTTGAATAACAGTGGAGAGAGTGGGCATCCCTGTCTTGTTCTCTATCTTAGATGAAAAGCTTTCAGCTTCTCACTGTTAAGTATGATGTTAGCTGTGCATTTGTCATATATGGCCTTTATGATGTTGAGGTACTTGCCATCTATACCCATTTTGTTGAGAGTTTTTATCATGAACGGATGTTGAATTTTGTCAATTGCTTTTTCATCATCTATGGAGATGATCATGTGGTTTTTGTCCTTCTTTTTGTTGATGGGGTGGATGATGTTGATGGATTTTCGAACAGAATGTAACCTTTTAATCTTAAACTTTCTCTCTCCAAACCTTTGGGGGCGCCTCTCCTTGCTAAAGTGGCCTGTACTTTTTCTCTCTTTAAGTAACCTTAAATAAAACGATTACTCTGCTTCACTACTGTGTCTCTGCCCTTCAATTCTTTGTCGCCGCGGTGACAAGGACTGAGGAAATACACAACCCTCCCCCAATAGTTTCAAAGAAAGGACACATGAATATAAATTAAACCAAAGAGGAAAAAACAACCAGTTCCTACAAACAGGGCAACAGTAGTGAGGATTATCTGTGGAACCACGCACCCTGAGAAGCCTTTCAGGATTTCAGGAATCGTAGTGATGGCAGGTGACCTTTGGAGACTCTTTTTATTAAAATAAAATAGCAAATAAAACGAGAAAGCAATTTTCATTTCCTCTGGGATTACTATTTTGTAAGGGAATCTCATTTCAGTCTCTTAAACGTTTTAAAAAGGAAAATCGTTTATTATTGGTTCCCTATCATCTATTTCTGCCAAAGGGCAAAGATATCAGGTCTTTAAAATTAAATCGATCTGTGTAAACAGCCATGCGCACACAGCACCAAGCTGTGCCCAGTTCCCTGTCCCTCCGACACCGGCGCACACCGGGGCGCCGCCCTGACTGCTGCCTCCGTGGGCTCCTATCAGGCAGGCAGCCCCCCTCTGCCTCTCTCCTCTGCCGTCGCCTCATCAAAGCCTAAGCAATGAGCAGGCAGCGCAGCATTACCTTAAAAGGCCGTCGTTCGCTGCAGGGGGAGGCCACCCAGGTGATCTGTGAGCAGCAAACCCGAGGTTTGGGAAGGACTTCGAAGGGCGTCTTGTCACGCCTTTCTCTGCTGTACAAAAGAGAAATGTAAACACAGCTCCTACCAGGTGAGTTTATAATCCAAATACACACCCACTCGCGAGAAAGGGAGGATTAGAAAAGACATTCAAGGGCACAGTTTTCCTTTCTTTTGGGGATTAAAAACAAGCCATTGGAATTCCCGAATGGGCCACCAAGAGGGCAGTTACCAGGGTTACCACATAAAACTCTGTTTTGAAATGTGAAAATGAGGTCCAGCAGGCAGAGACTGATGGAGGACAGGCGGTGCGCTCACCGGCATGTCCCCTCCCTGGCGTTTGACAAACAGCTCCCGAGTGTCCCGGATGCTAGCACGCAGCGGTGAGCACGGCAGAGCCGCTGCTCTCACGGGGTCTTACACCAGGCCAAAGACACAGTCTATGCGGCTCCCACAGTCAGAAAAGAAAAAGAACCACCATTTAAAAACCAACACATTTTACAGAAGAACTTCCAGATTTCCAGCTTCTCTTAAAAAAAATCCCAAGCTGTCAACTCTAGCCCCATATTCCGTGGGGCAGCAGTGGGCTGGAATGGGAAGTGCTGCCCCGTGGAGCCCTGTGCGGGCTGGCCACTTGCCCTCGGGCCCAGTCCATGCACGGGGTGTGTTCACTGCGCCTGCTGTCCATTCAGGTACCTGCAGGACGTGGGAGTTCACGCCCTCTGAGCCACCCTACTGAGGTCTGGGCCTTTCCCAAGTGCATGAGAGCGACGCGTGTGTACACCTCTCGTCCTGGCCACTGGACTGGAAGGAGCTTGGAAGCAAGGGCGGTGTCCACGTGCCCACGTCGCACTCCGTTGGGGCGCACCCAGAGTCCTCTCGGTCCCAGCCTGCCATGCTGAGCAGGTCTGCACCAACTTCCTGTTCGCTCCAGCTGCTCCTCACCACCCAGGCCTGCACCGCCCAGCGCCATGCCTAGGCCTCACCAACATCCCTGTGGAAGCACGCAGGAGCCCTCCGCACGCCCACGTGTGAGCAGCCCAGAGGGCAAGCAAGCGGGCAGCAGTGGGCAAGTGCCTGGCCCATGCCTCCCGTAGACGGATAGTTTCGGGTGCATTTCCTAAGGCTTCTCAGACGGTCTGGTGGGTGGAGAAACCAGTCTCCAGAGGCCTGGTCAGCTCCATCATGTGGCTTTGTATCTCCCTGGGTCTTAGACCTTCCTTCCCTGACCTTCCCTCCCCATCACCCACCACTCCTTCAGGGGATCACCTTCCTAGACAGACCCCCAAACTCTCCTACTTGGGGGCCCCAGGCTGAGAGAGATGACATCAGCATGGCCCTGGAAAGCAGGTCCCCAGCATGGGCCCCCTTCTACCGGCTGTAACCGGGGGGGGGGGGGGGGGGCGCGGCAGCTGTGGCGTGTAGTGGCAGAACAACTACCAAGTCCCCGCCGGCGTTGGTGGTCTTACCACATGGAGCAGAGAACTGTGGCTGGCCAGAATGGGGTTCACGCAAAACGTCGAGTAGGTAGCAGCCATGGCACTGGAATGTTCTGGGGCATGATAAAGACAATAATTATGAAATTGGATAGTTTTGTTATCTGCTTTGGAGGCCCATGTGGGCCGATCATCAAGGCAAGCTGTGCCGTGGAGGCCAGTGAACACTTAGGGAGACGCTTACGGAGACCCTGTCTCCTGAAGTCAGGACCAGGATCTGGGCAGGTGACAGAGCTGCAGGGGAGACTGATTCATGCCTCAGGGGCCTCCTGGGTGAAAGGCCAGGGCCTGATGGGCACGGGACAAGCCCGAGGATCTTGGACCCCTGTGTTTCTCTGGGTCCTCCCTCGGAAGCCGTCCCTTCTGCCTCATTAGGAGGGGGCAGCCTCCTGCAGACTGGAGGTCCTGCGAAGACGCTGCCGGATGCAGGTATCTCATGAGATGCGCTTGACCTCAACATTTGCTGCTGCCACCCTTCACTGCATCTGGGTTGACACCAGGACTAGGGTGCAGGGGCTAGCATGGGTGGGGCGAAGGCAGACTCTGCTGAGAGAAAACAGCTGCCACACTGGCAGGATTGCCAGCAGGGGCTTGGAGAACGGAGGTGGGGAGTCCACAGGGCATTGAGCTAGGGGTGGGGCGGATATAGAAAGCTGGGTAGGAGGGGTTTAGGGATGCAGAGATACTTACTTATGAGTCAGGATCCGTGTTATAAGAAGGTCCCTTGGAGCTGGTTCTCATACCCTGCCGTGATGTCCCTGATGGTGGCCTACAGTAAGCTAAGCAGAGATGTCAGAATACCTTGACACAGTATTGAAGAAAGGGCCTGGAAGCTCAGGGTAGTGGGCATGTGAAAATGGATCTATTAGGTGAGAACAGAGACCCTGCCCTCTAACTGTGGTCTTCAGGAGGGTCCATGGGACACCTGTTCACTAATGCAAAGGGATTGGGGGACAGCATCTCAGAGTAACTCAGTGGCAGCTTTCCTCTGTAAGGTTGGCTGACCTCTGTATGGGAGGTGCTGCTGTGAAACTGGGACCCCTTGTATCAATGCGGGTGATGTGGCAGAAGCCAGGAGGCAAGAGGATATCATTCTAGAGTCAGCGGCAGGCCTGGAGTGGCAGGCAGGGTGCCCTGACTCAGAACGATGACCGGGTGTTTGGTGGTGGCCAATAGAGCTGGATTTCCAAGGACCAAGAGTGATGGAAGCCACACAGGTGTCACTCAACTTGTATAATAAAAAACAGATGAATAAAAATAAAGAGCTGGTGGACAGAGGGCCACAGTCAGCTGCCGGTCCCGTGTACCTCCCTGGGTTGCAGACCCTCCTTGCAGGAAATGACGACCCCTCACCTGGTGTCCAGGTCTAACTCAGTCACAGCCTCAAAGCCTCTGGAAGGAAGGGAAGGCCACGCACACTTGAGGAAGGACCCAGCAAGGAGCTACAAGAATTCCCGAGAAACATCCGTTTACAGGACCTGCAGCCATTTCCCAGGGAGTTGCCCAGGGCAAAGGGGAGCGTCCAGGCTTTTCACCCTTGGGTATAAGTTCTGACCTGCACTGACTAGTCGGGACACATGCTCAGACCCTCTGGGCAGGTGGCGGCTGTGGGAGACACTGTATGCTGCCCAAGGCTGTCTCACAGTGGGGCCCCCCACGGCTCCCCAGTGCCCCCCCGCCGCCTCCCGCCACCATGGGCTTGTTCTCCCGTTCCTGTTCCTGCGGTTGGGATAATAGGATGGGCACATGGCACAGACGCCATTGGCCTTACCACATATTACATTATCCAGAAGCTTCCGGCACAATAGTACACTGGGATATGGTACTTTGTCTCCAAATGCTAGACTACAAAAGTCCGAAAGTCCAAAAACCAATGGATGAAATAAAAACAGCCTCTCCCACCACGATGCCTGTGGACCTCCCTGTGTAATCTATGCCTCCATCCTCCCAGTGTTAGGCTCTAGTTTCTGGTGAGGGGTGGGAAGGGGATGCTTCTACTAGGGGATAAGTAAAGGTTACACTGAACTTGAAGCTCTGACTACCACCTGTTCACTTTTGATTTTTAATGCCAAGGGACCAGGACCAGAGAAGGGAGTTACTGTACTGGTGGACAAAAATCAACCCTGGTTGCCACGAGGCGCTAGAAGCAGTTGATTCAAAAATGGGGACAGGGAGAATCATGCTTGGAACTGGGGCATGAGGACAAGGAGGATTACGTTTGAAACCAGGGCACTTATTGAGCTGATTCTTAGTGCATAAAGTGCCCGGTGATAATGATGGGCCAGCAACTGCAGTGGCCATGGGCTAACAGGGCAAGGCATGTAAGGACTCAGACCCCTTGGGGCTGAAGCTGGAGATCAAACTGGCTGACGAAGGGTGAGGGGAACCTAGAATGGCTGGTGAGGGGGGAGGTAGTGAGTGTTAGTGGTAACCTTAGGGTCAGCTGCAGGAGTGGGTTGTATATGAAGCTTTTCTAGAGATGATGGGTGACCACCATCCTGAAGAGGCCTCTGAAATAGATCGGCCTGAGAACTGAACTGGGTCTGAATAGTGCAAGGGGTGGACTGTATTGGGCATCTCCTGAACTTCACTACAAATCTTCTTGGTCCCACCTCTAACTCCATCCGTGACCATGGCGGCCAGTTCTGTGAAAGCTTTGACTGGCTTCAACCAGGTGCAGCTTGACAGCTCAGATCTGTACAAAGTGCCTCTCACTTCCCAGCCCGGAACTTGAGTGACACTGCAGAACAGAAGGCCGGCAGGAACCTTTTCTGCATATGTGCACCCTGCATGTGTGTGTGTGTGTGTGTGTGTAGGAGAGGCAGCCTTGAGCCACAGGTGACTGGAATCTATAGGTAATGCCTCCCTTGGTCTTCAGACACATTTCACAAAGCTATAAAGATGGTCCCATGCAGAACTTCCGAACCAACTATTCCCCGATAAGAGCTAAATAATCACCTGTGAAATGTATCAACTGACATGCGGCTGCTGCCAGAAATTGTTGAGTGGAGTCAAGACAGGCATTGGAGACAAACTGGAAACTGCTCTTCCATCTCTATGTAAAATCACAATGTGTTTGCTTCCAGAACACTCTAAGTCCTCCAGCCACCTGAACAAAGGCATAACATGTCAAGGAATTGTCCTAATGTGTCAAGGAAGAGACCTAAAAGGTGCATGAGAGAGGAATTGTGAAAACAAGAAGCTTTCTGAATGGTAATGGCTGTGAGGCGTAGGAAGGACAATTGTAAAGCAGGTGGTTTATATGTGGAAAAGAGATTTAGTCCATAAACTGTCATGCTGGCTGAAACCTAGATAAAATAATTTAATGAAACACCAGAAGAAGTGTGATTTAACTGAGGGGACAGGAAATTCCTTGAACTAATACTAAGAGATGGCACAGGAGGAAAAAAACTTTAATTCCAAAAGGATTTAGGTAAATTCCTCTTTGTACCATGAGTTAAGAGAATATAGAATGTTTAGAGTGAATTTTTGAACTTTGTGAGTATAAACTGGAATAAGAGATTTGGAAATTGCAATAACATATTTATGTAGCATTTTATAGTTTATGTGGCAATCTTCCACTAAAGCCCCAGCCCATGTGTGCCTCTGATGACCCCTCACTCTCTCTCTGACAGTGATTTAGGTCCGACCCACTGTTAGCCACATAGTACCTAGAACAGACTTGCCCACAGTGAGGGTTTGATTGACATTAAACAAGTCAATTATGTCCTTTGATCCTCACACCTGATACTGTCTCTGCAGGGCAGCCAGGCCCTCTCACAGTATACCTTTTTTTTTTTTTGAAAGTTACACATATATGCAGAAAAATACATAAGACATGAAGTGTACGGTCTGATAAATTTTCACCTAATAAACACAGCTATGTACCTGGCACCTTGATCGAGAAGCAGAGCTTGGCAAGCATCTTCGAAGGTGCTTGGCACCCCTTCCAGTCACTGCTCTCCCCAAGAGCAACTCCCGTCCTGATTCCTAACACCACCATAGATTAGTTTTGCCTGCTTTTGAACTTTTAAGTAAATAGAATCTATGCAGGTATATTTTTTCTGTTTTCTTTTGCTCAACATTATGTTTGTGAGATTAACCCATATCAGGGCAAGTACTTGTCATTTTCACTTATGTAAAGTAACCTATTATGTGAATATCCTTCTATTTATCCATTCTGCTGTGGATGAACACTTAGGACGCTTCAAGGTTTGGGGCTATTGCAGAGAACGCTGCTATGAACTTTCTTGTATGTGACTTTTGGTGTCCATTTGTGCCTGGGAAGGTGCTCACTGGGCCACAGGTTTATCTGTGTTCAGCTTTAGTAGGTATAGTCAGACAGCTTTCCAAGTCGCTTATTCCACTTACACTCATGTCAGCAGCATGAGAGTTCCAGTTGCTCCGCGTTCTTGCTAACACTTTATATTGCCTGTCTTCTTCACTTCGGCCATTTTTGGGACATGTATTTGTATTGCCTTCTATAACCTTTTACCAGATAGGTTGGGGATAGGTATCAGGGAAAAGGTGTTAAGGCAGTTTGTGATTTCCAAAAAATGCTGCCACAATCTCTCCTGTCCCACATAATTTTCTTTTGTGACTTTGCTGTTTTCTTTTGCTCCCATCAAGAGATGGGATCTGTGTTCTCGCCCTTGACTCTGGGTGAGCTGGGGACTATGGCCTACATGGCAATATGTAAGTTCTGAGGCTGTCATAAAAGTAATACAGCCCCAGAAATAAATCCTCACGTACATGATCAAATGCTCTTTGATAAGGGTGACAAGACCACTCAGTGGGGAAAGGACAGTTACCTTAGCAAATGGTGCCGGGAAGACACGATATCCACATGCAGAAGAATGAAGTTGGACTCATCTTACATCATAGACGAAAAGTAAATTCAGATGGATTAAAGACGTGAATATAAGCCCTAAGAATATAAAACTCCTAGAAGGAAACAGGAAAAGCTTCATGACATAGGGTTTGGCAATGATTTATTGGCTATGACCCCAAAGCGCAGACAAATAGACAAATAGAAACACATCAAATTCTAAAACTTCTGTATACCACGGGACCAAATCAACAGAATGAAAAACAATCTACAGAATAAGAGAAAATATTTGTAAATCATATTTACAAATTGTAAAACTCCTGGTTAAGAGTTAAGATCAAGAGTATATAAAGAACTACAACTCAACAAAAAAAATAAAATAACTTGATTAAAAAATGGGTGATGGGCTTGAGTCAATATTTCTTCAAAGATGATATATAAATGGCCAATAAGCATATGAAAAGATGCTCAACACGACTAATCATCAGAGAAATATAAGTAAACTAGGATGCCTCCCACTACAAAGGGAAACTGGGAAATACATGGTGGTGAGGATGTGGAAACATGGAACCTTGTGCACTGATGGGGACGGTGACGGGGATGATGGGATGATGGGATGATGGTTATGATGGTTACGGTAATTGTTTTGTGCTGGCCCCAGCCTATCAACAGCGATGTTATCAAGCTAGGAAGGCCTGGGACACTCACCTGGGCCAATACTCCGTGTGGTGACCCCAACACACATTTTCCCTTTCAGAGCCAATGGTACGGCTGGACCAGCCCTTGTTCTTTTAATTAATTTTTTTATTATGCTATTATTAATATACAATTACATGAGCAACATTATGGTTACTAGACACCCCCTATTATCAAGTCCCCACCACATAACCCATTACAGTCACTGTCCATCAGCGTAGTGAGATGCTATAGAATCACTACTTGTCTTCTCTGTGCCATACTGCCTTCCCCATATCCCCCACCCCACCCCCGCTACATTATGTGTGCTGATTGTAATAGCCCTTTTCCCCCTTGTCCCTCCCTTCCCACCCATCCTCCCAGTCCCTTTCCCTTTGGTAACTGTTAGTCCATTCTTGGGTTCTGTGAGTCTGCTGCTCTTTTGTCCTTCAGTTTTTTCTTTGTTCTTATACTCCATATATGAGTGAAATCATTTGATACTTGTCTTTCTCCACGTGGCTTATTTCACTGAGCATAATACCCTGTAGCTCCATCCATGTTGTTGCAAATGGTAGGATTTGTTTTCTTCTTATGGCTGAATAATATTCCATTGTGTATATGTACCACATCTTCTTTATACATTCATCTACTGGTGGACACTTAGGTTGATTCCAATTTTTGGCTATTGTAAATAGTGCTGCAATAAACATAGGTGTGCATATGTCTTTTTCAAACTATGCTGCTGCATTCCAGTAGTGGAACTCCTGGGTAAATTCCAGGAGTGGAACTCCTGGGTCAAATGGTATTTCTATTTTTAGTTTTTTGAGGAACCTCCATACTGCTTTCCACAATGGTTGAACTAATTTACATTCCCACCAGCAATGTAGGAGGGTTCCCCTTTCTCCACATCCTCGCCAACATTTGTTGTTGTTTGTCTTTTGGATGTCGGCCATTGTAACTGGTGTAAGGTGATATCTCATTGAGGTTTTAATTTCCATTTCTCTGATGATTAGTGATGTGGAGCATCTTTTCAGGTGCCTGTTGGCCATCTGAATTTCTTCTTTGGAGAAGTGTCTGTTGAGGTCCTCTGTCTTTTTTTTTTTTTTTTTTTTTTTTTTT
>JAQQAC010004778.1:943304-964884 GCA_029783875.1 Phataginus tricuspis | reverse complement strand
TTTTTTATCCACTCTGTTACTCTGTGTCTTTTGATTGGTGCATTCAGTCCATTTACATTTAGGGTGATTATTGATAGATATGTACTTATTGCCATTACAGGCTTTAGATTCGTGGTAACCAAAGGTTCAAGGGTTGCTTCTTTATTATCTGAGAATCTAACTTAACTTTCTTGTTAAGTTATTGTGAATGCCGTCTGATGTTTCTTTATCTCTCCCTTCCTATTCTTCCTCCTCCTTTCTTTATATATTAGGTGTTTTATTCTTTGCCTTTAGTTGGTATTTGGATGGTCTGCTTTCTTTGCTATGCTTTTATTTTCTCTGGTGACATCTTTTTAGCCTTAGGGGTGTTTCCCTCTAGAGCAGTCCGTTTAAGATATCCTGTAGTGGTGGTTTATGGGAGGCAAACTCTCTCAACTTTCTTTTGTCTTGAAATTGTTTAATCCCTCCGTCATATTTAAATGATAATCGTGCTGGATACAATATTCTTGGTTCGAGGCCCTTCTGTTTCATTACGTTAAATATATCATGCCATTCTCTTCTGGCCTGTAAGGTTTCTGTTGAGAAGTCTGATGACAGTCTGATGACATTTCCTTTGTAGGTGATCTTTTTTCTCTCTCTAGCTGCCTTTAATACTCTGTCTTTGCCTTTGATCTTTGCCATCTTGGTTATTATGTGTCTTGGTGTTGTCTTCTTTGGGTCCCTTGTGTTGGGAGATCTGTGGGCTTCCGTGGACTGTGAGACTATTTCCTTCCCCTGTGTGGGGAAGTTTTCAGCAATTATTTCTTCAAAGACACTTTCTATCCCTTTTTCTCTCTCTTCTTCCTCTGGTACTCCTATAATGCGAATATTGCTCCGTTTCGATTGGTCACACAGTTCTCTTAATATTCTTTCATTCTTAGAGATCCTTTTATCTCTCTCTGCCTCAGCTTCTTTGTCTTCCTGGTCCCTGTCTTGTAATTCCTTGATCGTGTCTTGAACCTGATTCAATCTGCTGTTGAGCCCGTCGATGGCTTGTCTCATTTCTGCATTGTCTTTCCTCACTTCCCTCACTTCCTCCCTCAGTTCTTGCACATTTTTCTGTTGATCCGTCAGCATGGCTATGACTTTTATTCTGAATTCTTTTTCTGGAAGACTGTGCATGTCCATTTCTTGAAATTCTTTCTCTGGGGTGGTGTTTGTCTGAAGCTTTGTCTGTATCATATTCTTCTGTCTTCTCATGACTATAGAATTGGTTGTTGGTAGCAAGGAGAGATAAGAAAGGAGAGAAAGGAAAAAAAAAGAAATTTCTACTACTAATAAAAAAGTAAAAAGAGAGAGAGAGAAAGGAAAAGAAAGAAAAAGAAAAAGCAGCAACACGTAAAAGAAAACAGCAACGACAACAACAACAACAAAAAAACAAAAAAGAAGAAAAACAAAAAAAAAAGCACCAAAACGCCCACCAGGGGTGGTTTCTGTGTGAATGCTGTAGGTGGCGCTATTGCTCCACTATTCCAGAGCCGTGGCCACGTCGCTCCACATGGCCCTTTAGAGCTGTGGCCCGGGTGAGAATGAATGGGAGGCTGTTGAAAGAGAGGGAAAGAAAAAAGGAAAAGAAAGGGGAGAAAAAACAATAACAAACAACAACAAAAAAAGCCACTGAGAGAGTGTTCCGCGTGAGTGCTGTAGGTGGCGCTGTTGCTTCACTATTCCAGCGCCACTCTATAGTTCTGGCTGGGTTGGGAACTATGGGAAACTGTTGATCTCCGTGGAGGTCTCAATGGCAGGCACCCTTTCCCAGTCGCCAGCCACGGGGTCCAAAGCTCCCCAGGACTCCCAGCGTGCTGGGCTCAGTTTGCGGGGCTATCCGGCCCCTCTACTGAGCTCCTGTCTCTTTAAGACCGCTGAGGTAGAGCGCGCGCTTTTCTTCCCTTTTTTCTCCTTTCTTTTTCCTTCCTGGAGCCTGCCGCGGGCAACTTGCACGTTCCGGGCTGGGCCCCTGTGCCCTCTGTCTCTCCTATCTCCGCTACACCGCAGGCTGTGTGTCGGCACTCCCGGTGCAGACTTCCTCTCCCTCCCGGCTCTGAATCCTCTCCTCCCGCTGGAGTGCTGGGGGAGAGGAGCGCTCGGTCCGCTCGCGGCTCCGTACCTTAACTGCCTTGCTGGGAATCCCGCCGGAGTGCTGGGGTGGAGGGGCGCTCTGGTCTCGCTGGATCGCATTGACGTCCCGCCTCGCCGGGTGCCGAGTCCTCTGTCCGGAGTGTCTGGCCGCCGGAGCTCTGGGGGAGGGGGGGAGCGCTCAGTCCCACCGGGTCGCCGCTCCGTATCCCGTCTGCCTCACCGGCTGCCAAGTTCTCACAGGTGTAGCTGTACGCTGTGCACTTTCCTGTGTATTCTGGTCTCTCTTTTAGGGATAGTTGTATTTGCTGTATTTTCGTGAATAAATATAATGTTGGGAGGAATTTTTCTGCTGGTCCGTTCACGTCGCCATATTCCCGGAAGTCCGTAGCTCTCCTGTTTTGCCAACACCAGCTGTTGAAGAGGCTGTCATTTCCCCATTGAATATCCATGGGTCCTTTATCATATATTAATTGACCATATATGCTTGGGTTTATATCTGGGTTCTCTATTCTGTTCCACTGGTCTGTGGGTCTGTTCTTGTGCCAGTACCAAATTGTCTTGATTACTGTAGCTTTGTAGTAGAGCTTGAAGTGAGGGAGCTTAATTCCCCCTGTTTTATTCTTCCTTCTCAGGATTGCTTTGGCTATTTGAGGTCTTTTGTGTTTCCATATGAATTTTAGAACTATTTGCTCTAGTTCGTTGAAGAATGCTGTTGGTATTTTGATAGGGATTGCATTAAATATGTAGATTGCTTTAGGCAGGATGGCCATTTTGACAATATTAATTCTTCCTAGCCAAGAGCATGGGATCAATTTCCATTTATTAGTGTTCTCTTTAATTTCTCCTAAGAGTGTCTTGTAGTTTTCAGGGTATAGGTCTTTCACTTCCTTGGTTACGTTTATTCCTAGGTATTTTATTCTTTTTGATGTGATTGTGAATGGAATTGTTTTCCTGATATCTCTTTCTGCTAGTTCATCATTAGTGTATAGGAATGCAACCGATTTCTGTGTATTAATTTTGTATTCTGCAACTTTGCTGAATTCAGATATTAGATCTACTAGTTTTGGAGTGGATTCTTTAGGGTTTTTTATGTACAATATCATGCCATCTGCTAACAGGGACAGTTTGACTTCTTCCTTGCCAATCTGGATGCCTTTTATTTCTTTGTGTTGTCTGATTACTGTAGCTAGGACCTCCATAACTATGTTGAATAAAAGTGGGGAGAGTGTGCATCTTATCTTGTTCTTGATCTTAAAGGAAAAGCTTTCAGCTTCTCGCTTTTAAGTACAATGTTGGCTGTGGGTTTGTCATATATGGCCTTTATTATGTTGAGGTACTTGCCCTCTATACCCATTTTGTTGAGAGTTTTTATCATGAATGGATGTTGAATTTTGTTGAATGCTTTTTCAGCATCTATGGAAATGATCATGTGGTTTTTGTCCTTCTTTTTGTTGATGTGGTGGATGATGTTGATGGATTTTCGAATGTTGTACCATCCTTGCATTCCTGCAATGAATCCCACTTGATCATGATGGATGATCTTTTTGATGTATTTTTGAATTTGGTTTGGTAATATTTTGTTGAGTATTTTTGCATCTCCATTCATCAGAGATATTGGTCTGTAATTTTCTTTTTTTGTGGTGTCTTTGCCTGGTTTTGGTATTAGAGTGATATTAGCCTCGTAGAATGAGATTAGGAGTATTCCCTCCTCTTCTACTTTTTGGAAAACTTTAAGGAGGATGGGTATTAGGTCTTCACTAAATGTTTGATAAAATTCAGCAGTGAAACCATCTGGTTCAGGTGTTCTGTTCTTAGGTAGTTTTTCGATTACCAATTCAATTTCTATGCTGGTAATTGGTCTATTCAGATTTTCTATTCTTCCTGGGTCAGCCTTGGAAGGTTGTATTTTTCTAGAAAGTTGTCCATTTCTTCTAGGTCATTCAGTTTGTTAGCATATATATTTTTCATAGTATTCTCTCATAATTCTTTGTGTTTCTGTGGTGTCCATATTGATTTTTCCTTTCTCATTTCTGATTCTGTTTATGTGTATAGACTCTCTTTTTTTCTTGAGAAGTCTGGTTAGGCATTTATGTATTTTGTTCATTTTCTCCTAGAACCAGCTCCTGCTTTCCTTGATAATTTCTAATGCTTTATTCTTCTCAGTTTTACTTACTTCTGCTTTAATCTTTATTATGCCCCTCCTTCTACTGACTTTGGATCTCATTTGTTCTTCTTTTTCTAGTTCCATTAAGTGTGAGTTTAGACTGTTCATTTGGGATTGTTCTTCTTTCCTGAGGTATGCCTGTATTGCAATATATTTCCCTCTTAGTACAGCCTTCACAGCGTCCTACAGGTTTTGTGATGTTGAATTATTGTTGTCATTTGTCTCCATATATTGCTTGATCTCTGTTTTTATTTGGTCATTGATCCATTGATTGTTTAGGAGCATATTATTAAGCCTCCATGTGTTTATGGGTGTTTTCATTTTCTTTGTGTAAGTTATTTCTAGTTTCATACCTTTGTTATCTGAGAAGTTGGTTGGTACAATTTCAATGTTTTTTAATTTACTGAGGTTCTTTTTGTGGTCTAATATATGATCTATTCTTGAAAGTGTTTCGTGTGCACTCGAGAAGAATGTGTATCCTGTTGCTTTGGGATAGAGTGTTCTGTAGATGTCCATTAGGTCCATCTGTTCTAATGTTGTTCAGTGCCTCTGTGTCCTTACTTATTTTCTGTCTGGTTGATCTGTCCTTTGGAGTGAGTGGTGTGTTGATGTCTCCTAAAACGAATGCATTGCATTCTATTTCCCCCTTTCATTCTGTTAGTATTTGTTTCACATATGTAGGTGATCCTGTGTTGGGCGCATAGATATTTATAATAGTTATATCCTCTTGTTGGACTGACCCTTTTATCATTATGTAATGTCCTTCTTTGTCTTTTGTGACTTTCTTTGTTTTGAAGTCTATTTTGTCCGATATAAGTACTGTAACTCCTGCTTTTTTTTCACTATTAGTTGCATGAAATATCTTTTTCCAACCCTTTACTTTCAGTCTGTGTATGTCTTTGGGTTTGAAGTGAGTCTCTTGTAGGCAGCATATAGATGGGTCTTTTTTTTTATGCATTTAGTAACTCTATGTCTTTTGAATGGTGCATTCAGACCATTTACATTTAGGGTGATTATCGATAGGGATGTACTTATTGCCATTGCAGTCTTTAGATTCATGGTTACCAAAGGTTCAAGGGTAATTCCCTTACTATCTAACAGTCTAATTTAACTCACTTTGTATGCTATTACAAACACAACCTAAAGGTTCATTTTCCTCCTTTTCTTCCTCCTCCATTCTTTGTATGTTATGAATCATATTCTGTACTCTTTGTCTTCCCTTGGGTGACATCTACTTAGCCTTAGGAATACTTCCCTCTATAGGAGTCCCTCCAAAAAGCACTGTAGAGGTGGTTTGTGGGAGGTAAATTGTCTCAGCTTTTGCTTCTCTGGAAATTGTTTAATCCCTCCTTCAAATTTAAATGATAACCTTGCTGGGTACAGTATTCTTGGTTCAAGGCCCTTCTGCTTCATTGCATTAAATATATCATGCCACTCCCTTCTGGCCTGTAAGGTTTCTGTTGAGAAGTCTGATGATAGCCTGATGGGTTTTCCTTGTATGTGATCTTTTTTCTCTCTCTGGCTGCTTTTAAAAGTCTGTCTATATCCTTGATCTTTGCCATTTTAATTGATGTTGTCTTCCTTGGGTCCCTTGTGTTGGGAGATCTGTCCACTTCCATGGCCTGAGAGATTATCTCCTTCCCCAGATTGGGGACATTTTCAGCAATTACCTCCTCAATGACACTTTCTATCCCCTTTTCTCTCTCTTCTTCTTCTGGTACCCCTATAATGCGAATATTGTTCTGTTTTGATTGGTCACACAGTTCTCTCAATATTCTTTCATTCTTAGAGATTCTTTTTTCTCTCTGTGCCTCAGCTTCTTTGTATTCCTCTTCTCTAATTTCTATTACATTTACCATCTCTTTTACTACATCTGATCTGCTTTTAAATCCCTCCATTTTATGTTTCATTTCAGATATGAAATTTCTTAATGACTGAATCTCCAACTTAAATTCATTCCTGAGTTCTTGAATATTTTTCTGTACCTCCATAGCATGTTTATAATTTTTATTTTGAACTGTCTTTCTGGAAGATTGTTGAGTTTGGTTTCATTTGGCCCTCTTTCTGGGGTTTGTGAGATTTTGGTCTGAACCACGTTCTTTTGACATTTCATATTTCTGTGTGCTGTCCACTAGTGCACAGAAGCTCCAGTCTCTGGAGCTGCTCAGCCCCTAGAGTGAGGTTGGGGTCGTAGGGGAGCAGAGCTGGTGTCTGGGGGGAGGAAACATCTGTTTTCTGATTCCCATCTGTGGTGCCTGTCTGCAATGGCAGAGCCAGTGGGCCAAGCACACATGTGTAAGCCTCTGTGCTTTGTGTCTATAGCTGTTGTAGGCAGGGCCTCCCTCTGCATGGCCTGATGCCTGCGCAGTGACTGTGGGTTTGCGAGCAGGTGCCTGCAGGCCAGTAGGAAGGCTCCGCAGGCTGTGTGTCACAGTGGGGGGCCTCGGAGCTGAGTAGGCAGTCAGGGGGATGGAGCGACTGAAGTTCCTCAAAGTTCCCAACCAGCTGGGCAGAGCACGCCCAGGCAACCTTGTCCAGCTCTCCCTTCTCCTGTGCAGCAAGCTCTGCCCAAACCCTGCCTGTTCAGCAGCCCTCTGGCTGCTAGGAAGCCTCTCAGACTGGCCCCCTCCTCTGACACAGAGCAGCCTGATGTGGATCCCCTCCTCCACAAATGGCCGGAGTGCCAATTTCTCAAGCACTCTGCCTGTCCGAGCTCCCCAACGTCCAGAGCACCACACACTATAGGATTCTTCTCACAAAGCAGATGTCCAGGGCTAGGTGTCCTGCAGTCCCAGGCTTCCACCCCCTCCCTGCCCCGTTTCTCTTCCTCCTGCCGGTGAGCTGGGGTGGGGGAAGGGCTGGGGTCCCACTGATTAAGGCTTTTGTACGTTACCCTGTTTCCTGAGGTCTGCTCTGTTCGTGAGGTGTGCATGCAGTCTGGTGCAGCCTTCTTTCTTGTTGCTGTCTGAAGGTTAGTTGTATTAATTAACTATATTTTTGTACTGTTTGTGGTTTTGGGAGGAGCTCTCCATCTCACCTCTCATGCTGCCATCTTGAATTCTCTGGTGTATCCAGCCCTTGTTCTTATTACGACTGCAAGAGAAAACTCAGCAATAACCATCAGAGAACTTTGAAAAAACAAGGTTTATTATGCCCAAGTCCTTGTAGGCACACAGCAAGGTTGCAGGGAGAGAGAGACAGAGAGAGCAGGCAGACCTGGGACTCTGCTTTTACTGGGGCTGTGGGTGGGGGTTTGGCTGGTTCACTCTTTATTGATGCATTTAAAACACAGGAGTGAGAGTTCAGGCACCCGGAGGGAGAAGCAGGGCCACTCAAGCCTTTAGTTATCTAGGTCGCCCAGAGCTTTCTAAAAGGGGAACTTCAAGCGTGTGACGCCCGGCTCTCCATCTAGCTGTGCAGCCGATAACTATGTCACACAGCTGGTGATATTCCATCTAGCTGTGCAGCCGATAACTGTGTCACACAGCTGGTGATATGTTTATTCAAGATGGGTGTCTTTGAAATAGATGCTGCAGCAATCAAAAGCTTAGTGTCAGGCACTGCATTACAATCAAAAACGCTTATTGTCGGGCACTGCACCATAGGGATGGTGGTGATGATTAGCACTTTTGGGCCTATTTCTAATCAGGAGAGGGAGGGGGAGCTGACTCACGAGCCTTTGAGGCCCGTTCCAGGTAGTCTTCTATGAAATCTTTTATTATCCAGAGATATTAGCAGCAGGACAATCTGTCCACAGGGCACTGGGGTGCCCTCTGCCAGCTCAAATAGAGCTTTTATAGCTCACTTAGGCCACAGAGCAAGCCACTAGGCCTGATTTCTGCAAGGATGTGTGGCCCTACAGGGAGCAGTTCTGGCGTACCCATCTATCCTGCAGACTAGACTTCCAGAACGGTGACCTGTGAGCCCTTCTGTTTCTCTGGAGAAAGCAGATGATGTCAGTGCATTCATGGACAAGATGCCACCTCTCCATGCACCTGGCGAGGTAGCTGGGGGACCCCCAGGAGGCCTGAATCCTGGCTGTCGGAGATGCCGTGAATTGTACAGGTTTACAACCCCATGGCAGGCCTTCTTGATTCTCCTTGTCCCCAGCGAGGCCTGTCTCCTGGAGCCACCCGCGTAATGACACTGCACTGGTCTATGGCTTTATCCCTGTTGTCCTCATGGGGACACTGCAAAGCTGTTCTGTAGCCAGGAGGCTGAGGTTCAGAGGGCTGAGCCGCAGCGACCCGCTACAGCCCCATGAGGGCTGACATTTGCTGAGCACCGCCCTCGCTGGCCCAGTTCTGGGGCGTGACCTGAGTGCACAGCCTGGTCCTCCTGTTCCATTTCCAGCCACTTTGTTGACTCTGAATTTCACCCAAGGGGGAGAGAGGCACAGTGTGACCAAGCCCACGCGTGGCTATGAATACGGTGGTGCTGCAGGGGAGAGAAGGCTCCTGGGGCCGCCTTGTGAGGCCCTTGCTTCTGCAGAGAGACAGCCTGTGGGAAGGGGAAGTTCAGTGGATGGGGCAGCCGAGGCCGGGTGATGGGAGAGCGTCCCCGGGGGAGGAGCCGAGCCAAGCCGCACGTCACTGCGCCTCCGGTTCTCAGCCGTCCTTCCCGATGTGCCGGGCATCCTCGCTTCATTATTGGGTGGCTATTGTTGCTGCGGTCTAAAAAGGCCTCTTGCTCCCGTGTGCTCCCCTGACCGAGCCCCCAGGCGGGCGCCGCGGACTCGGCCCATGCGATTCCAGGAGAGAGCCTAGGTGCTGCGGGGCAAGTTCTCTGAGAAGAAAAACCAAAGGCATCAATTCCTGTTTGGACCCTTCGGGCAGAGGGTATACGCTCAAGCAGAAGGATTGTAAAACTGAGCGCAGGGACACCCTTTTCAGTCCAAGAAGTCTTCCTCAGTCTCCAGGTCCACGTCCCCCATAAGGGAGTTGGAAAAGAAGATGGGTCTCCAACACATTTTAAGAAGCTACGCCTCGGACATGGCCTGGCAGGTTTTTTCCATTCATTGTTCAGAGCTTCGTTTGAACATGCTGGTCAGGGCAAGTTATGAAGACAGAATTCTCAGTTTTATTAGCCAAATCGACATCCCTGGAACCTGTTTCCTGGAAAGCTGTAATGAGCATTATAATGGTGAGAATGAGAGAGGAAATTCAGAGAAAAAATGTCAAAGAGTGTTTTAAAACTCCCCAAATGAAGTCCAAGTGCTACTTTCCCTGCGGGAGGAGCCCCGCATCCCTGCTGGGCTCTGCAGAGCGCGTTGTGTCCTAGCCGCCCCGGCCGGTGTGGTGGCACAGAGTTGGCTAAGCGGAGAGCGGGCCCAGAGCAGAGGAAGCTGCTGGGCAGGGTGGGCCCACCAGGCCCCACTCCGAGGAGAGCCGCCGCCTCGAGCCCCTCACCGCCCCCTGTCTTCAGTCTCCTGCTACGGCGTCTCCACACCCTGCAGATGAGGGGCACTTGACTGACTTCCCGCTGCCCCGCAGGGTCCCTGAGCTTCCGGGACTCGCACAAATGCTGCTCCAGGTATGCAGGTGCTCTGGGCACTCCACGACACGGCACTGGGTGCTGAACGCGGTCATCAGCCTGTTGACCAATCCGTCTCCCCCTTGCTTCCCAAACCAGCCCCCTAGCCGTCACTCAGCCACAAATATCTGTCCCTACTAAGTGCCCAGCACGGTTCCACACTCAGGGGATGTAACGTGAATGGGACAGACGAGGTCCCTGCTCCTGGACCTGATGCTCCTGTGGGCGAGGGAAGTGCACGTGGGGCAGTGCCAGGACCGAGAGCAGTGGAGGGTGCTGGGTGTGACGTGGTGGCGGGCGTCGATGGGACCCTCTCCCCCAGGCAGGCGACATTTGACCTCGACGGGAATGCTGAGTAGGCAAACGGGTCAAGGGAGTGTGGGGAGTGGGCGGCAAAGGGGGCTCTCAGGCTGCTGGGAGGGGACACAGTGGCCAGGTGCGGAGCACAGGGGCCGAATTGTTTAGGCCGTGGGAGGGTCCCTCATAACAGCCCTGGGAGGTAGGCAGGTGGGGCAAGTGGGATTCGGGAATTGACAAGGTCCACGTTATCCACAGATAAAGCGAGCTCTCTCTCTGTGGGGAAAAAAATGAGGACAACTCTTTCTAAAGATTTGCTTCACTCTGAAATGCACATAAAATTAGCGATTTTCTGTAATTAGAACAGTCACAACTGAACAACACAACAGGACTGCTGTCTGCTCCCTGGCTCAACAACAGACTGGTGGCATTTGAATAACACCTATTTGTATTGTCCAAATGTCAAGATTTCAGTTAAATTGGATTTCTGAGGCTGCATCAGTGAGTGCCACTTGGTGGGGGATGCAGCCACCACAAACAGCTCTCCGTGCTCCGTCCAGCCTGACCCAGTTAGGCAGAATGGGGGCGTTGGTAACCCCAAACCCAGGAACAGTGGGCGGGCACCTGGGGTTCAGTTAAGTAGGGTCACCAGACTTCCTGGAGCCCGAAGGAGAAGGGGCCGGGCTGAAATGCCCCTGACACCTGGTAGGGACTCCCCCACCCCGCCCCCTCAGCGGCAGCCTGAACCTGGCTTTGTCCTCAGGGTTTCAGGTGTGGACGGGGAATGGCTATGTGAATTTTCTCTGCAGATCTAGCTGGGCACCCAGGCTATGGCTGGGCTGTTCTCCAGACCCAATCAAACAGCCCTGATTATCCTGAAAGCTCAAAGATGGGCGCAGGTCAGGAACTGGGCTTGCTTCAAGTCCCTGAATGTAGGCAGGGGTGGCTGCGAGAATTAAAGTCAGAGAGAGAAACCTTGATGGGGCCAGTTGGGCTTGACTGGGAAGCGTGGAGCTGATAGCAGCAACTGCGTTCCGAATATCTACTACGTGCCAGGTCTCCGAGAGTCTTTTGCATATGTTATCTAATTTAATCTATTTACAATTTACATTCAGTGACAGATTTCAGTCTCCTACTACACGCTGTGCATTGTTCTCGGTGCTAGGGATACATCAGGGACCAGAAGGTCTTTGTGGCACTTCTAAAAGGGGAAGAGTGAGACAACATAAACAAGACGTAACTTCACATGTTGAATTTATCAGCTCTAGCTTCAATTCCCAGCTGCATCCTTGGGGAGGAAACTGCCCAGTTGTTCCCCAATATCTGTGTTCTTCCATAACAGTAGAACTCCAAGTTTTACCTGCATGCATGGTCACTCGGAACAAAGACTTCATTTTCCCAGCCTCTCTTTGGCTAGGTGAAGCAACTGAAAGTTGTAGCCAATGGGATGTAGCTGAAGTCATATATAAAATTTTAGGAAGTGTCCTTAAAGATACAGGGCATGACCTTCCTCCCTTTCTTCCTTCTTGCTGCCTGGAATGTAGACATGATGACTGGAGCTCCAGCAACTACCACTGGACCATAAGGAAAAATAAACTATTTTGTCTAGTCTACAGTTCTTTGGAGTTTTCGTTTTCTGTTATTCACAGCTGAACCTAATCTTAACTAATATAGTCCCTGTGGATAAAATGAGAGTTCCTGTGGCCAGGATTCTCACCTGGCCCTGGTTGATTAGCTCACTGCACATCTGTGGGCAATACATGGCTATTGACACTATATAAAGAGCTCCGCCCAGTGCTCTGCGCGTGACACGGTGGCACGGCTGCAAGGCTGCAGGAGAGCAGAGGAGAGGCTGGAGTGGTGGCAGCGCCAAGGACAGAGGCCCAGAGGACGGCTGTGCGGGATGACTGTGCAGAGAGGTCCAGAGGATGGCTGTGCGGGATGGCTGTGCAGAGAGGCCCAGAGGACGGCTGTGCAGACAGAGAGGTCCAGAGGACGGCTGTGCGGGACGACTGTGCAGAGATGCTCAGAGGACAGCTGTGTAGGTAGAGAGGCCCAGAGGCAGAGACAGGTTTGCTGCGTGCAGACTTGCTCTGAGTGAACAGGATTTTAGTGACTGACCTGCCACCTGGAAATAAAGTTGGGTATCACCCTTTCACCCCAAGAACGTTTTGCTGTCAATTTCTTTGGTCACACTGAATCCATAGTGAACTTGCCTGGAGCTGAAACCCATTGGCAAGACAGTCCCTCTTACTAACTGTGTAACTCTGGGCAACTGGCTCAAACTTTTGACTCTCCTTTTCCTCAGCTATTAGATGGGCAGATCTAACATCTCCTGTATATGGTTGCATATGCCAGTGGCTTTCAAACTTGAGTGTGCATCAGAATTACCTGAAAGTTATTAAAACTGAGTGCTGTGCCCCACCTGCAGAGCTTCCATTCAGTAGGAACTTGTATTTCTAGCAAATTCTTAGCTGCCGCTGCTGGTCAGAGACCACACCTGGTAACTACAGCCCCATGCTGTGCAGCCCCGGAAGGGACGACAGGGACGTCTAGGCTGCACAGGCCCGGGCAGCGCATCTGGTCTCGGCATCCTGTCAGACACCGCCGGTGGGCTTTCATCTCTGGGCCTCTAGGGCCCTGGCCCCTGATTTCTGAAGGCGTGAACCCCATCCGTATGCTGTTTGCAGAGGGCTGTGGTAAAGGGTGGCCGTCCCCGGGAGGAAACTCTGTGCACAGGTCTGGCCTCTTGTTCTGTGCTCCACCTGTAAGGAGTGACCCCTGCTTTGATGAGTCGCAGGGCAGCCTGTGTCTGGCCATCCCGCAGCAAGTGCTACCCTCCCTTCTTCCACCATATGTCATCCTGCTATTTGCAGTGGTGAGTGGGTAGGGACAGCTCCCTGGCCTGAGGCTGCCAGATGGTGAGCGGGTCTGGGACGTGCTCCAGACATGCACACCTGCCGTCAGAAATGCCATTCCCATGCTTCGTAGTGGAGGGAGAGGGAGAGGGAGAGGGTGGCTCTCTGGGCTGGGGACGCTCTTTCTCCACTGGCCACCCCGGGCTGCTCTGCTCCGCAGAGGGGCCTGCCCACTTGCTCTCAGAGAGGGATCTTCCTCTCCCACACTCCTCTCCAGGAGAAAACTGACCCTCTCGTCAGGAAGCCTGGGCACCAGGGGACATCACCCAGCCAGCAGAGATCAGCTGTTCTCTGCCTGCGCCCGCCAAACCCCACCAGCTTCCTCGAGGGAGAGTGGCAACTATAAGCTGCCACCAGCAAGAAGCAGTACTGAGGGGACTGCGGAGATGCACGCATGTCCCTGAGCTAGAGGCTGGCTGTTCAGGCTTCGATTCTCCCAGCTGTGTAACCTCGGGCAAGGGGATAAGCCTGGCTTCTGCTCCATAAAACAGGACCAATAATGAATAACTGTACATCGCATCAGTCACGATGCTTGTAAGCAACATAAACCAGCTCTGCTAATTTAAGCAGAAAAGGTATTTCTTAAGAGAATATTATTGACATACACCTGGGCACAAGACTATTCCTAGCAGCACCACTCGTCTGTCATAGACCCAAACCGGAAACAAGCACCCATTCGCAACAGAACAGAAACCCCGCTGTGGTACGTTCACAGCACCCAGCAAGGAGAATGAAGAAACCTCAACTATGTCCAACAGCATAGATGAATCTCACCGGCAGGACGTAGTGGAAGAAGCCGGATTGGAAGACTGCACCCTGTATGCTTCCATTGCATAGAGCTCAGACACAGCGAGGCAGCCCAGAACCCCGCGGCTGGTGCATCTGGGACAAGGGGCACCGGGCCCTCCAGGGTGCTGGCCGTGTTCTGTATCTTGATCTGGGTTCTGGTTGGGTGTGTTTGCTTTGTCTGAATTCACCAAGTTGCATGCTTAGGGTCTGTGAACTTTTCTGTAAGTGGATGATGCTTGGATGAAAAGTTAAATTTGAAAAAGAAAAGAGTCACGTTTGGTTACTCACCGAAGCTCTGGGGGGGTCTGAGATCTGGGCCTGAGGACCTCAGAGTCCAGAACGATGCCTGGAATGCTCGCACAGAACTTCTGCAGCCAGAAAGGCTGGGTTCAAATCCTAGCTCAGCCAGTCCTTAGTTCTGGGGCCGTGGACAAGTCGCTGGACCTCTCTGAGCCTGCGTCCTCAGGTTATACCACCATCATTGGGCCTTCACCAACACTGGACACTGTCCCGAGAGCCCGGGCCTCTCATTGCCCAGTGCACCGTGGGCGGCCCCCCTCCTTGGCATCCACTGGGCCAGCTCTGGGCACACACCCAAGTCCAGGCTGCCTGGGAGGCTGGGAACTGGGTCTGGTATGTGGGGTTTCCATAGAGCCAACAGGGTGGGTGATTCCCCGGACTCCCCCAGAGATTCTGAGGAGAGAGGCCGAAACACTGCTATTGTTATTTTTAAGTTCCCCCAACAGACCCCAAGGTGAGTCACAGTACTCCTGCCCTGAGTCTTATCCTGGAATCCTGAAAACTTTTCAAAGGAAATGATTAAATTATTTATAGTCCCAGAGCCTTCAGAGTTTGTTCAAATCCAGTGCTTTAAATTACCTTTCTTTAAATTATTGCAAAATACCTTGCTTTACGTCAACCTAATGGCCACTGAAGCCTGGCAGACTCTGCCTTGTGGGATCGTTTGCCAAAGGACTTGTTAAGTAGAGTCTGTTTTTAAGTGGCACTTAAGCAGGAAAATACGACTCAGTTTCACTGTATCATAACTGCTTTAATAATTTCCAAACGAGGTAGACTTAGGAACAAGTGAAAACAGTTATGTCTGGAAACTTAAAACTGCTGTCTCGTGGCTCTGACGGCCTGGTGGCCAGCCAGCCACGCGAGACAGGGGGCCCTGGGTTCAGCCGGACTTGGTTTCGTGGCACGTCCATTAGAAAGAAACAAGGAAGCGAGGAGGAATGCCAGCTAACTGTGAGGACAAAGCCAAGACTGCTGTAGCTGGGGACTGGCCAGGTCACCGCTTCTTTCTGGAGTCGCTTGTGACCATTCTTCCCTTTTCATCGATGGAAAAGACCACCTGTATTAGTTTTGCAGGGCTGCCACCGTAAATTGCCATAAATTGGGTGGCTTCCAGCCACACAAAGGCGTCCTCGCACAGTTCTGGAGGCCAGAAGTCTGAAATCCAGGTGTCAGCAGGGCCGTGCGTGCTCTGAGAGTTCTAGGAGAGGCCCCTCTTCTCTTCCAGCTCCTGGTGCCTCCCAACACTCCCGGCTGTGGCCGCACCACTCCGACCTCCGCCTTTGTCTTCAAACGGCTTCTCTATGTGTCTGTCTCTTCCTCTGTCTCTTACAAGGACACTGTTATCAGATTTAGGGCCCACTCGGATAATTCATAATGATCCTGCCTCAAGATCCTTCATCACATCTGCAAAGTAAAAAATTACTACACCCTGTTGGCAGGTAAGGTCACCCTCACAGATTCTGGGCTGTGACGTGTCTTTGGGGAGCCCACTACACCACCTTTGTTCAAAGGGCATTTCTGCATTGAACCTAGACTGGTGCAGAGTTCTGAATCCAAAAGAATGTTTTGACCTAGCCCTGGACTCTGGATTAGGGCAACGTCAGCTTCTGAGTGGCCCTTCTTAGAGCTGGCCTCCCCTGAGGCAGGGCCATGATTCTCACACTCAGGAATTCCGCTTCTTGAAGGTCAAAATGCAAGGATGGGACTGGAAGGGTGTCATGTAAACTCATTTAACATGCAGATTCCAACTGAGTGGGTCTGTGGTGGGGTCTGACTCTGCATTTCTAACCAGCTCCCAGGTGTTGTCTACACTGCTGGTACAGGGCCCACACTTTGAGCAGCAGATGTCTGGCGAGTATGAGAAACACGTGGGCCCCACCCCAGCTCCTGACCCAGGCCGGTTCTCTCCAGGTGGCGGTGATGCAGGCAGCACCCCCTCCACACCCAGGAACAAGGCCTGCCTGCCCAGCCAGACCAACTGGCAGCTGCCCCAGGATTCCTGGAGGCAGAGGAGGGGCTTTGCTGGAATTCCCCCAGAGCCCATGACTTCCAGGGGAAATCTGCACCCCTGCCCGCTCCCCCCAACCCCACCTCTCTGCCGCCCAGGGATTCGGGGCTCACTCCTGAGCTCAGACATGCCTGCCCCCTGCCCTCAGCCCCCTGCCCTGAGGCCGCAGGGTGGGAGCGACCAACACAGGGACAGCAAGACCAGCAGGAGAACTGCAAAGAGATCATTAGATATTTTAGGTATTTTAACTGGCTCCCAGAAAACCAAGTCATTTTCTCAGCTGTGTGAGCTGAGAGCCCCCCGCAGTGCAAAGATGCAAGTTGTCCTTCCATGTCAGCACCAGAGGAGAGCGGTGGAGAGAACCCTGGGAGGGGGAGGCTTCGGCCCCTGTCCACCCTGCTGGGGGCCTGGGATGCAGCTGGGAGAAGGGCGACTCCGTGCATCTCATCCACACGATGGCAGCCCGGGTTTAGGAAAGGGCGTGGCCTGCGTCCTCCCAGAGGGCAGCCTGATTCCCCACCTGCCAGAGTCCACATCCGACACGGACTGGCCAGGCCCAGAGACCAACCAATGTGCCTAAAAATTAGGACAGACACCTCGAAACAGTGCATTTGAACTTTGAGATTGCTCACGCAACTCACGCAAGGGAGAAACTTCATTTACTTCCCACTTAATGTCACGCTGACAGTTTCTGGCCATCACCTTAATGTAATGAAAAATGGAACGGCAGACATCTGCAAATAGCTACAAATTCCTTTAGAAGAAAGTCATACTCCACACTGGGCACATTTATTTGGGCTTTGCCAGCCATTTGTGACTTCCTCACCCTTCTATTTACCCTGGGCTGCCGGCCAGCCGGAAGAGCCTTGCCTAATGCTTGGCTGATGTCAACACTGACCTTTCCAGGAATGTTCGCAAACCCGGCATCTCTGGATGGTTCACCACGTCCCTTTCTCAGCTCCCCACCACCCTGCATCCCACAATAAGGAAGTGGCTATTTTAGGAAGAGAAAATGAGACGTCAGGATTTTCCGCAAAGGCAGCTGTGCTTGGTTTGGGGTGAGGGGGCTCTGCACCTGGCTAGGACAGAGCACAGCATCACCCCTAGGCGACAGCCCCACAGCCAGTCCATCGCTGGTGACTGACGGGCAAACGGAAGGCAGGGAGGAACACGGTGAGTGGTGATAAGTGTTCTTTGATATTAAGCAGAACTGGTCCCATGGGTGAGTCATGGAGAGACCAATTCTACAAGAGGGATTCCTTTTTGAAGTGATGAGCTCCCTGTTACAGAAGGTATGCAAGCATAGACAGGATGAGGGGGCCATTTCTGTTCACTCTTTGCTGTGAGGAGTATAAGAAGTGGACCTGACCTTGAGGAGGCTGTGCAGTCCCCCAGAGAGCGGGGGGCCCGGCAGGAAGCGTGGGCACCACCGGCCGGCTGATGGGCTTGCCGTGCTGCTGCTTTCCAAATGAGTCTCCCCAGCAGTCCAGCTTCCTTTGGGAAAGTGCCTCTCCCCACCCAGGGGCCCTGGGGGCCGCCCTGCTCACAGGCTGGGGACCCTCCTGGGGAACCAGAGCCAGAGGAGCTGGAGACGGGAGAGTCCCGAGGAACCAGCAGGTCACATGGGCCTGGGTGGGCCGGGCTTCCTGTGGCTTGTGGAGTCCTGTGGGTACACTGGGAAAACATGAAATGTATGGCATTTCTTTCCATTGTGGGGGTTCAGCAGGAGGTGGGAAAGGAGATGGAGTGCTTTGGAAAGTTTCCCAGAATAGCTCCTGATGAGTGGTGATGCCTGCATGGCCAGAGGGAGGACACACAGGTGACAGCACAGGGTCTGGGATGGGCCTCCCCGGGAGGGGCCAGGCCTTGTCCCCTAAGTGGCTGATGTTGTAGGAGAGGGAGGGAGGCTCATTTGGAAAAGCAGGGCTGGAGCAGGTGACAGGAGGCTCGGAGAGCCATGCAGGGGTGGAGGGAGTGTCTGGGGGCTGCTTTGGTCATCACGGGAAGTGGGTCATTTGAGGAGCTGCTCAGGGCCTACCTCTGCGTTTACTTCCTTGATTCAAGCAGCCCACAGTCGGACTTCTTCAAACGGCAGCTCGTTTGCGAGGACACATGATGCCTCGGCCAGAAGCCCACCTGGCCTCCCTGCCCTTCACCCGCGGGACTGCACGGCTGCTCTGGGAGGGCCATGGCATAAGCCACACCTGCCCTTGCAACAGAGAAGGCGACCAGCAAACCTTTGAAGGCATCCTTCCCCCTCAGATCTTGACTCCTTTCCTGTCTAGTGCAGGAGGGGAACACAAGTGTAAACATGATTTTTTAAGTCTGCAAACTCGGTGTTGAGACAGGAGGAGCAGCTCTGTGGTATCAGCATGATTCCACCCATGAAATTTATATTTTACAATAATTACTAACATTGAGAAGTGTTTTCAAAATCGAACAAAGCTTCCGAAGTGACTCTGTCGCTGTGAAGTGAAGAGGAGACCACAACATGCCTTATTAGTAACAAACTACCCCAAAACCTAATGCCTGGAAGCAACAATGAAGATTTATTACTTCTGACTGTTTCCCTGGGTCAGGAATTCAGAAGAGGCTTAGCTGGGTGATTCTGGCTTGGGTCTCTCATGAGGTTGTAGTCGGAGGGGCAGCTGGGGCTGCCTCATCTGAAGGCTCGATTGGGGCCAGCAAAGACACTTCCAAGGTCGTCGTGCCCACACACTGGCTGGTGCTGGTTGTTGGTGGGAAGCATGTGGACTCCTCCATAGAGCTGGATTCCCCAGAGAATGAGCCACGGAAAGCAAGGCAGAAGCCACAACGTCTTCTACAGTCTAGCCTTGGAGTCGTTTCTGCAATGTCTCACTGGTTCCTGGGTCAGTCCCACTCAGTGGGGAGGGTGCTCCATCGGGATGTGAAGGCCAGTCAGGAGACAAAGGCCAGCAGGCGGCCTTGGAGCCGCTACCACAATGCCGCCTGGTTGGCTCCACTCAGGAGGACTTAGAACTCACTCGTGTGGTTTGCTTCAAGAATAGTTACAGACTTTTCAACTTTTGAATGAAAGTAAGCAGGCTGACCCTCAAAATGCATCAGAGCAGTCATTCTAAGCACAATGTAGTGAAGGGCCAGGACAAAGTTTGCATCAGCTGCCTACCCTGAGTGCTTGGAGGTACTCACACTTTCAACCAGTCTCACCGGTGCAAAGAGTTTTGTTCGCTGCACAGCCTCATCTGTCCCGTGGGAGGCCTATAGGGCTGTTGGCCACACTGTCCTCTGGCTGCAGGGGTGAGCATGGGACCCACCCAGATCTGGCCGACTGTGGTAGCCCATTTCCCTGCCCAGTGTTAGTGGTCCAAGGAGAGGGCAAGGGACCAAGCAAAACCATCAGAATCCCTCCAGAGAATTCAGTGTGTGGATTCTGGAGGAGAGAGAGGCCCTCTCTTAATCTGAAATTGTGAGCTGAGGGTTTAATATGTACGCTTGAGGCTACCAGAGAATGAAGAAGGAAAGAAGAGGTTTCAGCACCTGGATCCAACTATGACTGAAGCTGGTAAGATTCATCTTTGTTCTCTCCAATTATGTGAGACAATAAATCCTTTTTTGAGGGGAGGGTTTTACTTGTTTACTTTTGCTTAAATTCATGACGTGGAATTCCATCATCACAACTGAAATACAATGGGTTTTGTAGCGGTAACAAGCAAACACAGCAGACTCTATTACTTTATTACAGCCTAAAATGGACCAACCATCCATACCCTACTGTCTACAGCCCACGACAACCCTTCCTCAACCACCTCAGGACAGGTGCTGACAGTATCAGAAGGTGCAGAAAGACCGAAAAGTAAGCCACACTGCCTCCTGGTTTGCGCTCAGTGCTTCCGCCTCATGCTGGTCCTGCCCAGAGGGTCCTCTCAGCAGCCCAGCTGCCCCCAAGCTCTGCAAGGGCAAAGACTGTGTGGTCTGTTCTCACAGCCAGCTTCTGCATGGGCATTTACAAATAAACATCTGAAAATGGCTTCTTAAATGGACTAAAATGCATACAACTTGTTCTTTAGTAATAGCCAGTGTTGAAGGGGTCCTCGCTGAGCTCCAGGCCCCAGGCCAAGTGCTTTGCCTATGATACCTCATGGAAAAATGATGCCAGGGGCAGAACATTTCTATCATTATCATTTTACAGGTGACAAGACTGAGGCCCCTAGAGCTTGTAACATTCCCAGTGTCACTGGCTGCTGAGGGTGGGACCTTGACCTTAACACCCACGTGTATTACTTCAGTTTTTTCACTCCAAAACATCGACACATGCATTCACACACTTTCTTCTCTCTTGCTGCCCTGGTGGCCTGGCACTGGCCAAGGGCTTGAAACCAAAACACAACATACTCTGTGATCAGCCATCGTCACCCCTAATGAGCCGGGAAATGTTTTGCCGAGAAAGCCCAGGGTGGAATTCCCGGACAGCTGAAGTGCCCGGTGCCTGACCTGGCATTTCACGGGCCTCTTGTGCACGCCTGATTGTGTTTTCTGTGCCAAAAGGGCAGGCTGCACTTGTCAGAAGCTCATTAGGACCCCAGCCAAGGGGTCGTTTGTGATTTCAGGGCCCAAGGGAGGTGCAGGGTGATGGCTTTGGCCCCAGATGGGCCTCCTGCTGAGCAGTGAATCAATGTCCAAGTCAGCACCCTCCCCACACTTTGGGTTTGTTTTCCCCAAGCTGCTGTTTACTTTGCTCCTGCAAACACAAGTGAGAGAGCCTATGTTGCTCCCAGTGGGTGTGGGGAGCAGAGTTCTCTGGTCCTTTTAGAAGCAAAGCGAGCCAGGCTGGTCCCTTTCTGTGGGGTGGGGGTGGAGGCTGAGCTGAGCCAAGGCAAAGAACCCCATCACCCCACAGGTGTGCCAAGCAGCAAGCTGGCAGCCCTGTGTGAAGCACCTGCTGTGAGAAACTGGTGCATCCCTGTCACATCCCTTAGCATCAGGCCACCCAGTGCCCACTAGGGGACCTGTGGCATTATAGTTTGCTTGCAATTAGGGCATCCTGCCAGCAGGGGGCCAAGCCCCCACAGACAAGACCAAAAGAACAAGGCTTGTACCTTAAGCCCAATTAAAGGTCAATGGGTTCATCTTATTTTCCAGTCCTCTTTCCCATCATACTGAACACTCTACATAAAGAAGCACCAAAACAATGCAATGTTTAGAAATAATTGGCTAATCTTTTTTCTTTTTTTTCTTTTCTTGTGGTATCATTAATATACAATTACATGAGCAACATTGTGGTTACTAGATTCCCCCCATTATCAACTCCCCCCCACCAACAGTCACTGTCCATCAGCGTAGTGAGATGCTATAGAATCACTACTTGTCTTCTCTGAGTTGTACTGCCTTCCCTGTGCCCCCCACCACCACATTATGTGTGCTAATCGTAATGCCCCTTATTCCCTTATCCCTCCCTTCCCACCCACCCTCCGCAGTCCCTTTCCCTTTGGCAAC